>JAOQMP010000210.1:50680369-50692693 GCA_027563575.1 Erythroxylum pedicellare
TACTAGTTTTTCGTTTACCGTTTTATTGTTCCTACTACAACTATTACTATTATTATTATTATTATTGTTATTATTATTATTATTACTCCTATTTTATTTTACTATCGATTTTTTTAAATATTATTATTAGCCTTGCATCGAGTCCTTTTTTAGAAGTTTTTCCATTATCATTGGTATTATTATTAATCCTAGTCCGTATTATTATTAGTTTTATTACTACATCTATTTTTAAATATAATATCTATTTTTATTTATTTACTATTATTAGTAGTAGTAGTTTTTGTCATCATAATTTTTCATTTTTAGTTTTATTGTTAATATTAATATTAGCATTATTTTTATTATTACTATTACTCCTATTTTTTTCCTGCATCTTTATTTTGTATATCACATCTGCATACGAGTCTATCGAAAATGGTCTCTCTATTATGTAAGGGTAAGACTGTGTACTATTAGACCTCTCCAGACTTCGCTTCATTGTGGGATTTCAGACTGAGTGTGATGATGATGATGATAAGCAAGAATAATTCACACATTTAAATAAAAATATCTTTAGTTTTTATTTAATTTATAATCATTAAATCTTTTAATTCATTCTTTAAAGTCTAAACTTTGTTAATCACTTAATATTAGGGCAATTTTTAAAACATAACTTTAGTATAATTCAGTTTGAGCACATAATTTACGTATAAATCTATTTAAAGAATATTATAAAAGTTTTTAAGGTGAAGTGATTAATAAAATTAAACAATGTATTATTAAAAACCATATTAAATTAAAATACTGAATATATGTCTCGTGCTAATCAAATGCTATAGTCTATACCTTTTCTCTTCCCTTTTGAGATTGAAGACTAGCAGTCTAGCACAAACATGCAATATCTTTCCTTCCTATATCTCGGAGCGTTACTCGATACATTATCCCCTTCTGAGATATTTAGGAAACGCACGTCTGAATTTGTAAGAATTTATAATAATTTAATAAGTTAAAAAAATTATCAACCCGAATTTATACCAACCATACCATATTCTTTCTTAATTTTTGGTCACATATCCTCCAAAGTACACAGGTTATGGACCCACACGTCCTTGGACTCTTCTCTAAAAGTGTTATATAATACCTCACCTATTCACATTTTCCACTGCACCACCATCACCGCCCTTCCCCTTCCGAGTTCCAAGTTCTAAATCTCACGTCTCGCCCCTTTTTACTCCAAACTCATTTTCTGGTTCTTGCATGGCAGTGAACTTGCTTTTGCACGTTGTATCTGACCTCTGTCTAGGCAAGCCTGCGCTGAGGTCTCTTCCACTCTCAGCCACCATCGCCGACACTCTCGTCGCTCTCAAAAACTCCGACGACAACTTCTTGAGCGTCTGGAGCTGCGATCACTCGACAAACACATCTTCTACTGTGGACCTGAATGATGGATTTGATGATCACGATGCGTGTCGATGTGTTGGAAAAGTGTGCATGGTGGATGTGATTTGCTATCTTTGCAAAGAGGACAACTTGTTGTCACCTTCCTCTGCTCTGAAGGCACCTGTCTCTGTGCTCCTCCCTAAGACTCCAGGAGTTATAGTGCATGTGGAGCCATCTTCAAGGTATTAATCACACCAAATTTCCGGATTTTCACTATCTTTAACTTCAGCTTTTCAAAATTTTTTAATTCAAAAACTTATCTTTATCTTTTGATCTCACTCTTTTTATTTGAAATGAGAACATCACTGCTGTTTAATTCTTAATTTCTTGACCCCCGAAATTCCTGCATACTTCCAAATATCTCTCTAACCCTCGATCTTAATTTCCATTTTCATATTTTTCAAACAAAAAACTCTGTAGAAATAAACGTTTGGGCATCAATAGAACCTATGTACAAGAAATGAACACCAACTTCCAATAAAGTTCCAATCTTTATTGCTTCTGTTCCTTGCAAATGAACTGACCATTGACAATTACTATTTTCAGTTTAGTAGAGGCAATTGATCTGATCCTCCAAGGAGCTCAAAACCTGGTCGTGCCAATAAAGACCAAGCTCAGTTCAAGAAGAAAGCAAGTCCAAAAACTCACTTTACCAAGAAAATACCCCACAACAATTCACAAAAACGGCCGTGAATTTTGCTGGCTAACACAAGAGGACATAATTCGATTCCTCCTCGGCTCCATAGGACTATTCTCTCCGCTTCCTGCGTTCTCAATAGACAGTCTTGGCATTATCAATCCTAACACCCTTACCACTGAGTACTACTCCTCTGCATCAGCTGCAATTGCATCAGTAGCTCGCTCTCTCGTCGACCAAACTTCGGTGGCAGTGGTCGACGAGGGAGTATTGATCGGAGAGCTCTCACCGCACACGTTAGCTTGCTGTGACGAGACGGTGGCTGCAGCAATCGCCACCCTTTCCTCTGGCGACCTTATGGCCTACATTGACTGCGGTGGCCCTCCGGAGGACCTTGTTAAGGTCGTCATCGAGAGGCTCAAAGAAAAAGGGTTGGATTTAATGCATGGACAGTTTGTAAATTCTCCCTCTTCAATGAATCCGTCGTGCATGTCAATGACGTCGTCCTCGGATGAGGAATCGCCGGTGGCTACATTGAGAAGCCGGTCACTGAAGTACAGTAGGTTCATTAGTTACTCGGCTAGGATGGCGCGAAGTGCTGAGGCAATAGTGTGTCATCCAGAGAGCTCACTAGTGGCAGTAATGATTCAGGCAATTGCACACAGAGTTAATTATGTATGGGTTACCGAGGGTGATGGAAACTTGGTTGGAATTGTCACATTCTCTACGATGTTAAAAGTTTTCAGGGAAACCTTAAAATCTATTGCCTAAAACAGATGATGAGCTCTTTGTAGTAAAGTGTTGGTCCTTTTATCTTCATCGTTTAGTCTTAAATTGAGCTTGGATCATCAAGTAGCCATTTTATGTAGTCTATCATAAACCAATCTGTTACTTCGATTTGATCTTTGCAAGTGTTTTGCGGGTTTTCTATGGTGTGTGGGCGTCTGTGTTTCTGTTTATTTTCCTGCTCAATTATTAAAAGCCAGGAAGGCAGAGATACACATATCTGGTTCTTGTCTCCATATCCTTAATTAAGGCACTTGCCTTTGCAAGTCAAAGATTTACTCATGTCGTGTCATGTGTGGAAATCTTTGTATTAGGTTGTTGTAGTTAACCAAAGGCATGTGACTTGTACAGCCTGCTCAATTTCTGATATCCTTCCCCATTGACAGCTCACAGCACTACTTATGGAGCGAATCCTAGAAATATCCCTCTCTCGCAGTTAACCACTTCCGGCTTGCTTGGAAACTTCTCTAGTTCCTTGGATTCAATACAGATTCTTTATCTTTTGATACACACTTGAGGAAACTGGAGTATTAATTTAGGTCGACTTTTTAATCCTTTTGAAAGACGATTCTCTGGAAAATAGAGGAAGTTTGACAGGGAATGGAGAAGGAGGGCAGAAGAGGCTTGCTCATAAACAGCCCATGCTGGAGCATTTCAATTTCAGGGCGGCAACTGTACGATGGATCTCATTAGAAGACAAAAATAGTTGAGTTGTCCAAGTAAAAGTGAAAGTGTGTGGACAGCGTAAATCGTGCTGTCCAATGATGTGCTTATCTAACTTAACTAATTGTCTTTTATCTTTAATACATAATAAAACCCTGTTTTAAAGAAAGAAACAGTTCCCCAATTAACTTTTTTGTGCGAATTTTACCGGTCCTTTCACTCGCTTTATTGAAAGATAGCACCAAGCGCCAACAACATAGGCATCATGATTTACACAATCCCACTTCTGTTTATTGGTATTGTGTTAATATTAAACATATCCAGTTGCCAAGGACTAAATTTTGCAGGGATGATGGTATGTTTGACCGAAAGAGAGGATCACTAAAACTTGGAATCAGATGTCTCTATCCAAACCAAATTAAATCAGATTACCTGAACTATGCTATACACCTAGATGGCAGAAGAAGATTTGTTTGTTCTCCCAAAAGGACGATTTTTTCAATGAGCATTAGGCATCAAGATGATTGGTGAGCTCAGGTTTCAACGTTATGAACAAGTGTTTAGAGATTCAGAAACACAATTACAGGAATTCCGATTTTAACATGATTTATGACAGATAAGGAGTTATGGAACATTAGGGATATCATAGACTGTTGTTTGTTTTCCTATTATGTCCGGTCTCCTTGCAGTTCACCTGTATGTTTGGACAACAAACCTGGTTTAACGAGTGAGATTGATCGTAGTGTCAGACTGAAATCCCTTTGGTAGATATGGTGTCAATCTCATTTAGTTAACACTTGGAACTTGATTTAGAAGACGAATCCTACATTGTACAAAAGGGACAGTCTCAAGAATAGTATGCAACAATTTCTGCAGCCATTTTAAGCAAACGTTTGCAAATTTCAAGCAAAACATCCAACCCTATTGCGGTGATCTTAAATTGTATGATCACTTCGGGTGGATGTGCTACAGTTTTGAAAGAGACAGGAAACAGAATTGCCTACTTGGGGTACCTTTCATAGCAGCTGGAAGTGTCTTCTTTAATCATATATTGTATTAAGACTCCATGGGTTGGGGTATCTTCGTACTTTTGCAAACTAAAGAAGCCAGGATATTATCACGTCTTTTTCCCTACCAACAGAGAGAGGACGACCGATAATTTTCTTTGGTGTCCAGTGCATATGCTGTTTGCATAACGACTACAAATCCACAAAAAGAGAGTCCAGATTTCCCACCATTTCGTACCAACCAAACATTAAAGGAAAATAATTTCATTGTAATAACTATTGGGAACAGGGTCAATCTTGCTCTAAAACCATGTAAAGAGACAGCTTAATTACCGTATCTCCTCACTCATCACAATTTTGACGAGCACAGGGTGGTCTAGAAATTGGCAAATGCTTGTTTAAGACAGAAGTCATTTTGCAGTTAATTTGAATGGCACATAATCACTTTGATGGAAAACAAAGTTGGCCTAATGTTTTACTTCACAGAGAATAGAATTGTAGACTTCCCTGCTCCAAAGCGACTACATAAACCAAAAGATACTTAGGCCTCTTGGCTATGGCTCAAGTTAATGAGTACTGCTTCGTCTTATACAGTTTCAGGATCAGCCAGTACCTAAATGTACAAGAGTGATGATCTTAACAGGAAAATAAGCCATTACGTCTCACTAAAAGTTGTTGGCTGTGCAAATATGATTTGACCATTCCAAGGAGAAATAACAGCAATGAAACAATTGGAAGAGCAACTTATGAATTGAGTCCATCCACTCCATGCAGTTAAATATCTTCACAACAAAGCTCCCAATCAAAAGGGAATAATGTCATTTGCTGAAGCTGCAGGCGCAAACTTTAACTTATGTACTCAATTACAGTTACACATATCCTGAAAAATAGAAACTATACTTACTCGCTAGAGGAAAAAAGATCGTAAGCCTTACATAGAACATATTGCGGAAAGCCAGTTACTTAGTGCCAGCAACAAGAGCTGTCTCATTGCCCGTTTTCTCGACAAAAATTTCAGTTGGTTCAAGGCATGTTCTATGCGTGTCATGCCCAAGTTGTGCTCTTTCATTATCACCAAATCCAAATATCCGGCCCTGATTAGTAATGGCAACGGTATGGTAGAGACCGGTGCTGATCTGAGAAACAGTGTGGGGCCTTAAGGAATCAAGGATTCTAGGTCTCAGCACTTTGTCAGATACTCCCCTATCCAGAAACCCAAGGCTGCCAAAACCCATCCACCCAAAGCCGTAAACAGCTCCACCATCAACCAAAACAAAGGATTTTCTTTTTCTTGCACAAACCTATGCAAAGGAGAAATCACTTGTGAGCCTCACTGTTGTCAAATTTTCAACTATGATGAGAAGTCGCATACACATAATTCTGTACAAATTCACACGTATCGAGCAGAAAAAGGAATACGACAGCATGCTTTGTTTTATTCAGCAACTACAATCCGCTGTTCAGCTTAAAAAGAAGACTGATTGCAGCCTCAAGGTATCTAAATCTGTCCATGAAAAAGTACACATAAATGAGGAAAAACTGATGCTTAAACTCCCAATAACAACAATCCATATGCAATTCTACCATAACAGGGTGTAAATGCAGAGAAAATGAAGAACATAATGTTACTCAACTGACAATCGCACGATATGAGGGGAGTCTTTTTCATTGAAATATCAAGTTATCAACTGATACACCTCTTTTTTCCACTCTGAACAAACTATGAAACTAAAAAATGTCGCACTTTTGTGAGTTAATTTAAAACATACTATTGTGGGGAAGTACACAACTATATTCAGGGAAATAAAGGTAAGTATATCCGCTATTATACGAAATGATCAAAGAAAAGATTGTAAGGATTTCCAATCTTCTTGAGCATATAGGGAAAAACACTCACCTATAGCTTCAAAATTTGATGTAATAAGTGATGTGCAAAGATTTCAATGCTTTAGGAAACAGAATATCCACCAGAATACGAACATCTAGGAAATAAAAATGGTTTTTTTGAAGATAGTGCAATTATTTTGTTAAAGTATTTCATATTTTCAGTACACAGAGAATATAGAAAAGGAATTATTAGAAAATCTACCAAGGATGTAAATATATTCACAATTTGAGGAATTATGAACTAAAATTGTGAGCTTCTCACTGAAAATGCTTTCTAACTAATTTTCATTTAAAGCACCACTAGTTATGCAGTTCATGTTACCGTCAACTGGATATGGCTTCTTGCTATATCTATTATATGCATATAATATTCAAGCAAGGAAGAAAACACTTGATTTTTCAAACAGGAAAAACATAACCCAACCTGCACACAGAGGCAGTTCTTAAGGCTGCTCAAGAGTTCAGGAAGGGTCTTGTCAATCTCATCTCCATGTCCTAATGCTCCACAATAACCTTTTCCCCAAGTGTATACCTACAATCGACATGACATAAAGTTGGTCAAAGAAAGCACAAGAGTTAAGAACCAAGAATAAAATTTCGAAGCACAAATTTATAGCGAGTGCAGGGACTCACAAATCCACTAGAATCCAGTGCCACAGCATGCTCATCCCCAGCAGAGACACGGACAACATGGATACGCTTCCTTATGAATGTTTGGATAGCACGTGGCTGGAACTCATCATGCTGCTCTCCATGGCCAAGACAGAAATTAGAGCCAGAACCAAATGAGTAAACCACACCATTACCAGTGACAGCCAGAACATAACTGGGCCCGGCAGCAACTTGGACCACAGAGCCAATTCCCTCAAGCAGTTCAATAATAGTGGGTGTTGGTCTGTCTACCGTATCACCATGACCAAGCTGCCCATGCGCGTTGGTTCCACAAGTGTAGACATGGCCTTGTCTTGTAAGAAAAACTGTAAAGTTAAGGCCAGCAGCAACCTGAAAAATTGCCAGGTTTAGCAATGATAATTTGGAGGAAAGTACAAACAACAGAATGTCAAGTCCACACCAAAGAATAAAAAATCACGATGGATGGTGCATATTGTCACTATTACTCCTGAGCCACATTATTCAGCAACAATATCCACCACCTATTACCACACTAGATACTTACCTCCTTGCAAAAAATTCCCTTCAATGACTCTACAATTCTAGGCCTAAATATGGGGCGGCCAATATCTCTATGACCACAACAAAACGATGAATTATCCCCACATGTGAAAACCTGCACTGACAATTGAAAGATTAAGTTGATAATAACATCCATTTTCAAAAACAAAACACATAATCATATTTCTATGATGCAGAAGTTAGGAATACAGAAGAAAAATCTGACTTTTTCATTACACTGTGGCGATCATCCGAGAAACTTAATTTTTCTACTCGATTCTAGCAGAACAAGGTATTAAGACATACAATGTAAAGATAACAAGATACTGCTTATGTAGTAGTCGCATCTTAGCATAAGAGCCCAACAACTAAGGAACCAACATGGCCCATCTTTGTTTGTTAAAGAAATAAATGAAGTCATGAAGAATACTTTTGCAGCTTGTAAGTTTTAAGCGGAATCAAGTATTGGTTCAGTCAAGCACAATTGTCTCAACAAACCTATATGCAGCTTGTTTATCACTAATATCCACCTATGCTTATTCTTGCTCCACAAGCAATATATTCTCAAAGCCTAACCCAGGAACAAATGCAGCAAAATGCATGACTAGGATATGCTATGCAGTTACAAACCTCTCCAGAGTTCAAAACAAAAGCGGCATGATTCTGGGAAGCTGAGACTTGGACCACAGATGCAGAAAGTGGGAAATTAATGCGGGAGAAAGCCACTAATTGTGTTGTTTCAGGACCATGTCCAAGAACACCACACAAACTGGAACCACAAGAGTAAATGCATGAATTGCTAATCAGCAATGTGTGAAACCTGCCAGTTGTAACCTGCATCTGTATATTCAACCAGCAATAGAAAAGAAAATTAACCTCTTTAGAAACATTGACTAAAACATAAATAGAGGAAAAGCATGAAAAAGAAGGTCATTGTCAGAAAAAACAATAAAAATACCCATGCATGGACAAGGAGGCCATCCTTTCAGCTAATAGCAGGTTCTATGTTCTCAAAGCCTAGCCCTTATAATCAATGATCAGCAAGGAAAGTGCAAAACTGTAAGCTCATGGGTAAAAATTCTCTGCTGACAACTAGAAAGAACGAGGTAGAACTATCTTTATCATATCTAGAGTTTGTATATCAACCAAAATGTCAAAAAGATATAAATGTCAAAGTCCAAAATCGACAGGTAACCAGATCAGTATTCCACATGGGCATATGAGCACTAACTTCAAGAATGTGTATATACACTATTCATTCAGTATGTATAAGCATATGCATAAAAGAAATAGTACATTGCCTGCAGAAGTCTCAACTACTCCAGACGATTCCTCCAGTGACTGCAAGAATCTCAAAACTCTCTTCCATTTCCCTTCACACCGATCAATCAGCTGCTTCCGAGCATTCAACCCCATCCCCTGATAAATACTATTTGACACGCATAGCTGAAACGCAGCAAAATCCACTAATGACCTGAATTTTTGAGAGTACAAGCCATGGACACCCCCAAAAGTCCTAGAAGTCAGCTCTAAACACACAAGATCAGTGGCACTTAGCCTGCTTGTCGTCAATATCTCTAAAATCAGATGTGATGGCAATTCCTCAATTGAAAGCGTCCTATATCTATCTGCCATTTGTACCGATCCAACTTTGACGTCAAGACTAAAAAATACAAGAACCTTTCACTCAAATAGATAACGGTCGATTATGAAATTTTTGAGCGAAATCTCAGGCAGTGGAAGCAACATGTAAAGAAGATAACATCAGACGGTAGGAAAATAGATGGAAAAGAGTACAATAAAAGTGACCCAGATGAGAAATTCACGGGTTTGAATTTTTGATTCAGTGAACGAAAACAAAACATCAGAAGGATGATTACACAACCCAACCAGGGACTAGTCTCTCAAAGCACAAAGGCTTTACCTGCAAAATTCAGCAAATGAATCGAAGGATCTTTGAGATCAAAGTTTGTTGAATCAATAACAAGAAAAGGGCTTAATCATAAAAGCCAAAAGCTAGTGACAGTTACCTACCAACAAAATAAAAAGTGGCAAAGAAGTGAACTTTTCGGTGCTGATCCCGGCTGTTTTCTTAACCGAAATGCTGGGAATTTAGCTCAAAATTAACAGAAAAAAAAAACAAGTAAAAGCGCAAAGTGATAAACAGGAAGCAGAAAAGAAACGAGAGAGAGAGAGAGAGAAAGCAACTATAAGAAACGAGAAAAAGTTGGAAGATTGAGATATGGAGTCTCTTAATAGCCACAATTACTTAGGTGTCAAGGCTTCGGATGTTAGGTCAAAGAAGAGGAGAAGAAAAAGTCAGTTGTCCCACATTCTGACTTCTTTCTTGTATGAATTTCATTCCTGACCAATCCAATTTCGACAGGTGTTACACGTCAGATTACAAGTTAAAGTTACGCGCGGTTGCCACGAGCGAGCGTGCGAAAAAATGCACGCGCTCTTATATTGACCCAAAAATTGAAGTAAAGTGTAAATCTAAAACCACATTTTACAATAAATAAAAATATAAAACAACCTAAACAAAATTATAAATTAATTACAAACTATAATGGCATTGTCACCGTTGGCTTGAGCAGTCCCCATTGGTGTTGATTATGTATCTTCCGTTCCGTATTCTCTTCTCTCTAAACCTCTACGATGTTTTTTTTTTTGGTGTGAATTCATACAAATATTTGTAAATAGATAATGGTGTGTTAAAATCTCGAAATCAATTAACTTTATTTTGAGTAATGTATCGTTTTCATTATATAAAATATGTTAAGAGTTCTTATTTCTTTTCGTCTCAGATAATTCAATTCAAAATTGAAAATGATTATCTTAATTGAAGGATAATATTTTCTTTCCAAAGAATTAATCATGTTTGAAGGAATGTTTTTAATAATTTGAACTAAGTTTTTATGCATTGAAAATCATGCATATAACTTATTTTCTATTTTTAAAAATTTTAAGATTTTAGGAATTCGTTTAATAAAATTAAAAAGAATAAATATGTTATTAGAATGTGTTGTCTCGTTGTGAATATCATAATTTAAATTAGAATCTCTTCTTTAAGTTATCGACGAATAGTTTTAATAACATAAAATTGTATATTGAGATATAAAAGTTTGAACTATTAAATAATTAATCATATCTTACAATGAATATTAGTCATAATTTAGTTATTTTATGTTGTTATACTAATCACAACTATTAAGTCAATGTGTGGAATGTGTGTGTGTGTATATATATATAATATTAAGGTTCTAACTAAAACATAATATGTCTCTAACTGAAAGATAAAAACTATAATGCTTGTTGGAACAATTTTTAAATAAGAAAAGTTGTGCAACCATGTATGGTCTTATAAGCATGGCAAATAAACAATGTTTTAAAAACTGAATTAAAAGTTAAATAGATAAGATAAGAGGTTTCATGTTTAAAAGGTTCAACTTAGACCGTTATAAAATCAGTTAAAGATTAATTAAAATTAAAGAATTTAAAATATGATTGAAAGAGATTTTTCTTATCTATCGAAAAATTTGAAGTTTAATTGGAAAAACATTGTTAAATGAAATTTAATTTAATTAATTAATAAGTTCTTGTAAACGAAAATAATTTAATTAATTTTCATTTAACAATATTTTTAATTAAACTTCAATTTTTTTATGGATAAGAACAATCTCTTTCAATTATATTTTAAATCTTTAATTTTATTCAATCTTTAACAGGTTTTATGACCGTTCAATACTGATTAAATCTTTTAAACCTTAAATCTCTTATTTTACTAGTTTAATTTTCAAGTTGTTTTTTAAAACAATGTCCTAAAATGTGCAAACTTTTGAGATTTTTTAAATTTAGTACCTAAGTTTTTAAAATTTTCTATTGAGTGACCAATCTTTTGAAACCTTAACAATTCAATTCAAAACATTATTTTTTTATTGATGTGACTAATAGAAAGATATCTATATACCATTTAGTAGACATTCCACATCATTAAAAAAAATGACCTTTTGAATCGAGTTATTAACATTTTAAAAGATTGGTTACCCAATTTAAAATTTTAAAAGTTTAGACACTGAATTGAAAAATCTTAAAACGTTAGACTATTATTCCTATTTGATATGGATGTAACTCACATATCCTAGAGTGCTTTGGTTAGCACTTCTAGTTTTCATTTAGTCATAGTTTTGTTTATATCACTATCTCACTCTGAAGCATTTGCTTTGTGTTGATTCCTTCAAGCTTAACACTTGATTCTTGCCTACATCATTGTGAAAAAAAAAAGGTTGATTCGTATTCTTAGTTCCTTCGTTCTTGACTTCTAAGAATATAAATTACTTGAACTTCTAGCAAGGAGTCGTTTATGTTCCATTTTGAACTAAGTATATTAGTTATTGGTAAATTATCTTGTTTTGGATAATTACATTAGTTATTTAGGTTGAATCATTTTATATTATTTTACAATTTTTAGCTTAAATATGTGACTGCTTGCATCATTTATATTATTTAGCTTGAGTCATCTCACCGTCCTGCATTAGGATCATATCCAATCACTTAATAGGTTGAGAACATTCTAGATGCAACTTATATGAATGTGATGGCCAACTTTGCCTTCTTGCACCAGCATTTACCCCTCCAGCATTTTGTCTTCTTATTTTAACCTTTGCATATAATTATCTTTTTATTTTGTTATTCTATTATTGTATTCTTATAAAATCTGTTGTTGTTATATTCATTTATTCTCGTAGTTCG
>JAOQMP010000210.1:50704886-50716686 GCA_027563575.1 Erythroxylum pedicellare
CTTCAGATCCCCTGGTCCACTTTTTGTGGACCAAGCCTGTGCCACTATATCTGAACCGTCTATTTACGTGGGACCTACATAAATAGACGATTCAGATGTAATGGCACAGAGTTGGTCCACAAAAAGTGGACCAGAAGATCTGGTCCCCTGAATTCGACTCTGGTCTTGTCTGATTAGACATCTTAAAGGCAAAATTTTTAAAATTTAAATCTAAGTCTAATTTTGATCAAATTCAATTAGCTTTAGAGTCTTATCCATTCTCACGCACCTTTCCTTTAATTAATTGAACCAGCTGGCACTTAGTTTACTATATAGTAAATGAGCAATAAGACTTAAAACTTGTGAACGATTTGGCCACATGATTGTATGCATGTTTCCCAGTCGCCTAAGCTGTTTATAATTATTGTTTATGTTGTTGGGTTAGGTGTTAAGATTTATCACAAAAGAATTTAATAATGGGCTGCAAGTAGACGGCAACTAGAAGTCTCTCAATGTCTAAAGCTTGATAGGAGACTGTGCACAAAAGATTAGTGGGCTAAAATTTTCTCAAAATTCTAATTTGAACCATTATTTCACTAAAATTGAAATTTCTTTTCTCTCCAGTTAAATATGTTACATTTGCTTTCTGAGCGGGGTTAGTTCTTCCATCTGTTTTTGCATTGAAAATACTTGATGAATCTAAACAAACATGCAACAGTGTAGAAATATTGGTTGTGAATGACGCCGAGGGTGTTGCCAGGAGATAAATCAATTTCCCCTTTTCAATATCATCTTGGTTAAGTGTATGATTTGATTTTTAATACGTTGACCATTCTAAGTTCTCTAAAGACCAAGTGTGACATGAATGAATAAATTTAATAAATTAGTTAACAATAATTGATTAACAAATAGCCTATTTTTAACTGACGGATATGACAAGACTATTGAGTGAATTAGGCATATATACGGTTTTAGAAGCATATCATAGAGAAAAAGAAACGTATCACAGGAACATGTATGACATTGGTGAGTGATCTAATTTCTCTAACTTCATCTCGATATGACTACAAATACATATACGTATTCATTTCTTAAAGGTCAAAGCGAAAGTTGACCATTAGTCACTAATTATTACCTAAATGGCTAGTTATAACCTAAGCAAAATCATGCAAATCATGGACTTCGATAAACATTAGAATGAGCAATCCCAATCGGCACTAAGCAATAGCTAATTAAGCCTATCTCATGATTCTAAATTAAATCAAATCCCGTCCAATACAAAATCAAGTAGATTAAGGGGTATAAAACCTTTGTATTGCAGCTACAGCCTACCGAAATATGATGTCTGATTACAAATAAGCTCATAATTAACAAGTAGAGCACATCGCAACTGTTTTGTACATGTGGCGAAAGGAGTCTACTTCCCACTTCCAAGCCACTAAGTTCACTTCACATAGCAACGTCTGGGTCCAATCTTCTTTGAATTGCAGCTGCAGCCTAGAAAAATAAATTTTCTTGTATTACAACCAACCAGTATACAAGAGAAAAAGAAAAGGGGATATAATTCTTACCTCAAAATTACCAAGCTTGTACTGGTAAGCCATCTCTTCCTTTAATAGGGCTTGCTCCTTCATTGCTTGTGCCTAAAAATTTAAATCCAGATTAACATGAGAAGGCATAACTTGCTGAGGCCCAGAAAATATGAACACAATAATCTGTAACCACAAGTATAATGAATGCGAACCATTCCACTCTGCATAGAGATCTTTAAAGCCTCGACCTGCTGCTCCTTTTGCTTCTCTCGTTCTTGATGCAGTTCTTGTCTGACAGATATTAATGCAATCATATAACCAGTCATACAACTTTCAACACTTTGAGTTTGTAAAGAACAATTCAATTCACTTGCAAACCATTAGAGGTATTCATATTAACTTTCACAAAGTTAACAAACAGATGGTCTTTAGAGCAATAATTAAATGTGAAACTAAATGAAACTGTAACGCCAATTGCTTTCTTTTTCCTATAATAGAATGAAGTTGTATTCACTACATCGTACCGGCGCAATTCTTCATCATTGAAAACAGTACGTTCTGTTTTCACGACCTTCTTCATACCCTTCTTCAGATCTTTTTCTATTTTTTGTTTGTGATAAGCATCAAGGTTATAATACCTGAAACCATCAATGTTCAACTTTTCATTAAAATGTGCAATACAAACAGCATAACAAGGATCTGCATCCAGCTGCCAATAGCATTTACTATTAAGTAAATGCAGAAAAGCATATACTTTCCACAAATAGAAGATGCAGTAATTAAAAAGTGAGATCAAAGGGTCGGGGCGCACAAGAATGCTTTAAACACACAAGTAGCAGTTCGTCGTTGGATAGACGTGAACTGAAATTTGTCAAATCACTCATTTAATGGTTTCTATGTCTTCCCGTTCATTCATCCGGCCAATATTCCTCATTTATTATTCAGACTGAACAACTTTACTCCTTTAGTGGATATAAACCAGCATACTAGCTATTCATGAACTTTTGAAATTTGCATTGCAGACTCAAGCCCAGTTCAAAACATAATGATAAAGAACAAGTTCAACCTAGAAAGTCAAGATCTGTAACCTTTGAATATTCAATATCAAATCCAGAACAGACAAGATCCACAAGAAAAAGATAATAGTTAACATCAGAGAAACTTACTTTTTGGAAGGAAAGGTAGCTGTATTGTGGTCCTCCATGAATCTGTCCATCACAATACATTTAACTGTTAGAGAAGAAAATTTCAAAGATTTTACTAAAATTGACTATCTTTTAAGAATTGTGTCTCTAATAAGAAAGTTTAAGAGAATCAAACAGCTTTAGATACTTACTCTTTGAACAATTGTTTCTCTTCCCAGTTAGGAAGACTTTCAAGGTTAATCTGTGATTTGTGAAGAAACATAAATAGGTAGAATGCGGCATTAACTCTTAATTTACATATAAACCAAATAAAAGGGTAAGCAAATCACAAGAATCCAGATACATGGCCAATGCATATTATAATACAAATCAGAAAGTATGAAAAACACAAGAAGAGAGAAATTCTCAGCCGAGCCTTTACCACAATATACAAGATATTCTACTTACTATACAAAATATCAGTTTTTTTTTAAATATTTGGATCAGAACAAAAAGAATTCTAGTACAAATCCCAAGGTTTTCAAAGGAAAAAAAAATCAATTTTCTTTTAAGCATCACAAAGATACTGAATGCATGAACAAGATAAGTTTCCAATTCTTCTGTGCAAGCTCATGCGTTCTTAGGAATGAGTTAGCTAAATGTGAGGGGTGAGATATTTCACATAGCTATTTCAACTTTTTTCCCCAAACACATAATAAAGCTTCCCAAACATCTGACCCTAAATGACAACAACAATGTGCCCGTGAAAGAACATGTAATAAGATACCTGTTTCACTTCTGATAACCATGCAGTGAATTCAGGTCGTTTATTCCTACAGCAAATAAAGACTCCCACATGAGAAAGCTAGCAAGATTGAGGTAAACAAAATCGAGGATTTGCATCACAAAACTTAATCAGAAAGTACATACTCAAACAAAGAACATGCTCAACACAGATATATGCCAAATCATTTTAAAGCTAGAATTCAAGAAAAGCATTCCTGAATCAATATCTCCAACATATCTAACCAGCGAAGCTGAATTTCCACTCAAACAAAGCATTTCCTCGACTATATGAAAATATATATAACACAGCTAAAACTCTCTTCTTCTTTTTTTCCATTTTCCACCCACAGTATCTCATCAGCCAAACAACAATCAAAAACTGAATTAACAAAGCGCACAAGAAAATTAATTTTAATGGCAAGTAAACAGTTAACACCCACCACATGTCAGTTTCTCTAATGATACCATACTTCCCCCAGGAATTAGTAACAGCACCTCTCTTCCCTCTCTCTAATTTCTCCTTTTTCTTCTTCTCTTTCCTTCTCTTCTCTTCTTTTCTCTTCCTCTTCTTTTCTTTCTCTCTCTTCCTCCTCTTCCTCTCTCTCTCTTCCTCTTTCTCTCTCCTCCTTCTTATATCTCTCCTTTTCCTCCTCCTCCTCTCGCTCTCTTCTTCACTCTCACTCTCACTCTCACTATCCGAATACTCCGAACTCGAGTCCGTAGCGGAATCCGAGTCTGAATCATAACTCCTACTGCGTCGTTTTCGTGATTTTCGCTTTCCTTTGTCTCTTTTCTTTCGTTTAAATGCTTCTCCGGAATCAGAATCCGAATCGGAATAGGAATCGGAGTGCTCCCTCTTGTTCTTCCCTTTGAAGTCGCTGCGTTTAACGTCGTCGGAATCGGAATGGCAATCAGTTTTGGGTTGGCATTCTGGGTCAGGTTCTACGTCTGCAGTGCCGTTTCGATCTCTCGCCATTTCCTGGGCTTTCAGGCTATGGAATTGAGGGCTAGGGACGAGAAGGTTAAATATAAGTTCCGTGACTGAGCGTTTGGACGTAGGGAAAGTTTCGCAGTATGGATCTCTAGTTAGTCAATCAGACGTCGCTTGGGCTTGCACAGTCCATGGTAGTCCAATTCTCATGCAAAGCTTATTGTCCAGCTACCAATTTTCAATGAATCTCCTTTTAGTTTGTACGAGAGAAGGAAAAAATTTCGATCAAATGCAAAAATATAATTATCATTTTTTTTGAAAGAATAGATCCGTTTCATTAATCAAACGAAGAATTGGATGATAATATTTGGAACAACTTCTCAAGAAACAAAAGGAGAGAATCTAATGGATGCTCTAATAAGTTGATGAGCAACTCTATTCAAGTTTCTTCAAATCCACCAAACTTGCATATCCGGTTTAGATTCAAGAATAAGCAAACAATCTTTAACAATCAATCCTAGCTTAGAAACATCAAGAGAATGAGAGGATAAAGCAAGAAATAAATGTTGGTAATCTGTAAAAATAAAGCCTTCATCATGAAAGTGAGACTTTGCATGTAATAACGCCTCACACAAGGCAATTGCCTCCGCCACAGCAGCACTTTTAACACCTTCTTGTTTACTAAATATAGCTTTGATAAAACCACCTTCAGGATCTTCAAAGGCCACCGCAAAACCTGTGAAATCTTCCTGTTGACATGTTGCGGCATCAACAATTGCCTGCCAATGATAATTGTCTAAATTAATGATGTCATTTCCAGCACCTTGCTGACTGCCAATTTGGTGCAAAGAAGCAACAACGGGCTTCAACACATTCCAGTCCTGCCAGTTTTGCATATGGGCAATCGCCGCTTTAATCAGCTGCTGTACCGTCGTTATTTTTTATGACCAGCATAGGTCGTTTTTGCTCTGCCATATGTACCAACAAATCATAGCAAAATAGGCAGCTTTCTCCTTGCCCAAGGACAAACAAATCTGGAAAATTATATCAGCAAAAGAAGAGTTCAAAGGTGACACATCCAAACCAGCAACTCTCTAAACTTCCATTGCATAAGGACTATATAGGAATAAATGATCCACAGCTTCTTGCATAGGGCAAAATAAGCAATTCTCATCAACTCCAACATTCCTTACCCTTTTTTATATAAAAATATAGAAAAATCATTGCTATATGTAGAATAAACCAATTCCAAATCATAAACAAAGATATGAAAAGGAAACAACAATGTCTATCTTAGTTTCTTCATCTTTATCTACTTAATCGGCCCATCTCCATTTCAAGATTTGTTTGGAAACTTCCTCTCTTATAATTAAGCACACGAATACTTCAACCAATCCAACTCAATATCCTGGAGATCGCATCAGCTTTTGGCCTCCACCCTATTTTTCTTGGTGTACAGCTTGAGCTTCCTCCATGCACTTAAAAGCTTTATATATATTCTGCCGCGAGGATAGTCCAGGTATTTGGGATTGGAGTCTTCTTCTTCTGTAATCTGTCCCCAGGCATTTCTTCTCCTTCAATCATTTCTACTAAACCCTTCTTACAACGACCAATAAGGAGGATATTCGGAATTCGAAAATCATTAAAAAAAACCTGGAAGATTACTCATTCTCCAACAATTCCTTTGCTTCTTCAAACTCCCTGAGTTTGACTACACAACCTATTTTGGTTGTATACTCCTTGTTGTCTTACTTCTTACACTTGGCTTTCTAAAGGCCTTGTGACTAGATCATCTCATCTTTATTCCCATTATTTGTGTCATCGTCTTAAAACATGTAGGATTTGATCGAGGTAATTATGATTAAATAGATGGACTATGAATAAGTATGGGTTGACTAAATATTTAAATGTATTCAAAAAATCGACAACATATTGACAGATTTATTATATATAAATGTGCACTAGTTGGATTACATACATTTTAATCAATAAATAACTAGACGTCTTTTTAAAATGGAAGTTATGAATAATGTAAAAAATAAGGAAAAAGTAAAATGATATAACAAAGAATATAATAGAGGAGATGGTGTCTTAAAATTTCATTTTAAACATATTTTTTTATTGTATTAAATCAACGTTAATCGCCTTCTAAATTAAACTCTACTTGGAGCGAATTTTTGTGTGATGATTTTGAGTAAAATTTGTTGGAAATATTGATCTTTCATTAGTATTTGTATGTTTTTCCAAATGGTTGTAAAAAGGGTTTGAGAAAATATAATGTAGTTTGTGAGATATAGGTTAACAAGTACAGTTGTTCTATTTTACATGTGAATGACTGAACTATTTTGAGTTCAAGAGTTAAGAATTTGGCAAAGTATAAAGCAAAAAAGTTTTAGATGAACATGTCTAGTTTATTTCTATAAAAAGGAAAGTGCCCAATTTTACAGGTCATGAAATATGGTTAAATTTTAGAAACCGGTCTGTCTAGCAGGACTAAAGTTAAGTATGAGATTGTACTTATAATTTGAGGGCCTAGATAATTGATTTAGAAGTTGGTTAAAGAGTAAAAATTTTAGGTTTAGATGTTATGTAATTTTTTGTCAATCATTTTGGATAAATTTGTAATGGTTTGAGAGATATAGTCGATTTACCATAGGCTACTTAGGGTGTTATGGTATCAATGTGTTTTATCATTTGGAGCTAATTTCAAAGATTGTAGAAATTTAATTTTAGAAGGTTTTCATCATAAAAATTATATATGCGTGTATTTGTGCATGCATGTGTGTGTTTGTGTCTGTGTGACTAATAAGTGTGTAAAATTTTGTGGTTAAGATCTAAATGGTTTTCAAGTTATGCTTGTTGAGAATTTGTTACTCTATGAGTAAATTTTGTGATTCTGGTGAGTTATTGTGAATGTCCCATGAAAAGGTTGTGTTGAAATTTTATAACATATACCTTAAACTTATAGCTAGATTGAAAATTTGTTTGTTTGCTTGAAAATGTGTAATGGAATGAGAAAATGAGTTCCCTCCATAAAAATATGCTAATGAATGGATTGATTAAATAACAATGAATGAAAGACTTAAGTGAAATAACTTAGGCAAATTTCCTTAGACAAGACTTAACTTTGGTGGCTTAGGCAAAAGACCTAAGTGAGATGAATTAGTCAACAAAATAAGGATCTTTATATTAAAGAGTTAATGGAAATGAAAAAAATTAATAAAAGGAATGTGTAATGAAATGGGGCTACATGTGTATTTCATGTTTAATATGGTGTTACTTGTTCAAAGAAATGATATCTTGTTAAGTGGTTGATGATTGTGGTGATTAATGAACTTGTGCCTTAATGGTTGCAATAATGTTTGACTCAATAACATATGCCTTGTTTAAACACTGATGTGAAATGTGAAAATCAACTTTATGCCTTAATATGAATGAAGCTTGTGTTGGAGTGTTACCGATGCATCATTAGGCATAGTTATGTGTGAAAATAAATAGTGAACTCACTATTTATTTTTACAAATTAAAGTGGTTTTCAAAATGAAAATGAATATCCAATGTCACTCACATGTAAACATGTTTTCTCTTATTAAATTTAATACTCATGTTTTTATTATTTTTCCCTCTATAAAGAAAAAGGAAAAAAAGGTTATTGAGTTGATTAGAAAGTAGCAGCAACATTGAGTGTGAGTAAGATATAAATAAGGTTGACCAAAGTCTAATTATTCTCATTTTTCTCATATATTTGGAACATTGTGTCTGTGGATTTCAATGTAGACATTAGGGGCATTAGTGTGGTAGTGAACTTTGTAAAGTGAAATTATTATTATTACCATTATGTTATTACTAAGTAGGATTTAAACTTATGTAGTGAATGATGATAGGATTACACTTAGACTATTATGATGAATGAATTTATGAATTATGTTTATTTAAACTTTAAATATTTTGTTAATTGAATGGTGATTAGATGGATAAAATGTATGATCAAGACTAGTCATATATGCTCATAAGATTAGCTTGGTAACCCCGGTATCAGGTTAAAATTATGTTATCTACCTAAGGCCTTGTTAAGGTAGGAGTGTAACAAGTTTACCAACTCTAACATCTTGAATGTTGAATTGCATATGGTCGGGTAATTTAAAACTAACTTCTTCGTGTACAGAATGCTTAGTTGTTGTGTAATTTCTTCAAAATTTTCTATTCTTTTCGGTCTTGTATTCTAGTACACTATGCTACTCTGAGTTGTCTCTGCTGCTTCTTTTATTATATCTAACTCATCTTTCACAATCAAATTCATGATATGTGCTCAAACAATGTATAAGGAATAACTTTCTACCATTCAACAAACTCCCAACCCATAACTTGTTCTTCAGTTTTTCTATCATCACATCATTTCTGCTACATTTATCCAGATTTATGGTTGAGAGCTTGGTGTTAATATTTCAATCCATTAAACACTCCGCCATCACAATTGTCAATCTTTCACTTATGTGTTGCATTAACATATAAATAAACATATCATTTAAATATATTAATGAATATCAATTATAATATAATCAATAAATAAATGATTACAATATTAAAAAATAGAATTTACCTTAATAGTTGACTATATAAAATCTAGTTGTTGTCAATATAGTGTATTTTTATACCCATATAATCCTTCTTTTGTTTGTCTACCATCGATATATTTGATGTTATGGCTACTTGTGTGAGAATACTTAACAACATATTCAATATTTCTTTCTTTTGATTGTTGTTAATTTTGAAAATATCTTTCTTCACGGTGTTTTGATTTAGAATTTTAAAAGTTTATTGGAGTAAGGTAAGCAATATCCTGAATTTTTACTATTAATATTAGAGCGTAATTGTCTATCGTTAACAATCATCTTAGCTAGAAATTTTTTTGATTTGTTGTTACCATAACCTATAATAGTCATTTTATTATTCTCTCTCATTAGGATAAATTTTTAACTTCTTAATATCATATTCTTTTTGTTATACAACTCTATATGTCTTTTCAAATTAGAGGTTCCACCTTTATAACCCTTAATTAATATTTTTGGACAATACTTACATTCAACATTTTAAACCATATCCCTTGATCTAGTGTTGTAAAGTGATTCCAAGCATCACTTCTCAATAAACATGTTCCTTCACCCTGAATCTCTTCACTTGGTATATTACTGTTAGGTACCAAATTAGAACTCTCTGATAGTATATTGTCCAGTGCCGGATTAGAACATTCCTACAAAAGAATATGTTCATCAATTTAAAACAATCAACATATATGAGCATATAAGTTATTTATGGACATTTACATGTATACCTACTAAATTCAATGAGCACATAAAATATCCATAGAAATTTAATTAATATTTACATGTACACATATTAAACTTAATAAGCATATAAATTATTCGTAAATGTTTACATGTATATATACATTTTAATAAATATTTAAGAAATTCCTTTTCTTGTTAAATTTTGTCTAATGTTATTTAAGCACATCTTTCATATTTCCTTCTCGTTGATGGGAGAGACATTTATATAAGAGGAATTTTTCATTGAGACTATAAATACAGAACATTCATATTAGTGAAAAAAATGGTTATTCGATTCAAAAAGTAAGACATGTATGTGCACTATATGTCCATGTTGCTCTTAACTTTTAAATGATACTTATCGGCTGTACCTATCACATCTTAATAAAAATGCATAGCATATTATAATAAGAGTGACTTTCTAATACCTTTTTCGTCAGCTCTGATTAATAAGTAATAAATGATATATGGATAAAAACCTAGCTACCAGTATGTTCATCATTTTATTAACCTAAAGCAAAAGAATAAGAGAAAAACGAATTAAAAATAAATCTTTTGCCTCTTAATTTTGCTGTAAATTATTAAAAAATAACATGTTTCATTATTTTTTAAAAAATTCAATTGATCTAATAGCAGTTGTTGAAAAAATGAAAATAATATAAAAGAAACTAAGCAAAGTAAAAATATAAAATTTTTATGGTTTGACCACTATATGACTTACATCTACTAGTAAGGAGTTAAATTTTTTTAACTATTATAAGATTAGATACAAAGAAAAGTATGATAATAACTTTACACAACCTCTCTCAAATGTTCTTTTTTGGCCCTCCAAGGTCTTAACATACAAAACATCTACCAAACTATTTACATACTAAAGTAAACTTGCAAAAAGTCTAATCATAGTGAATTACTAAAAAAATCTAATATCACTAATATTCTACTTCCACAAAAGTTTAAAGTTATTGAAACTTTATTTCTATAAATGCTTGCGTGACACTAAAATTCTATTCCTTCAAAAGCTTAATGTCATTTAAATATAATTTCACCAAAATTTAGGGCATACCTCATAATTCTTTATTTTAAATTGAATTCTCTAAAGTCTAACTAAAAACCACTTTATACTGACAAAAGTCCCCAAGAATTTTAAGTTATGTAAGCAGTCATCAAGTCTCAACTACACTTAATTTTTTTTTGGGTTATGACTTTATTAACATTTTAGTCGTATCCTCTGAAGTGTGAACCTTTTCCAATAAAATCTAATCAAATGTAATCAATCTTATGATTTTGCGAAACGTTATACCCTTCACCATAACTCTTATTCATCTATTTTCTTTTAACTTTCCCTATTCCCCTAAAAGATGGTTCCATCCCTACCATCGATGGTCATATTATACGTGACCAATTCTCACCAACCATATATCTCTTTGACTGTCTAATGGTTTTCTCACTCATCTCTTGAGCTAGAACTTTTAGCTCTCGTAGCATCTATTTTATATTTTCTTAATATGAACTAGGTCAACTCATTAATGTCCCAGGCAAAACATTTTCATATGTTTTCCTTAACATATGTCACTCTCCAAACATTATATTCTTGAAAGTTACCTATATTTTCTACTAAGCTACAAATTTATAAAACTCTACCTTAATATATTTATCATCCTTAAATAAACTCCCCTTATGAAGTTCTAACATAGTACTATTTTTATCCCATTATTACCTTTCCCATAAAAATATAGATGTCATTTTATAATCTTTTTCATCATAACCAATGCATGCTTTACCAACTTAAGTTATCCATCATCACCACAAAATTTATATCCTTGACTATCAAGAGTATCTATAGAAATTAAATACATCCAAAACTTAGGAATGTACCTGACATCCAATGTTCTAACAATTAATTATGCACCTTGATTTGTATTGAACCACTACCTTTGACAGTACACTTTTCATCATCATCCAGTCTAATATTAAATTATGATCTTTAAAAAAAACAATAATAAGCAATTATATTATACATAACCATCAATTTGTATAATTAGAATTATTTACTGTTAAAACATCACTACCTCTTTCATTCCCTTTATCGGAACTCTCCTAAACTACAATAACACTTGCTTT
>JAOQMP010000210.1:50774766-50785417 GCA_027563575.1 Erythroxylum pedicellare
TATTCTGATTTTTTTACTTTGATGTATTTCAATTTAATTTGATGTGTGAATTTTGGAATGAAAATATATGTGTATTAAGGAGAATGATAATATTATAAATATCTAATGCCATATATGAATGTGTTATTAAGCTGACTTTTTTTGTTGAACAGGGGATAAATATCATGAAAATAGAGGAAACTCTGCCGAAATTTTTGAAAATTGTAGTTCACTTATAACATTTTATTCTGATGTAGCAAAAGTCTATAGACAGGAAGCCTACATCCCCTCATCTCTTTTTTGCACACCCACACTAAAAAGCATGATGGTGTAACCTTCGTCAACACCCGATGTAGAGAGTTGTGAAATGATTGAGGGGGAGAGTCTACATCACAAGAGTTCACAAACTTTTGTGATGAAAATAAAATTCAGAGACAATTGACAGCTGCCTACACCCCACAATTGAATGGAGTTGCAGAAAGGAAGAACAGAGCCATTATGAATATGGTTCGAAGTATGCTTTCAGTAAAGAAAATTTCAAAACCTTTTTAGCCTGAAGCAGTTAACTGGACAGTGCATATATTGAATCAAAGCCCGACTATAGTAATGAAAAACTTGACTCCTGAAGAAGCTTGGAGTGGAATCAAACCTTCAGTTAAGTATTTAGATTTTTTGGTTGTATTTCTCATGTTCTTGTTCTTGAAAAAAAAATGAACTAAACTTGATGATAAAAGCTTGAGCTATGTCTTCTTGGGAGTTGGTGAGGAATTAAAGGCCTATAAACTTTATGATCCAATTTCACAAAGGATCATAATCAATTGAGATGTTATTTTCGAAGAAGACAAGTGTCGATATTGGGATAAGAAATATGAAAAGGCAATTGTACGTGATCTCGAAATAGGTGATCTTGAGGAAGAAACCTAGGTAATAGCTAAAAATGAACAAAATGTTGAATCAAATCATGAACGTGAAATTGATGAAAGTAGATCACCAGATGTTCATGAAAGGATTCGACGACTACTAGCATGGATGAAGGACTACAAAATTAGAGAAGGTCCCCTTGAAAAAGATGATGTTGCCCACTTTGCCATGTTTGCATCAACTAATCCTGTTCACTTTGAAGATGTTGTGAAGAAAGAAAAATGGAGAAAAGTTGTAGACCTGGAAATAGAAGCACTAGAAAGGAATGACAAGTGGGAGTTGATAGAGCTGCCTAAAGAAGAAAAAAAGGTTGGTGGATAAATATAAGGCTAGGCTTGTAGTGAAAGGGTATGCTCAACAATATGGGATAAAATACACGGAAGTTTTAGCTCCAGTTGCACAAATGGAGACAATTCGTTTGGTGATTGCACTTCCAGCTTAAAAAGGATGGATTATACATTAGCTAGATGTGAAGTCTGCGTTCTTATACAGTGAACTGGATGAAGAAGTTTTGTGGAGCAGCCCAATGGATATGTGTAGAAGGGAAATGAACATAAAGTTTACAAGTTGAAGAAGGCCCTATATAGACTTAAACAAGCACCACGTGTTTAGTATAGCCGAATAGAAGCTTACTTTGTGAAGAAGGTTTTGAAAAGTGTGATTATGAGAATGCGTTGTTCATCAAAAAAGGAAAAGAAGGCAATGTATTGATTGTAAGCTTGTATGTTGATTATCTCATTTTTGTAGGAAATGATGAAATAATGTTAGCAAACTTTAAAAAGTCCATGAAGCTTGAGTTTGACATGACAGATATGGGACAAATGAGATTTTTTCTTAGTCTTGAGTTCTCATAAAGAATATATGAAATTTTTATCAATCAAAAGAAGTATGCTTTTGATGTACTGCAAAGGTTTGGAATGGATAAAAGTAATTATGTTCATAATCTGATTGTTCCTGGTGTTAAGCTCACTAAGGATGAAGGAGGATTCAAAGTCAATAAGACATACTACAAATAAATTATAGGTAGTCTTTTGTATTTAACAGCTACTCGACCAAATATTATGTTCGTGGTAAGTCTTATTCGCAGGTTTATGGAAAATACTACAAAGCTTTATTTATAGGTGGCAAAAAGAGTGCTAAGATATTTAAAGGGGATAAGTGAGTTTGGGATTTTCTATAGAAAGGGAGGAAATATTGAACTTGTCACTAGTGACTATGCTAGAGATGTGGAAGATAGAAAAAGCACTTCAGGTTATGTTTTTTTATTCAGTTTAGCGATGATATATAGGTCATTGAAAAAACAACTAGTGGTCAGTTTATTTATTATAGAGACAGAGTTTATTACTGCAGCTTCATGTGTATGTCAAGCTATAAGGTTGAAAATGGTTAAGGGCAAGCTGATTCCAAATCAAAGTAAGATAATTAATATTCTCTGTGATAGTAGTTCTATAATCAAGTTATTGAAAAATCCAGTAATGCATGGTCGCAGTAAACATATAGATGTGCGGTTTCATTTTCTTTGTGATCTCAGAAAGGCTGGCATGGTGGAGTTGGTGAACTGTAGCACATAAGACCAGTTAGTTGATATGATGACTAAACCACTCAAGCTTGATGTTTTCTTGAAGCTATGAAGATTATTAGATGTTTGTTCAGAAGTTGATGTAAACTGAACATTGATACATTCAGTTTAAGAGAGGAATTATTAGTTTTTATTTTGTCTTTTTCTATAGGAGATATTAATAAAATCTCTATTTTTAGGGGATTTTTATTGTTTGAATAGATCTTTACAGCGTAGATGTGGCTGAGATTATTTGCTGATCTTTTGTTATTCAGTTACGTCTGTAAGGATATTTAATAGCTCACTTTTCTAGTTGAAAAAGACAATATCATTCTTCCATATTTCTTCTATTCATAAACTTTTTACAGATAATATCATCATAGCGATGTCCAATCATACTAGCTTAATCATGGAGAAGATTCTTGATATCTATAATGTGTTTGATGGAATTAACATGTTGGTTGATGTTGAAGGTGGTATTGGTGTAACTCTTAGTACGATAGTAGTTCTGCAATCAAGCTATCGACAAATCTAATATTGCATGGTCGCAATAAACACATAGATGTTCGATTCCATTTTCTTTATGATCTCACAAAGGCTGACATGGTGGAGTTGGTGCACTGCAGCACATACGACCAATTAGCTGATATGATGACTAAACCACTCAAGCTTGATGTTTTATTGAAGCTATGAAGATTATTGGATGTTTGTTCATAAATTGATGTAAACTGAAGATTGATACGTTCAATTTAAGGGAGGAATTGTTAGTTTTTATTTTTTCCTTTTATGTATGAAATATTAATAAAATCTCTATTTTCAGGGGATTTTTATTTTTTGAACAGATCTTCACAGTGTAGATGTGGCTAAGATTATTTGCTAATTTTTTTTATTCAGTTACGTTTGTAAGGATATTTAATAGCTCACTTTTCTAGTTGAAAGAGACAATATCATTCTTCCATATTTCTTCTATTTCTAAACTTTTTACAGATAACATCATCATAGCGATGTCCAACCATACTAGATTAATCATGGAGAAGATTCTTGATATCTATAATGGGTTTGATGGAATCAATGTGTTGGCTGATGCTAGAGGTGGTATTGATGTTACTCTCAGTACGATAATAGTTCTGCAATCAAGCTATTGACAAATCCAGTAATCCATGGTCGCAGTAAACACATAGATGCGCGGTTCCATTTTCTTTGTGATCTCACAAAGGCTGGCACGGTGGAGTTAGTGCACTGCAGCACATAAGACTAGTTAGTTGATATGATGACTAAAACACTCAAGCTTGATGTTTTTTTAAAGCTATGAAGATTATTGGATGTTTGTTCAGAAGCTGATGAAAACTGAACATTGATACATTCAGTTTAAGGGAGGAATTGTTAGTTTTTATGTTGTCCTTTTCTATAGGAGATTAATAAAATCTCTATTTTCAGGGGATTTTTATTGTTTGAATAAATCTTCATAGTGTAGATGTGGATGAGATTGTTTGTTGATTTTTTGTTATTCAGTTAAGTCTGTAAGGATATTTAATAGCTCACTTTTCTAGTTGAAAGAGACAATATCATTCTTCCATATTTCTTCTATTCATAAACTTTTTACAGATAACATCATCATAGTGATGTCTAACCATACTAGCTTAATCATGGAGAAGATTCTTGATATCTATAATGGATTTGATGGAATCAACATATTGGTTGATGTTGGAGGTGGTATTGGTTTTACTGTCACTATGATAATATCCAAGTATCCCCACATTAAGGGTATTAATTTTGATTTTCCTCACATGTTAGCTCAATCATCAATATATCCAGGTACTTGAAATTGAAACATCTATCTGATGTGATGAAGCAATCATTTAGCATGTCAACTGTACTAATGGCTTTTTCAAAATCTATAGGTGTAAAGCATGTTGGAGGAGACATGCTTATGAGTGTTCCAAATGTCATCAATTATGGCTAGTAGGCACCGAATTTGGTGCCTATCATGCCTAGTAAGGATAAAATGGCTGACCATTTTGTCAGCCATTCACATAAGGCACTCTTGCTTATAAAAAGGAAAAAGTAGCATAAAGATTTTTACAACAAGCAGAAAAAGAGAAACGTAAGGTGAGAGAGAAAGAAAAAGAGAGATAAAAATATTCTATGTATTTTTGTTGGTCTAGTTTACCTCCTTACAATTCTCCAGTTTTTTAGTGCTAAAATTCTTCTATTCTTACCCGTGATTTTTACCCTAATTTAGGAGTTTTTCACGGAAAATTTTTCTGCTCATTACTATTGATTTAGTCCTATTTAACTACGAACCTACTCTAATCTGGTTGATTTTTACAATATTGGTATCAGAGCTAGGTGAGAAAATTATTACAAATTTTTTAGCATAATCCGTTTGCAGTTCGGGTCAGCATAGCAAAAGTTGGTGAACAGTAACCATAAAAGGTAAAAATTATTTATGCATTTATTTTTGCATTAAACTGTGCAGTTATTGTAATTCAAGTATGCAGTACTATTCGTACATATTCATGTGATACTATTCACATATACAAAACTATTCATACATATGCGTACTATTTATACATACGAGCACTATTCAAGTGAAATAGTGGGAGCTAAATTTTATTCGTGATAGAAGTAATGACAACAAAATTTGATATTGGAAAGTTCAATGGGAGTAAATTCTCATTGTGGAAGTTGAAGATAAAGACTATCTTGAGAAAAGATAATTGTTTAGGAGCCATCAGCAAAAGGTCATCAACATTCATAGATGATAATAAGTGGAATGAGATGGACAGGAATGCTATTACAAATCTTCATCTAGCACTAGCAGATGGGGTGTTGTCAAGCATAGAGGAGAAAAAGACGACAAAAGAGATTTGAGATCATTTCACAAAATTGTACGAGGTCAAATCACTCCACAACAAAATTTTTCTGAAGAGAAAACTATACATTTTACGCATGGCAGAATCCACTTCGGTGACAGAGAACTTAAATACTTTAAATACTATATTTTCTCAACTCACATCATTGGGGCACACATTAGAGATAAGTGAACGTGCGAAACTTTCACTCCAAAGTCTACCAGATTCGTATGATCAAATCATCAACAATTAAAAAAAACACACACACACTCTAGTCTTCGACATTATTGCAGCTGTTATTTTGGAAGAAGAGAGTCGGCACAAAAATAAGGAAGATAGGCTAGCAAATTCATAACAAGTGGAGGCCTTGGTGGTGACGAGAGGAAGATCAATGGAACGTGACCCAAGTGAGAGTCATAATCATAGTAGATCAAAATCTAAGAGTAAAAAGAATTTCAAGTGCTATAATTGTCGTAAGAAGGGCACCTAAAGAAGGATTGTTGGAATCTAAATAAGAAAGATTCTATTCCTCAACAAAATATGAAAAATACTTCAAATGATGGAGGTGCAATGGTTTGTGAAGCAGCAACGACTATTGGAGGTAAGAGAAGATTTGTTAATGTATGGTTTCTCGATTTTGTAGCTACTTTTCATATGACCTCTTGAAGAGAATGGTTCCATTAGTATGAATCTATCTCTGGGGGGATCTGTGTATAGCTGTAATGATTAAGCTTTGAAGATTGTTGGTATCGGTACCATCAAGTTAAAGATGTATGATGGGACAATTCAGGCTATTGAAAAAATGCAACATGTGGAGGGCTTGAAGAAGAATTTGTTGTTTGTGGGAAAACTGGATGATCTCGATTTCAAATTTGAGATTCAAAATAAGATCATGAAAGTGATTAAAGGAACGCTAGCATTTATGAAAGCAAAGAAGATTGTTGCAAATCTGTACATACTGAAGGGAGTAACTTTGCATGAAGGAGAGACATCTGTTGTAGTGACTACTCCAAATGACAAATGTGTAATGAAGTGGCATAAAAAGCTTGGACATATGTTAGAACAAGGAATGAAGATACTTGGAGAGAAGAATCTACTTCCAAGTCTCACAAAGGTATCACTACTTTTCTGTGAGCATTGCATTGTGAGTAAGCAGTATTGATTGAAGTTCAACACATCAAAGTTCAAAAAAAAAGAAATTCTAGAATTAATTCACTCTGATGTATCATAAGCACCAGTTACATCCCTAAGAGGAGTAAATTTCTTTGTATCAATCATTGACGATTATTTAAGGAGATGTTGGGTGTTTCCTATCAAGAGGAAGGCAGATGTGTTTCTAACTTTCAAATTTTACAAAGCGCTGGTGGAACTCGAATCTGGTAAGAAAATCAAGTGTTTGTGGTTAGATAATGGAGGCAAATATACTGGTAAAGAATTTGATGAATTCTGTAAGCAAAAAGGCATCAAAAGGCAGTTCACAATGGCATACACTTGTTAATAAAATGGAGTAGTAGAGCGAATGAATAGAACTCTGTTGAAAAGAACAAGAATGATGTTGAGAACTGCAAGCTTAAATAAGAAATTCTGGACAAAAGCAGTCAATATCGCCTGTTATGTGGTGAATCGAGCTCCATCAACTGCAATTGAGTTGAAGACACCGATGGAGATGTGGACTGGAAAATTAATGAATTATTCCAATCTCCATATATTTGGAAGTCCTACCTATGTGATGTTTAATGCCCATGAAACTACGAAGTTGGATACAAATCCAAAAGATGTATTTTCTTAGGATATGCTAAAGGAATAATAGGGTATCGTCTGTGGGATCCTATTGCCCACAAGATTGTTATCAGCAGAGATATTTTTTTCTTGGAAGATAATGATCAAGAGCACACAGAAGATGTTAACACTTCAAAAGAGAATTCAGAGACTACAATAGTATAGGTAGAAAGGGAATTTGATCAAATTGATTCTTCTAAAGCTACACCAAAGCATGAGGAGTAAGAACTAGTCAAATATGATGTTTCAAATACTCGGAGATCAACTCACACAAGAAAAGCACCAAACTGACACTCAGATTATATTATGAAGAGCAATATTGCATACTGTCTTTTAAGTGAGGATGGATAGCCATCAACTTTTCAAAAAGCAATGAATAATTCAGATGTGTCTCAGTAAGTGGCAGCAATGTAGGAAGAAATTGAAGCTCTACATAAGAATAAGACATGGGAGCTGGTATCACTACCATAAAGAAGAAAGTCTATTGGCAATAAATGGGTTTACAAGATCAAGCAGAGTGGTGACGATCAAGTAGAGCAATATCATGCTACATTTGTTGTAAAAGGATACGCTCAAAATGAAGGAATTGACTTCAATGAAATATTTTCTCCTGTGATTTGACTCACTACAATTCGATTAGTCCTAATGATGTGTGCTACATTTTACTTACATCTTGAGCAGTTAGATGTGAAAATTGTATTTCTTCATGGAGATCTTGAAGAAAAAATTTATATGCTCCAACTAGAAGGTTTTGAAGAAAAAGGGAAAGAGAACTTGGTTTACAGGTTGAATAAATCTCTGTATGGTTTAAAGCAGGCACTGAGGTGTTGGTATAAGAGATTTGATTCCTTCATCATAAGCCTTGGATATAATAGATTGAATGTAGAACCTTATGCATATTTCAAGAGGTTTAAAAAAAATAATTGTATAGTCTTGCTGTTGTATGTAGACGACATATTGGTAGCAAGCTTTAATAATGATTATGTCAAAGAATTAAAGGCACAGTTATCCAGGAAATTTGAAATGAAGGACTTGGGACTAGCAAACAAGATTCTAGGGATGCAATTTCACCAAGACAGAAATAATAGAAAGATTTGGCTTTCTCAAAAGAGTTATTTGAAGAAGATCTTGTAGTGATTCAACATTGTAAGTCAATTTATACCCCTCTTCTTGTTAATTTCAAGTTATCCTCAAGAATAAGTCCTAGCAATGAAGAAGAGAGGATGGAAATATCTTGAGTACCGTATACATCAGCAGTGAGAAGCTTAATGTTTGCTATGATTTGTACAAGACCAAACATTACACATGCAGTGAGAGTAGTTAGTCAATATATGACGAATCCTGATCGAAAGCATTGGAATACTATTAAGAGAATTCTCAGATATATCAAGGGAAACCTTAAATGTTGCATTATGTTATAAAGAATCGAATTTTACTGTCAAAGGATATATTGATACTGATTATGTAAGTTATCTTGATAAAAGTAAATCTACTACAAGATATGTGTTTACACTAGCTAAAAGGAGCTATGAGCTGAGTTTCAAAACCGCAGTCAATTGTGGCTACGTCAAGAATAGAAGTAGAATATGTAATAGCTATACAAGCCAGTAAAGAAGCAGTATGGTTGAAGTTGATGTTGGAACAACTTGAATGCAAATTAGAGAACTTTACTCTATTTTGTGATAACCAAAGTGTTTTGCATCTTGTAAGGAATCCAACATTTCATTCAAAGACAAAACACACTCGAGTTCAATACTACTTCGTTTGTGAGAAAGTGGAAAAAGGAACGATGGATATTTAGAAAATTCATACCATAGACAACTTGGCAGATTTTATGACGAAAGCAATCAACATTGACAAGTTGATGTAGTGTCAATCCTCATGTGGCTTGACAAAAATGTAAGCAACATAAAGCGACAAGGTAGGAAAGAATGATGTGAATATATGATTAATTAATCATATCTTCACATCATTCTTTTCTTCCTTGTATCTTCAAGTGAGAGAATTGTCAATAATTATGGTTGGTAGGCACCGAATTTGGTGCCTGCTATGTCTAGTAAGGACAAAATGACTGACCATTTTGTCAGCTATTCACATAAGGCACTCTTGCCTATAAAAATGTCGGAGTAGCATGAAGATTTTTTACAACAAGCAGAAAAAGGGAGACGTGAGGTGAAAGAGAAAGAAAAAGAGAGGACAAAAATATTTTGTATATTTTTATGGGTCTAGTTTTTCTTCTTGTAATTCTCTAGTTTTTTAGTAGTAAAATTATTCTATCCTTACCCGTAGTTTTTACCCTAATTTAGGAGTTTTTTAATGTAAAATCTGCCTGTTTATTACTATTTCTTCAGTCCTATTTAACTACAAACTCGCTCTAATCTGGTTGATTTTTACAATACCAAAAGCATATGCTATTTTCATGAAGGTAGGCCGTCTTAATTTGATTCCCTAAAAGCTCCCATATTTGTCACTTATGCGCCACTCTTAATTAGTACTGATTTACTGTTAAATGGTAAGTTCAATCCCCAAGGAAGTAATTAGATGTGCTATTGTTTGTGGTTCTGTGAATGAACCTTGCACTGGATACTTCATGGTTACAGTGACGAGCAGTGCTTGAAGTCTCGCAGGAAATGTTGGGAAGCACTGCCTGATGATGGCAAGCTGATCGTGGTTGAATCAATTCTTCCAGACACACCAGAGAATAAAGTTTCTGCACATATTGTTTATGAGCAAGATATATTCATGTTAGCTCAAACTCCTGGAGGTAGAGAGAGGACTCAACGTGAGTACAAAGCATTAGCCAAAAGTTGTGGATTTTCTAGCTGTGTGGTCGTTTATTGTGCTTACAACAACTGCATGGAGTTCCTAAAAAATGGCTAAATGCTAATACATCACCGAGAAAGTCATTTCCGAGCGGTAGATGTTATTGGAAATTTCCTTGTATGGTTTGCGGCCTGTCAGAGTAATGAATAAAAAAAACAACAATAGATCAATTTTTTACCATTTTCAGTTTGCTACTGAGGTAAATTTATTTCAGATATGCATCGATTATATAAATAAGTAATTATTATTTGAAAATGAATTTTTATTTTTTCAAGTCACCGCCAGCACCATGGTATTGAATTCCGTCCCTTATCGGTCGGTACCGGTCCAAAATTGATACAATATTTTAAGTTTTGGTACCGGATTTAAATACTGGTCGGTACCGGCTGATTTCAGCTATACCGGCCGGTATGTTGCATACCGATCAAATATTGGCCGGTATCCAAAATTTTAAAATTTTGGGGGACCTTTTTGTAAAATTTTTAAAAATTTTCAAAATCTCTCTCCCTCCTTCCTACTTCTCTTTCCACCCTTTTTTTTTCAAAGTTTTTAAAATAATAATAAATATTTTGTTACTAATAATAATTATAAATTAAATAAAACTTAAAAATAAAATATTTTTATTTTAATTACTAATAAACTTTTTTTATTTAAATTTGTTTTAATGTTTTATATAATATTTATTAATAAAGTATTAATAAAAATATTTTATTTTTAAAATAAATAATTTAAAAAT
>JAOQMP010000210.1:50792159-50803306 GCA_027563575.1 Erythroxylum pedicellare
ATTCTCAAAACTCCAAGAAATCACAACTCAATCTAATTATACCCGGAATTATTCATGAATGCATGTACATTTTTTTTTCATGTGAAACAACCTCACTATTCACATGTATGTGTTAGACATATTACACATGAACATGGAAATGCATTTATAACTCTCATTAATCACTCACATTTACCATTCTAACCTTCCCACAGGTAATGGGATGTTACATAATAAACACACAATTAAAAGATATAAATAATAAAAATTATTTAAAGCCAAAGTAGAAATAGAAGACCTAAAATTGGTGAAGACATTTCATGATATGAATACATGTGATTCTAAACCGAACGTAGAAACATACAAAATCTAGAATTTTCATGCAACATAATTATATATACATCCATGTTAACTTAAATCAATCACTATGTATTTGTTAAATTAATTAAGCTGCTTCACCAATTCATGATATGAACAAGGCACCCTTAACTCAGTCCATCCCTTGTAACCTTTGCATCTTTCTCACAAATTAAGGTAACACTAAGTAAGAATTATACTGATACGAGATGTTTAGGAAGATTCAGTACTGTACAATTTTATACGCATATACATATCTTTTCTTTTATGTGCTATAACGAAAATGGCAATTCAATTTCAACATGAAATATGCTTAATCAGTTTAAAGTAGATTACCAAACTAAGTAAGGATAATTTGTTTATATTTTAACGAGAGAAGTTACATGTTCTAGCTCTTAAATTCACTTGACTGCAAGTAGCAAGCACTCAACTTGATCTAGGTATAAATGTTTGGAGCTTCTTCACAAACGACATGTCTTCTGCCAATGATTTTTGGTAAGGAGAAAATTAAAAGAAGGGAATATTATTCAATTAAAAGTTGGAAGTCTCGACCAAAAATGATCAAAGAATAACATCAGATTTTTGGGAAGCAGATATGAGTGTTAAGTATTAATATATTTTACTAATTTATTTCAAAATATGTACCAATACATTTTTATTAAAAAATTGATGAAAAGTTCTAGTGAATTAGCAAATAAAAATATTATTTAGATTCAATTGAAAGCTACAAAATATGAAAATATAACCCCATTTCAGATAACAAATTTACTATTTTTTCTCCATATTCTTACGTCATCCTTTCACCTTAAATTATCACCACCTTACACAATTATGGCCCCTGTCTCCGTCTCCGCCAACAATTCTTGTCAAACCAATGATACTTCCATGCGGTGAATTTATTTCCAATCACAATGCCAACTACAAAACCGCTCGCATATCCTATTGCAATAATTATTCCAGTGACACTGAATGGAAAGGAAGACCCTTTTTCTTCTTCCTCAAATATTGGAGATTCGGCCTTAGAATCTTCGCATCTTTTCGACAATGGACGCCCACATAATTCTAAATTTCCCATGTACGAGCTAGTCTTAAATGTTTCAAACTGACGGCCTTGCGATAAAGGACCTTTTAGCTGATTATATGAGACATTGAAGTATTCAAGAAAAGTGAGCTGTGTCAATTGGGGTGGAATCCTTCCCGCTATCGTGTTTTGTGATAGGTCCATCGATTCAAGGTTTATCAAGCCTTCAAAATTTGATGGAATGCTGCCAGAAATATTGTTGTTTGAAAAGTTAAGCACTTTATCCATCTTAAGAAGCCCGATTGAAGAAGGGATTTCACCTTGAAATTCATTGCTTGAGAGGTCAATGGCTACAAGGGTATTTGGGATCTTGGCTTTGTTTTGGTGATTAAAAAGTGCAAGGAAGGTCTGATGTGCTGATCTTTATGTTCCTGTCTTTATTGGAGTTTCTTGTGAATGGACTGAAGGTGACATGATGTACAGAGGGGCTTTGATAGCCTTGTGTCTTTATTGGTTGGTTGTTGTTAATGAAGTTTTAGTGCAACTGTGTTTTTATTTTTGTCTTTACATAGTTCAGCTGGGTAAATTCGTGAGTTTTTGACAGCTGGCTTTTTATAATGTTTGTGTGATTTTATTGGGCTGCTCACTGTCATCGATAGTATTTTTGTGTGGAAAACTTTCAGCATCCTTGGTGATTTTGTGGCTGTCATTTTTTGTATCGGTGTGCGAAAGTTCCAAAAGTTTTCGTGACTTTGTAGCTGCTATTTTTGTTATTAGTTTGGTGCGAAATACTTCAATAGTTATCTTGGTTGTTGCAGCTCTATTAGGTTAATGTTTCGATGACAAAATGTTTGTTGATTCGAGACGTTTTGTGGTTGCTGTGTATAGGATGTTTCAGTGACTATATCGAAGTTCATAGCTGATTTCTTAGTTGACAACTTCACGTTCTTTTGTTGATGAATCGACATATTTAGGAGAGTTGATTTTTATCTCAAGTGCTTTCGTTTATGTTGAATTTTGTTTAATTACTTAAATTGTTTATTTTATTTTGTTTTCATTAAACAATGTTTGAGAAAATTCTTTGTTGAGGTTAGTACGAGGCTATCATATTATTAGGTATGAAATTCTTTCACGGGTAATGAGAACGAGGGATAGTATCAAGGGTTGAGTGGTGTCGGCTTAGTAAAGCTTTGTATAAAACTATTGTCATTAGTGAAAGTATTAAGCTAGGTAAGGGCCTGAAGAAGTAGGCAAGATGTGTTGAACTGTGTTACCAAATTTTGCAGTAAGTTGAAGATTTTGCGAAACTACTACGCCCCTATGGTTTTTCACTCATAATTCCTATTCGTTACTTTTGGCAAATAAAAATAGTTGGTTAATTCACCTTCCTCAAATTACAATGAATTGTTTGCTTGATTTCAACGTATCAAACTTGAAAAACCGAAGGGGGTAGTCGTTTCGCAAACTTTCCAATTTTACCACGGATGTCTCTAGCACAAACAAAAACAAAAACAAAAACAAAAAAAACAATTAAAAACAAAATAACAAATAACACCAAAATTTTGGTAACGCAATTCGTTGTTCGGTACACCTTGCCTACGTCTACGGGGCCCTTACCCAGCTTAATAACTATCACCGAAGTACAATAAATTCATCCAAGGCTTTACTAAGCCGATACCATCAACCCTTGATGTTATCTCTCAACCTCACCCCGTGAAAGAATTTCACTCCCAATAATACGACCGCCTCATACTAGCTTAAACAAAGGATTTCCTCAATCAATCTTTTAATAAAAGAATAATAAGCAAATAACTTAAGTGATTAGAATAATAAAGAACAAAAACTAAATACACTTGAGATAGAAAAACAACTCCCCTAAATATGCTGCTTCATCAATGAAAGAACATAAAATTGTTCTACGTCTCAAATCAACAACGTTTCTTCACCAAAACATTAATCCAATAGAGTTGCAATAACCGTGACAACTACTGAAGTTTTTCACATAAACCCGACAACAAAGACAGCAGCAAAAAGGAACGAGAACTCTTGTAATTTTTACACACTAACATGAAAAACGACAGCCATAAAATTATCACTCCATCGACGATGAACAACTCAATAAAATCATGCAAACACCATAGAAAAACTAGCTATCAAAATCCTTACACTAAACACCAAATAAGCTCTCAATCGTCACTTAAAACAGATTGGAAAACGTAGAAGAAGTGAAGGAGTTCCCGCAATAGAAACATACTATCACTGTCTGAGCCACCGAAGCACCATAGCACTTGCCAGAGCACAACAAAGTAGAGATAAGAGCTCTCCTAATTAGTCACGTCACCGTCACTCACATTACGTGAAAACCCACACCACTTTGGTTTTTAATCTTCAACGAGAGCGACACGCACACAGTAACTAGCTAAAGTCCTTTTTAAACACACAAGTCAACTTCCTTTATCTTATATCCCAAAATCAACGTGAGCTATGTTTTTCAAGTATATCATTAATTCCCATTAAACACTTAATAATAATCACAGATCAATTAATGCAACACCCACACAAAAAAACTTCCAGCCATGTTCTCACAGATCCAATTAACGCCCGCTGGCACTTTAATTGCAAGACACCTAAATTCCCTTTAACACCCACTGCACAATTAATTGCAAGACTCCAAATTACCTTCAGTTATATTATAGAGACATACACGGCACCAACTTCCAAAAGGCCTTGACCCACACACAAAAACTAATTCCCTTCTTCTGCTATCTCCAAAAAATCTATGCAGGCCACAATCCAATTACCAACATGATAATAGACTTCAAACCAAGATATGATTCTTTTTAAACTAGATGATTATCTATATAGTTTTTTTGAATCCAAGGCATTTACCAATTAATATCTTATATGTCCAATTAATAAATAATGTCAAAACTGATTATTCAGATATATAACATATATCCTAACAATCTCCCCATTTTTGGCATTGTTTGTCACAAATATGAAACTCCCCTTAAATAATATAATTGGACATATAAGTATCAAATTCACATGAGATGAAAAAGAATTCCCCTTAATCAAATATCAAGTTCTAAAGAACATCACAATTATCCAATCATATAAATTTCTCTCCCTTGGGACAAAAAGATGCCAAAAAGTACAATGAGTAGTCACGCATATACCTTAAAAACTCCCCTTGAATGGAACATTCACCATAAATAATCTGATGTCTCCTCCTTGAGACAAAACAATATCAAAATGCATAATCATAAGAATCAACAATAGGTACAACAGAAGAATCATAAGTACATTATGATGACAATTTACCACCAGTCAATCCACATGCCAATATGTCACTACTTCAATTCTATTTTTATAAGACTGATCAAATTCATAAACCCAAGCAATGTAATATGAGTGTTGTCAGTGTAGTGAGAGAGAGAGAGAGAGACACCCGAGAGAGAGACCATACTGATGAGAGAGTTGAAGAGTCTTCAGCGGAGCCAAGTAGAAGTCACAATGCAAACTACTAAAAAGATGGGACGACAATGGCAACATAAAAACTAAAGAACTAAAGAAGACCTTTTTTTTTACGTTTCCTCCTTTTTTTTAAACAACACAAAAAATACTTCAAAAATATAAAACACATAGTCCCTGTACCTCTCAAAGAAATTCAAACCTAGTCTTTTTCTTCGTCATATTAACTTTGTCATCCATTTCTTCTTCTGAAATAATTGACTTGTCCTCTGTCTAACCAGTTTCTTTACAAATAGTAACTAACTGTGAATCTAGACAACTTCTTGTTTTTTCTTCACAATGTCTTTGTATCTGTAATTTACCCTTTCTAATCCAAGTGTGCTTCGATAATATGGGTTGCCGCTGGAAATTTAATAAAGTGTGTCTAAATTTTCAGAGTTGACTCCTTTGAAACATCATTTGTAACATCTTATAGTATCTTGACCTTATGTGCCCGATAACTCCGCAAAAATGACATATCGGTACAAATCTTTGATTCTTTCTCGATGCTTCTTCTTCTCGGACAGATCTGAACATATTATTTTTCTCCTCATTCACTTTAGAATACTCACCCTTATAGCCAATGTCTTGAAGATCCCCTTTAACCTTACCGATTTCCATTAACTTTTCTAGTTTTTCTGTGCCTCCATTCAACATTCTCAATCCCTTTTCAATAATTACTAATTTCATTCTAGCTTCACCAAGCTCATCTAACGTCAACATTAATTTCTTTTCTAATTCTTGGATGGTGTTCTTTATGAAAAGATTTTCTTCCTTCAATCTTTCATTCTTCCTACATATTTTTACCCATTTTCGTACATTAATTCATAGGCTTCATAAATACCTTCCTTTTTATCATCGAAAGTACTATCATCACTATCATAATCTGAGATTGAACTTTGAGTTGAATCGTTTGCATTTTTCTCAAAATTTTCTAATTTACTCACTTTTTTGTCTTCAGTTACTTCATTCTCGATTACTGTTAAACAAGTAACTAGACTTTTGCTGTATAAAGTAACTAACGCATCACTATTCACAACTACTTCTTCATTTTTGGATTTGTTATCACTCCAAGTGCTTATATAGGATTTTCCTTTTCTCTTCTTGATGGTATTAGCACACTCCGTTTAAACAGGTCTGAAGCCTTGACACTCATGGCATTGAATTCTCTTTACCTTTCTTTCTCCTTTTTGAGTTTTGGCTTGTTTGAAGTTGTTGTTCTATGAGCTTCCGCCTTTTTGCCTAAACTCAAGTCTGTCCTTTTTTACTCTCTTTAGCCACTTACTGAACTCTCGTGTTAATAGCTTTATATCCTCATTCTCGTCAGATTCATCTTTTAAGTCATTCACGACTTTACCAATCTCAACTTGCAATGCTAATCCTTTCTTCTTCTTTCGATTGTCCATCAACAAATTCATTTTGAAATTTGTAAGAATTCCAATCACCTTCTCCAATGACAAGACATTGATGTCATGAGCCTCCTCAATTGTTGCAATTTTCGGAATAAATCCTGGAGATAGTGATCTCAACGTCTTCTTGACTAGTATCATATTGGAATATTTCTTCCCTAATTGATGTGTCTAATTCGTTATATCTCGCAATCTTTCATGAAAGTCTTCGATGGTCTCATTTTCGTCCATCCTCAGTTCTTCAAATCTCACAGCTACCATTTGTAGTTTCAATACTATCACAGATTTGAATGCTTCATGAATAGTTTGCAAAGTATCTCACACTTCTTTAGCCGATTCACAGGCTGATATCATTGAGAAATATCTCTCATCAACATCGCTGAATATCGTATACATTGCTTGTAAATTTCCAAGTGAACTTTCTTCTTCGGCTCTTGTCCATTTAGATGGATCTTTATGAATTGTCTTTCCTTTATCATCAGTGATCATCGGATGTGTCCCACCCATGCACTACCAAATGCCAAGTTTTCGTGCCTCGAGCTTGGATGAAGACTTTCATCTATGATTTCCATACAGGATAATTGGAACTGTCCAACAGCGGTGGCCTGATAATCGATGCTCTTTCTCTTATGGCCATGTTCGTGAAACTAGAATCTGCACCAACTTGCCACCAAGTTCTGAATCGGTGACCTTACTCTGATACCAATTAAAAAACCAAAGAGGGTAGTCGTTCGTAAACTTTCCAATTTTACTGCGAATGTCTCTAGTACAAACCAAAACAAAAACAATAAAAAACGAAATAGCAAATAACATCAGAAATTTGGTAACGCAGTTCAACACACCTTGCTTACGTCTACGGGGCCCTCGTCCAACTTAATAACTTTCACCAAATTACAATAGATTTACCCAAGGCTTTACTGAGCTGACACCACTCAACCCTTAACACTATTTCTCAACCTTACTTCTCGTGAAAGAATTTCACACCCAATAATACGACCACCTCGTACTAACCTTAACAGAGAATTTTCTTAATCAATCTTTTAATGAAAGAACAATAAATAAATATCTTAAGTGATTAGAATAATAAAGTACAAAAACTAAATATGCTTGAGATAGAAAAACAACTCTCTTAAATATGCTGTTTCATCAACGAAAGAACGGAAAATTGTTCTACGTCTCAAATCAACAACATTTCTTCACAAACATTAATCCAATAGAATTGCAATAACCGCAACAACTGCTGAAATTTTTCACACAAACCCAATAACAAAGACAGTAGCAAAAGGAACGAGAATTCCTGAAATTTTTGCACACCAACACCAAAAATGACAACTACAAAATTAACACTCCATCGATGATGACCAGCTCAATAAAATCATGCAACCACCATAAGAAAACCAGCTGTTAGAATCCTCACACTAAACACCAAAGAAGCTCTCAATTGTCGCTCAAAACAGATTGAAAAATGCAGAAGTGAAGGAGTTCCCGCAATAGAAACATACTCTCGCTGTTTGAGCCACCGAAGCACCACAACACTTGCCAGAGCACAACAAAGTAGAGATGAGAGCTCCCCTAGTTAGTCACTGTCACTCACATTAGGTAAAAACCCACGCCACTTTGGTTTTTAATTTTCAACATGAGTGACATGCACATAGAAACTAGCTAAAGCCCTTTTTAAAAACGCAAGTCAACTTCCTTTATGTTATATCCCCAAAATCAACGTGAGCTATATTTTTCAAGTATATCATTAATGCTCATTAAAAACTTAATAATAATCACAGATCAATTAATGCAACACCCACGCAAAAAAACTTCCAGCCACGTTCTCACACATCCAATTAACGCCCACCGCCACTTTAATTGCAAGACACCCAAATTCCTTTTAATACCCACTACACATTTAACTGCAAGACTCCAAAATTGCTTTCAGCTATATTATAGAGACATACACGACACTAACTTCCAAAAGCTCTTAACCCACACACAAAAACTAATTCCCTTCGTATCTCCAAAAAATTCACACAGTCCACAATCCAATTATCAACATGATAATAGATTTCAAATTAAACTAGGATTCCTTTTCAACTAGAAGGTTATCTATATAATTTTTTTAAATCTAAGTCATTATCCAATTAATATCTTATATGTTCAATTAATAAATAATGTCAAAATTAATTATTTAGATATACAACTTATATCCTTATAGAATTGTTTGTGATAATAAAATTTCTTACAAACTCAAAATAGAAGACTGACCATCTGCAAACAAGAAGCTTAACTCCGTGGCTTGGCTTCTATATAGTTAAAAGATTATAAACTTGGTTTCAGGTGCTAACTTGATAAATTGCCATATAATATTTTCGGAGTCGAAAGATTGTCGTTAAAAGCTAGAGTTCCTTCAAGCTTTCAGTACTACCTCGTCCCTTGGTAATTAAGGAAGTGTTTAAAAATGTATAGCCAAAGTTCTTATTGAAACATGCCAAAACCTATACGTAGGATTCTCCAAATTAATTATAATTTTTATCACCATTTTACAGTTGCCCTTCCTTTTTGGTAGTCTAACACTTAGCAATCAATTTATTTACTTATCCATGTCAAGATCAATATCGCCTCAACGACAATGAAGTCTGATGTAACATCTATTTTTGTCTACTTAGCGTACCATCATCCATGCAAAAGGTGTAGCAGAAGATCATCAAGACTGGCAAATATTTCACCGATAAAATAGTATATAAAATAGATCATGCAAGTCTCCAACTTATATACCAGTCAAAATAGTATATAAAATCGATCATGCATAAGAGATTAACGATAAACAAAAATTGACTGTTGTATAAATATCAGATATGCTATTTAAGATACAAATCCTTTTTTCTCAATGGGCATCAACTCTTAAAGGCTTGCCTTTTAGGAATCTTATACTCTCCAATCTTTCCTTATTTAACAACGAACTCAAATAGGATCTTTGATGTAAGAGTTTCTGATATACAAGATCCTCGTTAAGATGTAAATGTAAAGAATACTTGTTTTTCTGTATGACCAGGACTACATTACTCCAGAAGGAAGAGTCTAAGGATAAATTATTTTTTTTGAAAATTTTACAATTTGAAAGTTTTATTATCACTTTTTAAAATTTAAACTATAATTATAAAATTAGTGAAATTTAATTTTTATAATTAACCATGTTTTTATTTATAAACTAATTTATAAAGGTTAAAGATATGCTACAATATTATCAGGGCTAAAATATATTTAACCATCTTTTGTTTTATCCCTTGTTAAATTATGTCTCCCTCTATTTTAAAAATAAACTTATTATCCCTTTTAACCACCAATTAAAGGAGCTTATAATTCAAAAATACTTTTTTACCGCTGCATTATGATAACATCACCGCAACTATATATGTTGCATTTTTTGAACAAAAATACCCTTTTAATCTTTTGTTGACTAAAATATATTAAATCCCTATATTTTTTGCTTTATTTCACTATGACCTCTATTTCAAAAATAAAATGTTTTAAGTATAAATTACATTTTAAACGTTAACAAATAAAAAAGAAAAAATTACTAAAAATATTATTGTCTTTAAAATTGTAGTTTATGCCTGTTAATTTATCAAAATTTTAAAAAAGAAAATTTATTTATGAAATTCAGCCCGGTTCAATCCACAGGTTGACTTGCTGTTATATTAAAATTATTTATTTATACATTAAAATTATATAAAAATATAACATGTTAAAATAAATAATGGTAAAATTAAATTAAATGGGCATTATATTTCTAAGCACTTGTGCACTATCTATCTGCTAGTAATTTCTACTGGACACCATTGGAAATTAACACGTGTAAGACTATAAAAGTTACAATGAAAAAGTTTTAAGAACAACTCCAAAGAAACTTCAAAAAAGAGTCAAATTATACAATAAGGTACGTTTTATGTTTATATTTATCCTTTAATTACATTATAAAACTTAAAGTAATTTTAGTTTTTAAAAATTAATTAAAAATATTGTTCTTATTTTGCTACTCCTGATCTGTAATCTCACCCAAATTTCGAAAAGAAGATCCATCATCAAGTTTGAAGGGGAGAGCAAATCTAATACTAATCTGTTTAACTCTGTCTAATTTAAGAAATCATTCTTGTTCTATTTAAAGACTTTTTTTCAACGCAACTTTCAATGCAGGCTAATATAATAATAATAATAATTTAAATTTAAATTTAATTTAATTTTTTCCTATAATTTATAAATTAATTAGACAATTTGAATATATAAACTAAATTTTAAATTTTAAAAATAAAATAAAAATAAAAATAAAAATAAAAATAAAAATAAAAACAAATATATGTCACGATAACTTAAGTGTCAAGCTGTGACACAAATGAAATTAAAGGTTTGTTTCGTTTCTTGAGTAAGTATAAGAGTTGTTTTTGTACTTTTATAAGTTTTATTCTGTCTTAATGAAAATCAGATAGAAAAAGTATAACCTAGGGAGAGCTTTACTACGTGTCTCGGATCTACGTGAAAGGATTAAAAATGAAGGTAATGCGGAATACCTGGATTTCGAGCTTCAAACGTCTCCGAATCTCCAGGGGCCTTTAGTAGAAAGTGCTCACCGACTCACGGGCTAGGTCTTTCTATAGTTTCCTCAATTCACGAGCTTTCCTAACGGGTCAGGAATCCGTATGCTCGTGAATGATTCCTTGAGTAACTGCAGGAGACCTTAACCTTTATATAACTTTCATATCGGGCTTCCCCATTACAAGACCGATATGGACCCGGTCCATACTAATCGGGACCCATTTTTCATCCGGACTTCGACCCATTAATCTAGATCATTTATTGGGCCACTTTATTATCTTTATCTG
>JAOQMP010000210.1:50803406-50822873 GCA_027563575.1 Erythroxylum pedicellare
ACACCATCCCAAAAGCAGCAATCACTTGTGTTCTGTCCTTGTAGCTCCCAGGATGCTGTTTTTGGATATGCCAAAGGATCAGCAGAAGCATTGCTTTTGATAGAAATGCTTTGGTTGAATAGCAGGAGGGCGTCTCTCTCATCTTCCAGGCACAGTGGAGTCACTGAAGTTGGACTTTTCACTAATAGAAAAGTTAATGTGAGGAAAAGAGAGTACTGGAGGGAAAAAGTACAAAATGATCCAAGTGAAGCCATACTAGAGCAGATGTTCACATAGACCAGATCCTGAGAAGCATTTATAGGCACAAGTGAAGTGCAACAAGTCAAGAATTAAGCCTTAATTGGAAAAAAACATAACTGGGAGGACTGCAATTTATTCATGCTGAGCAAGGAGTCTGCAAGGACAGAAGGTGACATTATTAGTATATTATTATGCCAGTTCTATAAAATTTAAGCTGATATGATGTATACCCTATATACCAAGAAATTGAACCACAAATCCGATTTTTAGACATCTAAAACCGATACCATCTAACTTAACAATGGAACTAACTTATTAGATTTGGTTTGGATACTAACTTTTAAATTTGTTTATTCATTTAATCTTTTATTTAACTTTGTGTTATTGAACATAACACTAAAGACTTATTATAACTAACAAGATATGGTCGATACTAGATAAAAAGATGCTTGAAAGAACAAAATCTCCAATTCCAACTCCTTTCTTTTAATTTTGCATGTTTCGTACCCTTAATTTAGTTGCTTGCCCCTTTTCCTTTCAATTGTTTAATAAATATATATTTGCTTCCACCATCTTTCGTTAATTTTGTAATCATTGTTGTTATCCTTTATTGATTTAGTAAACAGAAATAATTTCCTGCTGCATCTTCTTCCATTTACTTTTTTATGCTTACTCATAATTCCTATTCGTTACTTCTGGCAAATAAAAAGAGTTGCTTAATTCACCTTCTTCGAATTACAATGAATTGTTTTCTTAATTTCAGCGTATCGAATTGTTCCTGATAATAAAATTTCTTGCACTCTCAAAATAGAAGATTAACCATCTGCAAACAAGAAGCCTAACTCCGTGACTTGGCTTGTATATAGTTGCAGGATTATAAACTTGGTTTCAGGTGCTAACTTGATAAATTGCAATATAATAGTTTTGGAGTCGAAAGATTGTCCTTAAAAGCTAGAGTTCCTTCAATCTTTCAGTACTACCTCGTCCCCTTGATAATTAAGGAAGCGTTTAACAATGTATAGCCAAAGGTTCTTAATAAAACATGCCAAAACCTACATGTAGGATTCTCCAAATTAATTATCATTCTTTTTTGTTATCACCATTTTACAATTGCCCTTCCTTTTTGGTAGTCTAACACTTGCAGTCAATTTATTTACTTATCCATGTCAAGATCAATATAACCTCAACGACAATGAAGTCTGATGGAACATCTATTTTTATCTACTTAGCGTTCCATCATCCATGAAACGTGTAACAGAATGTCATCAAGACCGGCAAAAGACTTCATTAATTAATTGATATAAATGGCCAAATTTCTAAGTCTCCCCTTGAATTTATCCATTTGTCGTCAGATTAAGATTCCTTTCGGTGTCAAGATTTTTACCATAATCTAATCATCAAAACAAGAAAGAAAGAAAATGACAGCTTATAGGTGATGAAGCCAAAAAATGATAATTGATACATCTTGAAGAGTTTTATATACATATTTCTTCTAGATCATGCAGGCTTGTCTCGGTTTTCAACCCGTTGATGGTTTAAATAACGTTTCATGTTTGGGTTTATCATGACTTCTATGTCAATTCATTGTAGTTTCTATAACTGCAAATGTGCTCACATTGACCATGATTGCCACACTAACCATCATTCAAAGCCTTAATCCTAACGTTATTTTTATTTGTAATTTCTCTAATATAAGTGGGACGTACTAGAATAACTTAGTGAAATGCTTATATTAGAATGACCAAGTGAAACCATGTATCGGTCTCGCAATTATTCCAAGTAACTGCCATCTGATGTTTGCCATATATAGAATTTCATTCGAAATGGTGAAGCAAAATACTGAAATATGTGCCGCTTGTGCCTAAAGCCAAGGACTGCCATTGAGCTATCTTGTCTCTGTATGCCTATATTAAGAACTAATGTAATAAATCATGAGTTTCACAAAAGAAGATTTATTACAAGATAATTATTATTTTGTATCAATAAAACCCAAAGAATTTTAATCGATTATATTTAGTATACTTTTTAAGGTTAATTAAAAAAAAACTTAAACTTTACTGAATTTGTAATTTTAATTCAAATTTAAAAAGTGGTTACAAAATCTTTAAAATTTAAATTTATTTTTCGAATACTCTATGTTAATAAAACTGACGTGACAAATTACGTCAATTATGATAATTTTACATAAATGTCAAGTATAATTAGTTATTGACCTCAATAATAAATTTATTTAAAATTAAAATATTGAATTTAAAAGGGAAAAGAAAAACTCTAAACATGATCTTTGTTTCCTTCAAATTTTCCTCGTCCTTCTCTCCACATCCGCCCACAACGTTTCTTTTTCAGGCACCTCTATTCTTTTTCATACTAAAGCCTATGATTCAATGTATTTGGCTACTTTATCAAAGGAGATTTATGCCTAATTGCAATCCAGTATGTACCTATTTCAATCTCACAGGTTTGTTTCTCTGGTGAAGCGAGGAGCGGTCTGTAGGATTTTATCAACTGATGCACTGCATTTCGATTCTCAAGCAAAGTGGGAAGGTAGCTAACAGACATCAAGTTCTCTGCCTATTGGGAGTGGCGATGCTGGGTGAATAAAATGATTTGTGTCAAAGTGCCTTGTCGGCTCGTTGAGGAGTTAAATGGGTTTTCTGGCCTTGGATTGGTTGATGCTATATCCTGTAATAGAATAATATTTACAGGGAAAAAAAAAAAACAAAGCAATGTGAAATTACATAATCTCCCTTGTGTCTTGCCGATAAACTTTCTTATCGTGGCTCTGGTCTGGTAGTTTTGTCAGTTCAGATTGATTTTGCCCATCATACATTTGGTAACCCTAGAATTTAATATTAGTTTTAACTGGTTAATGGGGATTCAATCTGTCTAATGACTTTCTCAAGAATCTAACTTCAAATAGAGTTCGCGGTGAGGAGGGGAAATTTTTTATGAAAAAAAGACAGTTTAATTTTTAATTTTAATATTAAATCAATTAATTATTAAGAATCTAACGATGTGCTTTATAACCAATGACAAAGGAAAAAGAAGAACAAACAAAGACAACAACTTAGAGAAATCCAGTCGTTGTCATCCTTCTCAACAACTCTCCTATCATCAGGATGATCATGATCTTGATTCTAAGCCCTAGGTTGGGATTAAAAACCCAAGACCAAGACCTAGAAATCTCCAAGAATTACTCGAAGGTGTTAACAAAGAACATTTGTTTCATCCAAAGTCAATCTTCAATTGACCTCAGCCAGTGATTCTTGTTACTCCTATAATCCCTTTGATCCCTTGTATGATGGTTAACATGTGAGGAAGACTTTCCTACATCAATCTCCAATTGACCTCAGCCAATGACTCCTGTTACTCCTATAATTTCTTTGATCCCTTGTATGATGGTTAAATCATATGAGGAAGACTTTCCTACATTGGAGAAATGCACTGACAATAATAATAGAGTTATCTCTAACTCCTACATTTGCCATAACGTCTCGTAAAACTATTACATTCAATCTTGTTGATGAAACTTTCAACTGAAAGATTGATAATGCTTTAGCCCAAAATAAAATCCTTTGACGGATTGATTTCAAAGTTGATGGGCTGCATCAACAAGCGCAGGCTACTCAACAATGGGTTGATACAGTGTCTTTACAAGTTCGATCCTTGTATAAATCACTAAAAGATCAAATGACCCAATTAGATGCGGATCTTCAACCATACATTGACACTCAAAATTTTGGCCTTGTTTTCACCATTAAAGAACAAGAATTCAAGAAGGTGAAAGAAGTACTTCAACGAATGGAAGCTGAAATGCAGAAAAAATAGTCCAAGACTATTTATGGAGCTTATTCCACACCATTTTAAGTCGTCCAACCTATTATTCTCCTTTAACATATCCTGAAGCTGCTGATTATGAAAAAGTATTCAAAATGAATTATTCCTTGATCAGAAAGTGTATCTATACTACCATAGCTAAACTCAAATCAACCAAATCCTCAAAACCATAACTAGACAAGTCTTTTGAGTAATTACCTTCATATACCACTCAGGCTATCGTTGGTCATAGGGTACATGAGGACAACATCACTAAGTTATGTGGCTTTGTTTACACCAGTGAATCGAGAAGGGTTCTTCTCACTATGACTTCTAGGTCATGAAATATTTCACTGAATAGCCTTATTGGAGCTATATCGCAGGTCTTTAGCCTATATATCAGTCAAAATGGTGTATAAAATAGATCATCCATAAGAGATCAAGGATAAACAAAGATTAATTATTGTATAAATTTCAAGTATGCTAGCTAAGATACAAGCCCTTTTTTCTCAACGGGCATCAACTCTCAACGACTTGCCTTTTAGGAATCTTATACTCTCCAATCTTTTCTTGTTTAACAATGACCTCAAATAGGATCTTTGATCTAAGACTTTCTGATACACAAGATTCTCGTGAAGAGGTAAGTATAGAGAATACTTATTTTTCTGTATGACCAAGACTACATTACTCGAGAAGGAAGAGTCGAAGGATAAATTATTTTTCTGAAATTTTTACAATTTGAAAGTTTTATTATCACTTTTTAAATTTTGAATTATAATTATAAAATTGGTGAAATATAATTTTTATAATTAACCATATTTTTATTTATAAACTAATTTATAAAGGTTAAAGATATGCTACAATATTATCAAGGCTAAAATACATTTAACCCTCGTGTGCTTTATCCCTTGTTACATTATGTATCCCTCTATTTTAAAAATGGACTTATTACCTCCTTTAATCACAAATTGAAGGAGCTTATAATTCAAAAATACTTTTTTACAGCTGCATTGTGATAACATTACCACAACTACATATGTTGTATTTTTTGAACAAAAATACCCTTTTACTCTTTTGTTGACTAAAATACATTAATCCCTATATATTTTGCTTTATTTTACTATGATCTCTATTTCAAAAATAAAAATTATTTTAAGTACAAATTACATTTTGAACGTTAATAAATAAAAAAGAAAAAATTACTGAAAAAATTATTGTCTTTAGAATTGTACTTTATGACCATTAATTTATGAAAAAATTAAAAAAGAAAATTTATTCATGAAACTTGGCCCAATCCAATCCACGGGTTGACTTGCGCATGACCCAGCCCATGGCTTGGCCCAAGCAACTTGCCTCACTTTATGTTTTTTTTAAATTAAAAAATAATGTCATTTTATAGCTTCCTGTTATGTCATGGTCAACCAGAACCAGTGTCATCCCTATCTCTTTGAAAGAAAATAATGTCGTTTTATATCTTCCCGTCGGGTCATGGTCAATCAGGGCCAGGCCGGCACACATTTGTCATCGCTATCCCTTACCCGCTGGTTTTTATGGTTTGTATTTATAGTTTTATGGAGCAAAAGGGAAATATAATAAAAATGGTGATATTTTATTTTATTATTGTTAATCATTTCTTTTTTAATTTTATTTCATAAATTTTTTTTAATTTTTTTCATAAATTAATATATTTGCTAAGACAATTGTATTTTAGTAAAATTTCTATTTATTAAAGGTTAAAATATAATTCATGCTTAAAATAATTTTTATTTTTGAAATAGAAGATATGACGAAACAAAGCCCAAAAAAAAGGAGTTTAATTGTCTTTTAGTCAAAAAAAAAACTAAAAGGACATTTTTATCCAAAAACATGCAACATCTACAATACAATAGTGGTGATGTCATCGTAAAAAACTGTCTTTTTTTTAAATAAAAAAGAATATATATCGTACCAAAGCATAAAACAGAAGGGGTAAACATATTTTAGCCTATTATCAATTTCAGAAAGCTTGATGTATTCTTATCGGAAGATCTCATCAATTTTCTTACTAATTAATTAAAATATAGGGAGAGAGGAGATTTTTTTTTAAAAATTAAGTGAAAACATAAGTTTTCAAATTTTATTCATTGCATGTAGAAGATACGCAGTTGTTGGATTACAAATACAGCTACAAAATCAAAGAAATCAACTCATATTAAAAAGGATTTATTTTTTCATATCCAAAAATTACGAAGGTCCCGTTACTTCTTTAATAAGGTTTGAATTCAATGACTTTAATTCAAAATTTTACTTTTTGAATAATTTTTAAAAATATTATTCTATTTCAATTGTGGGCAGTAAAAAAAAAAGAAATAAATGATGAACGCAATATGATTTTTTAACCAAAGTCTCTATAGTCAAATGTAAATTAAAATTTTATTTTAACAAAACTTCATTATAAGCGGAATTCTTGAACAAGACATAAGCTTAAGGAGGATTTTTTTTTTCATTTAATAGATTTCTCAAATATTTAGACTAATTTTCTCTAGAAAGAAAATCTCCTTTTAAGAAACAATTTAAAATTTTAAATAAAAATTATTGAATAAAAAAGGTTCTTTACCTTTTATTTTGATTTAATAATAAGAAAATTGTTAATTATTAAATTTTCCTTTTGCATGAAAAATAAATCAAAAATTTCAGGAACCACACACGTGTGTACTTGTGTAATGCTCCAGCTCTGAACTTCACTTGACTACAAATAGCAACTACTCAAATTGATCTAGCTAGGTCTAAACGTTTGGACCTTCTTGCCAGTCTCACCACCAAAAATTCCACCATGATAACGAGTGGGGACTAGCCATCGATTTCCATGAAAACGACATGTTTCTGCTAATGATTTTTGGTAAGGAGAAAAACTAAAAGTAGAGAATATTACTCAATTCAAAAGGAATAGAGATTAATTGATCAGAAAGTTGCACGTCGACCGAAAATGGTCAAAGAATAACAACAGATTTTTGGGGAAGCACACAAAACCACTGGTGTGGACAAATATGCAGAAAGACAAGCATCATATGGGTACCAACTTGTGGATAAAAGGATAGACAACATCCATGTAAGGCTGTTCTTCATTTGAGATGTCAACTTTTTTTGAGTGTCAAGGTTTGCTACTTGGACAAGCAATTGTTGAAGCGCACACAGCCAATCTTGTCATCACGTTCGGCCTTCACGTCTCTCGACAGCTCTAGCAAAAAGATTTGAGTCCATACTCTCTCTCTCTCTCTCCTTTTTTTCTTTTTTTTAATGTTTTAAAAATTAAATCCAAAATTAAATTTATAAAGAAAAATTTTAAAATTTAAAAGATTCAATTAATATTTCATCGTAAAATTGGCCAAAAATTATATAAAATTTAAAAAATTTAAAATATGATTAAAATATAAAAATTTAAAATATGATTAAAAGATATTATTCTTACTCATCAAAAATTAAAGTTTAATTTAAAAATTGTTTAAATAAAAATTAATTGATTTATTTTAATTTATAAGAATTTATTAATTAATAAAATTAATAAATTGATCAGTTTTTTACAATAAGAGTTATTAAATTAAATCAAACTCTAAAATTAAAAACCGATCAATCGGTTGAATTTTTTAATCATTATATATTATACATATGTGAATTCTTTCTTTAGCAGTTTAGTTTGTTTATTATAGAGGAAAGAAATTGAGCAAGTTATCATAGTGGGTAAAATAAGCTCTTATGTGTGCAATTTTGGAAAAAATTATTATGATATTTGAGCTCAAAACTTGAAACGTTTTTGCTAGTATTAGTCAATTGTTTTTATTAGAAAATGAATAAAACTGTATTTTAGGACATAAGTATGCACTTAAGAATATCAACTAGCAAATTATATGTACCTTCAAAGCTAAATTCGTCTTATGGTAAATGCTCTCAGAATAAAAAACACAAAATTATTAGAGCTTTGAATATGATTTTAAACCTAGTTTTCCACAATTATTCATAACTTAAAGCATATCTTCACGTTTCAGTTATCACTATGCCACCATGTGTCAGAATTCACTTAACATTAAATATTCCAAAGAGGATATGTCTTAACGAATTCAATTTTCATGTTACCCGTCAAGCAAAATCTGATTACAAGTCTGGAATATGTTTCCTATCCATGAAAGAAAAATATACCATAAGGACTAACGAACGCTTGGTCTAATATCAATGGCATTGATGCCTTTGTCACTGACTTGATTCCTTAATAATCAGGTGATGTGTTGTATAGTTAATAATCGTATATTTTCACTATCCGAGGTGTGCCAATCAGTTTTTTAATGCGCGACTTAACAACAGACCGTGAGAAGATGTCATACCAGAGTCGATAAGGACCCCCGCTAAATTCACGAGTTATGAAAAGATGCCTCGCCAGTTAATAAAATGTTTCCTAATTAAAGAATTGTGTATTTATAACAATATTTTTAAAAAAATACACGAGGATTTTATAGCAAACCATCATGATTATCTTAATGTAGCTATGTTTTTTGTATATTTTATCGAAAAATATGTTTTTAGATACACATAGTCATTGATCGCACGAGAGATCCAGTAAAATAATATGAAATTAGTTTGATCAAGTGGCTTTTATGGAAAGGAAAGAACCGACACTTGTCAAGGTTTTGGTGAGAAAAATGAAGATAACTTCACCGGCAAGAATATCTCCGAAGTAAATAACACAACTCTCATAAAAGTTTATCAAAGATTAATAACAAAAGCACTCTTCAGTTTTAACCAACAAATCAATATAAGAATAACAAACTTAATAACAAAGCAAACACTAAGATTTATGTAGAAAACCCTCCCGTGTAGAGAAAAAAACTACCGGTCAAACCAAAAACAAATCTACTAAATTTAAATAAAAATTTGCAAAGTTTACCTTACTCGAAACAATATCTCACTCCACAACTATAAGTTATCTCACTAAATTTTAGGATTAAAGCTATAATTGATATATCAATTAATAACCTCTCTAACCAATCTCCAAAAATTAATAAAAAAGGATGAGAGTACTTTTTTTTTGGTTGCTTTTTCTCTATTTTTTCTCACTTTTTTTTAATGTTTTGGCCGCACACTAACATTAAACTTATATCTTTTCCCTTTTATATTCCGAAATAGTTTTTTTTACACCATACATGATCACATACACTATCTCTTACAGTATCACCTACGTTACAGAAGGTCGTTTATGTTATAAGCAATAGCGTGTACACAATCGTGTATGTCTTCATCCTTCACATCATTTAGCATACGGTTTCAGAGACTTACACGGTTGATTCACACGGCCATGTAAGTAAAGAACACAAGCATGTAACATCTTATACAGCTATGTTTTTCCAGAAAAGCATCCTTCTTGTCTTCACTCATTCGTCATCCCCACAAACTATAAAAGTGTTAACAATCACAGAAAGTCTCAAAATATGGTTGGACACTCAACAATCTCCTCCTCTAGCCTAATTATAAGGAAAGACACATTATGTTTACTACAAAGCTTATGTTCGCTTCTGGGAACTGCTTTAGTTAACATATCAACATCATTCATGTTCTTGTGAATCTTCTTTAATATCAATTGTTAATCCTCAATCACGGATCTCAACTAATGATATCTAACATTTATGCGCTTTGTGCGAGAATGATGCATAGTAATTTTGCTCATGTCAATAATACTTTAACTATCACAAAATATTAAATAGTTTTCTTGCTTCACATCCAACTCTTGCAAAAATCTTAAGCAATACATTTTTGTAGCTTGGATTGTCATGAAATGACTCCCCTTTTAAACTTAAATAGAAAATCTTAAGTGGATTTTCTTCCATCAAGATCTCCAACCATATTTGCATTTGTATAACCTTCTAAAATTGGATCACTATCACCAAAACAGAAACTCCACTTTGACGTACCTCTCAAGTATCTTAAATTTTATTTTACTGCTTCCCAGTGAACCTTTCTTCGATTAGACAAGTATTTATTCATTAACCTAATAGCCTGCGCAATATCTAGTCTTGTACACACTATTGCATATATCAGTGACCTTACGACAGATGAGTATGGAACATAAGATATATAATCTTGCTCCTTTTCTGTTGAGGGATATGCACGCTTACTCAGCTGGAAGTGCAATGCTAGTAGTGTGCTAACTGACTTTACTTGCTTCATATTGAACTTTTATAACACCCGTTATAAATATCTTTCTTGTGACAACCGTAGTTTCCTACTCTTCTTGCCCTGAGTTATTTCCATGCCTAAAATTTGCTTTATAAGCCCCAAATCTTTTATATACAAAGTTTAAGACAAATCCTCCTTCAGCTTTTTAATTCATCCAATATCTTGACCTACAATCAGCATATCATCAATATATAGAAGAAGATGATGAAATTCTCAAATGTGAATTTCTTAAAATACATGCATGGATCGGCATAAGTTCGCTTGTAACCATAGCCAGACATAAAGGAGTTAAACTTCCAATACCACTGTCATAGAGCTTGTTTTAATCCATATAAGCTTTTCTTCAACTTGCAGACTAAACTCTCCATACCTTTAAATTTGATACCTTTTAGATGCTCTATGTATATCTTCTCTTTCAAATCTCCATGCAAGACAGCTATTTTAAGATCTAACTACTCGAGTTTAAGATCTGAATAGGAAGCCAAACTCAATACCGTTTAAATTAAGGTTATCTTAACTACTAGCCCTTCTTCTAATTGAACCGTTTCATCACTAGCCTTGCCTTATGCTACAATGGCTTATCACCATCTTTTTTTTTTATCTTGAATACCCATTTGTTCTTCAATGCCTTTTTTTTTTCCTTTTGCAAACTTCACAAGCTCATATGTATCATTCTTCTTTAGAGAATTCATCTCTTCCTACATAGCTATAAGCCAAAGATTTTTGTCTTTACAAGATGCAGCCTCTTGCACATTCGCAGGCTCCTCCTCAACAATAACAAATATATATTCTACACTCAGATATCTTATAAAAGGTCTTTTCTCCTTTGTCGACTTTCGAAGTTGTATATTATTAGTTGTTGGATTCAGTTGCTTCCCTTATTCATTATTTCTAATGACTTCATCTTCAACATTGCCTGGGTATGGTTCGTGTAACTTATCATTACCAAGTTGTACCTGATCACCATTAATATGTATTTGGTCACACACTTCATCTTCTCCACTTGTAGACTGCTCAACAATGGTAGAAATATTAGAGAAGAATTAATAATACTATAAAATGAGCTACTATAAGTAACTTTATCTCCTATTAAAAGATCTACACCTCTCTTGTGCTCCTAGAATATCACATCTTTGCTCTTGACCACTTTATGCTTCTTTGGTTCATAGAGTCTAAAGCTAAACTGATCATCACAATAACCAAAAAAGATGTAAGGTATTTCCTTGGAGTCAAGCTCCTGTAGATACATGTTTAAATACTTTACAGCCAAATACTCTCAGATGATGATATATGGGATCTTTACCTGTATACACTTTATCAGGAATCACAAAATTTAAGGAAACTATAAGAGCTTGGTTAATCAAATAGATTGCATTTCGGACTGCTTCACCCTAAATGCTAACGTCTTCAGTAACTTGGACATTTTGAGCATGCAACAAACCTTCTCTTTAATTGTTATTTTCATACTCTTAGCAACACCATAATGTTGTGGAGTACTAGGTTCAATCTTTTCATGTCTAATGTCATATGAGGTATAGTAATCTTCAAACACCTTGGAAGTATAATCACCTCCATTATCTATTCGCAGAAACTTCAGCTTCCTCTCAACTTCTCATTCTACCATGACATGAAACTTCTATAAAGATGACAAAAGGGCCCATGCCTAGCCCAAAGTCAATAGACCAGGCCTAGTTGACCATGCCTCGAGTCTAGTTTTCTTGAAAACTTTGAACCTTGGGTCGAGTTCATACTCAGGCTTGGCCCGACTCTTATAAACAAAACAACGTCATTTTACACTTTTATTTTTTAAAATAATTAGGCTAGGTTAAGTTGGGCTCGAGCTTTAGCCCACAATCTAGGGCCTGGAGGGTCCGGGCTCAGCCCGAACCATTATCATCCCTAAACTTCTGAAAAGTTTCAAAAACTTGACTATTTGCTTTCAATATGTATACTCAAGTATTCCTCAAAACATCGTCAATAAATGTAATAGAATATCTGTTACTTCCTAGTGACTCCTCCTCAACTAAGCCATAAACATCTGAATGCACTAACTCTAATATCTCCAACTTTCTTATATATCTTCTCTTAAAAGAGATTCTATGCTGCTTTCTTTCAAATAATGATCACAAGAATTAAGCGGTAGAGTGTTTTTGATGGGGAATAAAGGATTTACCAGCCAATAACTTTAATCTCTTCTCACTTATATGTCCTAATTGATGATGACACAAATTTAGAGAAGTTTTCTTTTCATCCATGTATACTTCTCCACCACCATAAACCTTTAAGCGTGTCTTGTACAATATGCAACATAACTCTTCTTGAGCTATTATCATTGCTCCCTTAAACAGTTTCCATTTCCTATCGCTAAAAGTGTGCTTGAATCCTTCTTTATTTAATATATTTGCCGATAATAAATTTAATCATAAATCAATGATGTGTGTACATCTCTCAAGGTTAACAAGCATCTGTTGTTTGTTTGAAATCTAATATCGCTCGTACTAACATTTTTAGCGAACTTTGATTTTCCATCTTTACACTTCCAAATTCTCTACTTTTGTAGTTTAAGAAATACTCCACTTTTAAAACACAATGATACGAAGCTCTCATATCAATCAGCCACTCAGAACCAGAATCACTGACATGGAGACATTCACTTGTCGCACAAACTAGGGACATCTCATCATCCGTGCTTGTAGTAGTTGCGACTATATTCTTACCATCATTCTAATGATTTTTTTTTCTTTTTTATGATCTTTCTTCCACTTGTAGCAAAATTACTTAATATATCCTGGCTTATCGCAATAATGGCATGTCTTCATCTTTTTATCCCCTTTAGACTTCGATCAGTTCTTAGATTTTCTACACCCTTTAAGACCTCTGCTCTTACTTCTTCCCTTCTTTTTTACACGAAAGCCTACAAGTTGTCAACTCCCATTTCTTTTCTTCATTTCTTCATTGAATATACTCTCTTTGATTATATAAAAAAAAGAGTACACCTTCAAGAGCTGAATTGTTAATTGTCATCACCAGTGTCTGTGAGCTATCTAGCAGCAAATTGAATAGGAATAAAACTTGAAGCTTATCATTAAAAATGATTTTCATTGTAATAAACTTATTAATTATATCCTGGAAATCACTCAGATGCTTCAATATAAATTTTCCAAGTTTCGGCTTCAATTTTACTAGCTTTTTAATCACAGAGGCCTTCTTATAGGCAGTCTTCCTTTTATAGAGACCTTCTAGCTTTTTTTACATCTCAAAAGGATCATTTTCTTAAAACACATGGTTGAATATACTAATATCAATCCATTATCAAATAATACCCAAAGTTTTTTGCTTTATTTTTTTCCACTCTTTATTTGACATCTTCTCAGGTTTTAAAGGAACATCATCTTTCACACCTTTGTCGACATTAATAAAATCAAAGAGATTCTAGTAGTATAGAAGATCCTCCATCATGGGCCTCCAAATTGGGTAATTTGTTGACATTAACTTAACCATAAAGTTATTTTCACATTCCATCACAATGACTCTAATACCACTTGTTAAGAGTTAATAATACAACTCTATAAAAAGTCAACTAAAGATTAACAACAAAAACAATATTCAACTTTAACTAGCAAATCAATTTTAGAATAAGAAACTTAGAATAAAAAAAACACCAAGATTTACGTGAAAACCCTCTAGTATACGAGCTAAACTGACAAGCGAATCCACTAAATTCAAACAAGAATTTACAAAGTTTAATCTCGAGCAATTGACCCTTGCTTGAAACAATATCTCACCCTACAACTAAAAGTTGTCTCATCAAGTTTCAAGATTGAAACTAAAGTTGATATATCAATCAACAAACTTTCACACCTACAAAACAATTAAAAAGGATGAGAATACTTTTTTAACTTGCTCTCTCTCTATTTTTCATCACTTTTTTTTTTGTTTTGGCCACACATTATTATTAAACCTGTCTTTTTTTCTTTTATCTTGTGAAATAAAATTTTCTGCACCATACACAGTCATATACATGACCATATAAGTGATCGTGTCTCTTTTACCATTGCCTAAGTCGTAGATATACACGGTTATTACACACTATCGTGTATGTTATAAATTCAAGCGTATACATGACTGTGTATGTCTTCACCCTTCATGTCCTTTAGCACACGATTCTAGAGACTTACACAGTTGATCCACATGGTCGTGTAAGTAAAGGACACGGGCAGATAATACCCTACATAATTGTGTCTGTCCAGAAAAGTTGTATCTAACTGCCATCCATCTTATGTTCACCTGTGCGTCATCCCTATAATTCATAAAAGTGTCTAATAATCACAAAAAGTCTCAACATAATGTTGTACATTCAACTTAATAAATAATCTACGAGAATAAATATGGAGTGAGGGCTATTTATATATTTTCAGTTTATGGTAAAATGTTAAAAAGATATTCTGTTTCTTTCTAAAAATATATGCTGTTTCTTGCTGTGCACGTATGTATGGATTTTGCTCTTCATACAAACAAACACACTGAACTAAGAAAATGCTCCAAAACGATGCTGGGCAATTATACAGCCGCAGCTAAATAAGATTGCTTCAAGGTATGGAGGACTGTTAGCTAAAATCTTCATCCTCTCAAAGTCACTCAACAGCGACGGAGGATTCATATCTACACAAGCAGGAAAAGAGAAATGAAGGTGACACGAGAGGACGATATATGGTGAACCCCACTCCATTATCAAGATTCCTTCGGACCTTTCCTCGAAAGGCGTGTGCTCCTCTCATGCCTTGGTAGGTCCCCAACCCATCTTTGTGGTCCACATACCTACGCTCCCTTCTACTTCCGCATACCAAAGTCTAGCTCGCCTTCTCTCCCTTTCTATATATACGAGAGCCTTCAGGTATATCGTACACACACAAACTAAACAGCATTCTTTTAGGAGATCTTTCATTTCAGCTTCCGGTTAATAATCACCATGTCGGACACCTGCGGCAACTGCGATTGCCCTGACAAGAGCCAGTGCGTGTAAGTACTTTCCCTTTAATTCAACGGGTTCTACGTATAATAACAAGGCCTTCATTTCATATTTTTCTCCTTTGTGGTGTTAAAATCTAACTCGTGCTAATTGTAGTTTGCTAACCAGCTGCTTGCCATGCATGATTCGTTGCTTCTAGCTACCAGGCTTCAATAACGGGGAGAATATAATTAATATATATATAAAGTTGCGGAAAATAAGTTCAAATCTGCATATTGATGAAGAAAATATCTAATTTAGAAGTTCAATTGATATATAGTGGAATGTATTAATAGTTTGTTTTTCACTTATCAAGTTTGATGTTGAAGATCGCGGGGTGCATATAACTACTCTCTTTATAAATTGTTAAATTCTTATTACGAAATCGTCAACTTCTTAATTCTGCAGGAAGAAAGGAAACAAATACAGCGGTGACATAATCATGACAGAGCAGAGGTGAATTCTCCAACTTTATTGATACCTACTCCACCTAGCCCTTAAAATAAATTTATTCAGTTCCATGTTTATCTTTTATATTAGTTGCCTGAAAATTTTAAATAAGAGGCTATATTTCACCGCTGAGTTAAATTAGCAATCATCAGACCTGTAAACGATTAACAAGTATTAACTGATGCAAATCCTATTGTTGACACGTAGTAAACTGTGGGTGTCACATATTTTTAACTAAAGTATATCTCCAATCTGTGGTTTTATGATCAAACCAAAAATAATTAAGGAATCATGTCCTAGATATCGATCAACTTCGCGCACCTTTTTAATGTGAAAGAAATGTCCTTAACTATGATGGATACAGCGGCGTCTCTAATGTTGTGATGGAAGTTCAAGCAGCTGAGCACGATGGCAAGTGCAAGTGCGGCCCTGCCTGCGCTTGTGTGGACTGCACATGCAATCACTGAGCTGGAAATTTGGAAGTTATTACTAATCATAAAATAATGTGGAAGTGTTCGGAATAATTCGTGTTCTCTTGTCGTTGCACCTTGTAATGTAATGTGTGTGTGTTCTGTACGTTTGTGTTCCCTTCATTGCTGTGTAACGGCCATTTCCATGGCCTTGTGTTGTTAAATGGATTAATATTTAGTATACTCCCTGCTGTTATCTTCAGTTGTTTCTTATAAACTACGAGTTTTGTTTTGGTTCTCCATCTCCATACAAGGATCCCAAGGGGATGGAAATTTATCTTGTATAATGCTATTGTCATATCCAAATTGCAAAGCATAGTCTGAAGACATAAAATGATAGGAGGATAAAGATAATCACGTATCTGTTTGACATTGAGAAGACAAGACATCCATGGCATACAATAATTAGTAGTTCCATGGCATACAATCTGACCATGAATATTGCACCTAACAATATAACGTGGTAGAGTCCATGACACCTACTAACATATAAAAGGAAGGTATTTGCTCATCCATCCAACTAATTTAGCCATGGATAATGAACAGAGTTTTAAAATGTGATAATCCATCTAGTCTGATATTCTAGAGGTTAACTGTGTAAGTAACAAGTTCATAATTCAAGCAATGTAAAGTACAATTTAACTAGTCAGTAAAAGGTGCCCTTTATTGCTTAATTTATCAAAAATGCTAAATTTTATGAGTTAGAAACCGGGGATCAGGCCTCAAAATGTTTTCTATATATCAACTCAACAATACCCACCCATCTTAAACATTAAAGCCTTCAGCACGAAGGCATCGACGATGAGCTTCTATCCATTTTGCACAAGCAGTTTCACCATGTTCCACAATGCATTCGTCTCGCAGTTTCTTTGTTTCAGGACAGGCACAACAAATCTTTTTTCTTGGCTTTGAATCTGGAGCTGGAGTAGTTACTACTGTTCCCTGGTTCTTTTCTGATGCATCACGCAAAAGCAGCCCACCCATCTGCAAATCTTCAAACATAAAAGTTACTAAAAGAAAACAAAACAAAAGACACATTTTAAGTTACAAACAAAACCTAAGCAGCCTAGAAACTGTCCTCCCAAAAGAGTCCATCAAGTTCCAAACTTAATCTTCAACATAATTTTTAAATTGAAAAGTAGGCACAGAACACAGAAACAAGTAGCTAATCCAGGTAAATGATCATTACAGAATGGTTGCACTCTTTCAGAAACAATCAAAATGTTCAATTAATCCCCAACACTGTCCTCCCCAAAAGAATCCAACAAGTTACAAATGTACTCTTCATCATAATTTTAAGTGAGTAGGCACAGAACACAGAAACAAGATGCTAATCCAGGTCAATGATCGATACAGAATGGTTTTACTCTTTCAGTACCAATAAAAAATTTCAAGTAATCCCCATCCCCAGAAGAGTCTATCAAGTTCCTAAACATACTCATCATCATAATTTTTAAGATAACAATAGGCACAGAATACAGGAACAAGTAGCTAATCCAGGTTAATGATCAATACAGAATGGTTGTACTCTTTCCATACCGACTAAAATTTTCAAGTAACTAACAATTTTTAGCTATTTCCTATTTCTAACTTAAAGACAGTTAAAAGAAAATCTCATGATTTACGTCAGTTGCATATTTGAAACTGAGAGAACAGGAAGAGTGACAGACTTTTTCTTTTTTCATTTTATTGAAAACCTTTGTGCCTATCATCAAATCCTGTGTAACTATTACAGGTGTCAATTGTAACCAAGAAAGCAAAGATGTTCAGTAACTGATTTGGTGATTGGCAGGAATAATTAGTCAGTGGACTATGGCAGGAGGGTTTTGTGACGATAAAATAGACCAGATTTTGTTTAGGAATTTAACCAAAAAGGCTATATACAACTAATAATTTGAACGGCAAACAAATGTTTATAAATTAATCTCCTCTAGTCAAACTAATTACACAGAACATTAAAAAAAAAGGGCAATGAACTAGCAATTTCAAGCTAAACAAAGAAAAATTTAAGCTACAAAGAAAAATTCAAGCTACCAAAACCACGTACTTTCATCAATTAAAGACATAACATTTTGGCATCGTCAAGAGCCACAAGTATAAAATACAAACAAGCGTTAATTTGACAAGTTGTGATTGGTAAGGTCTTATTTGGTGCATACACAGCATCTGGCAACTCAAATTACTGGGAAATGGATACCCAAAAATCATTATAGGCACTCACCAAGTAACAACTTCAAAATTTTCAACCTAAAGAATACAAACAACCATGAGCCGCAATAGCAAGGCCAATCATAAAATACAATCAAACATAAAACCAGACCATCATAAGATTATTCTTGTTCAATCGACAGGTTAATCGTAATTCAATTAATCAGGTGAAACGAAATCCAGCGCAACAAGCGCATTAAAGAATCAATTAAACCAAGGACATCACCCTCTTCTCAAAATAATTTAGTTTTCCAACGCATATTATATTGAACGAAGCACAGACATTAGGTATTTTGCAGCTCACAAAACCGGAATCTAGGTTATATTTTGCAACTATTCATCCCCAGTCTACTTTTACACCCTCACAGACATTTCATCAAACACTTAACGTGCATACATGTTCAACTGTTCACTTCCTCAGTAGAATCACAACCAGCCAACCACAAGTCCACAACTCCAATGTCCAGTCAACATTCCTCTCCAAACAATCATACAAGTTTCAAAGTTCATGAATAATACGAGAAAACCAACCTTAATAAACAGACGCTGGCTGGTGCGCGGCTGGTGACTGGTAGCGGGAGTGGTGGTCAGACAGATAGAGACGCGGGGCGAGAGTGACGGAGAGGGAGGGTGATTGGGTGAATGGTGAGTGTCTGAGTCAGAGAGGTAAGAGGTTACAGACGCGCGAGTGACGGAGAGGGAGGGCGAAACAATATATTGAATCCGTTCAACAGTTAACTAAATAAAACGATGCTTTTTTGGGGAAAAACACTAGGCGACATCGTTTTGAAGATTGAGGTAGTTGTTTTGTAGCTTGACCCGACCTAAGTTGAACTTTTAAATTGGATGGATTCAATTTGTGAATTCATTTTTAATATTTTATACAAAACTTAAATAAGTTATCGAAATTTTGATATTAATGCCAAATGTTCATTTAAAATTTTTATTTAAATGAAATTTAGTACATAATAATATTAGAATCAATAACATTTTGTCAAGATTTATTTAGTAAATTTAAGATATTTAGAAATTTATTATTAAGTTGTAATACGTTAAAATTTAATATGTGAGTGT
>JAOQMP010000210.1:50828190-50846914 GCA_027563575.1 Erythroxylum pedicellare
TTACTGAATTATGTCAAGAAAATGTTTATGTTTGGTTGGAGACCTGTAGGAAGATTCAATTTTTTTATGATTTGATTTTTTCAAGTTTTATCTTGGTTTCTCTCTATATCGTGAGTTGTATGAGTTTGGACAATATGCTTTCACGTGGTTTAGGAAAGGAGGAGATTGGTTAAGTTTTATTATGATTCATTAAATGCATTTTTAGGGTTTATGAATTTAATAGTCGTATGTCAATAGCTTTAACGTGAATACTAATATAATGGCTAGTATTTTCACTGGTAGTAAATTGTCATCTTGATGTGCTTATGATTCTTTCACTGCACCTCCTGATGATTTTTATGCCTCTTTATTTACTGAGATTGATCGCATTGAAAACATTATTCATTTTGGCACAGTTTTGTCCCAAGGGGGAGATATCAGATTATTTTTGGTGATTACTCCATTCAAGGGGAGATTTTAAGGTATATGTATTACTATTCGTCTTGCTTTTTGACATTTTTTTGTCTCAAAGGGGAATGTTTTTGAACTTGATGAACTTGATGTTATGTGCACTTGATGTCATTTGAAAGTTATTTAGAGCTTCCTATATGTTTTGTGAACTTGATTTTATATGTCCAATTATCTTCTTAAGGGGGAGTTTCGATATGTGACAAATAATGCCAAAAAGGGGAGATTGTTAAAATATGTCCCAAGTTATCTTATTAATTAATTTTGGGCATTATTTTTAATTAGGCAAAGTTAGATATCTTTGGAATTTTACTAAGCTAAGTCATCTATCTTATGTGGGACTCTAATGTGAAGATTAAAATCCTAATGAGAATAGGATTCAGTTGGAATCAAATCACTATATCTTAACTTATATAAGATGTATCTGTTTGGTGATTTTTGGACTCTTATTTAATTGCCTATTTTGGAGATAATGGCTATCTATAGTAGCTAGATTTTTGGAGATTCTAACGATTATTTTGTAACTGCACTGTTGTTGTGTTTCATGTAAATTTTAGGATTGTTTTGTTACTATCTTGTATGGGAAAAACTAATAACAATATGGTGACTTGACAGCTAGATTTTTGGAAAATTTGAGTGATCTTTGGAAATTGTTTTTGCAGATTTTCTTACAAATTGAGCAGCTGCATTTTCTATTGATTTGGTGTGTTCTTTCTCTAGGGTTGTGTGACTCTATTGGGATGTCTACGAGTGTGGTTTACGTGAAAATTTTCTAAAATACTTAGAGTTGTTGTAGCTCTTTTGTTTTGACATTTTGGGGATGAAACGTTAGTGTTTTTGTTGAGTTTTCATGGCTACTATAAGTTGAATATCTCATTGAAATTATTGAAGGTTGACAACAGAATTTTTGGTAGGCAACTTGCCGATCCTTCGTTGAAGAAGCTGGATTTTTTTAGAGAAGTTGTTTCTCTTATCTCAAGTGTCTTTATTTATGTCTGTCATTTTTTCTATCACTTGAGTTATTTTATCTTCATTCTTTATTATCAAATACTGTTAAGAAAATCCTCTATTGAGGTTAGCTTGAGATAGTTTTGTTATTTGGATTGAAATATTTTCACTGGTTATGAGGATGAGGGATAGTGTTAAGGGTAGGGTGAGTCTGCTCTGTAATGACTTAAGTAAAATTATTGTTGTTCCTTAGTGAAAGTGATTAAGTTGGGTAAGGGCCCCACAGACGTAGACAAGGTGTGTCGAACTACATTACCAAATCTCGAATGTTGATTTGTTCATTTCGCATTTAATTTTTTCATTTTCGTTTGTGCTAGAAAATTTATAAATTGCTGATACATTGCTTTATATCAAGTAACCACAGATACAGTTCAAAACAACTGCAACATGACAAGTTTTTGCGAAACTACGTCCTTTCAAATTTTCAAAAGAAAATAACTATTTGGTGATAAGTGTTTCTAAAGTCAATTAGAAAAAATAACTGCTCCATTCAACGGATCCAACATATCATCTAATCTTGGGATAGAAAAATTTTATCTAATAGTAATTTTGTTGATTGCCTGATTATGAACATACATCCTCTTACTACCATTTTGCTTTGGTGTAAACAAAGCAAGAACACCACATACTCATTATCTCCTTAATATATCCACTGTTAATTAATTATTCTACCTTCTCCTTTAATATCTTATTTTCTTTTAAACTCATATAGTAGTGAAGTAGGCCAAATAAACTAGTCCCAAGAATAAGGTCAATATAGTGTTAGATATCACACATAGGAGGTAATTCATTAGGTAAATCAACAAGAACTAAATTCACAAACTTATCTAAAATAGGTTGACTTTTTAAAGGAATTTCATCTTTTTTGTTTCTCTCACCTCTTCCTTTTTTACAATCAATAAATGCACCTCCCTTATTTCTTTTATCTAGCTAATAATTTTCTTTATTATTTTCTACTTGCGATAAAGGCTATTTACTCTCTCTCCATTAGATTTCACACTCCTTATTACACCAATTCTTCCATCTTTCATAAATTGGTAAATGTTTTTCTGACCTAAATGCATTGCATCAATATCACTTGGTCATGATCTATCCAAAAGTATTTGGCATATATCCTTATTAGCAACATCATAATAATACTCATCACAATATATACCAATTAAGAATGGTATCTTACAACATTCATTGACAAAGATTTCTCCAACCTCCTTGATCCGTCCAATGCTATAAGCTTTGAAATGTGGCTAGGTAGTCGACTTCAATATCTCCGTTGTTACCTTACTTATAATATTTTCTTAACTACCTCCATCAATAATCAACTCAAATAAACTCCTTTATACCATACACCTTATGTGAAAAAGTCTATGCCTTTACAAATTATCTTGTTCCTTGTAAGATATTATTAAAGTTTTAATCATTTCCATAAAATAATCACCATCCTCTTCCTCTTATTACTCCCAATCATCTCCTTTGCTGCACATATTTTCATATTTCATCATCTTCAAATTGTTCCACCATATTTACCACTTTCCTTTTTAGGAATTGATTAGATTTATGACTCGTTTCATTGCATTGGTAATGTTAAGAAGGGGTAGGTTTGATACAAGGATTGGTAGATTTAGAGGCTATTGGAGCTACCTTGATTGTATTTGTACCATTAATGTAATTTTTCCACTAATATCATATGTAAAGGGTACATTTACCACCTTTTTTCCTTTCTCAATATACTGCTTAAACTCCTTTAACCTTTCATTAAGCATGGATTTTGTTTTCATAGCCAAATTTCTAACATCTTAAACTATTAGCACCATTTAAATCCTAATTTTATCCCCTATGATTAGCTTCAATCCTCTTAAGTGCTTTGAAGCTTGTGCTTTGAAGCTTGTTGAGATTGGGTTTTAGACAATTGATTGTAGGTTGCCAACTTTAAAAACTATGTGGTATATTCATGAAAGCTCATATTTCCTTAGTGGCATTATTGACAAACATCAACAATATATTGTTCATAATCTAACGATAGAAATCTCCCTCCCAATAATTGTTTCGTCCTCCTACATGAAGAAATAAGATTTCTACCCTCTTTTCTCCTAGTCTCCTTTAACTGATCCCACTATACTGATGTCCTCCCTTTTAATCTATAGGCCAACAACTTTACTTTTTCTCCTCAGGAATCTTAATATAGTTAAAAAAGTGTTTTACCTCTATTAAGCAATCTAAAAATGCATTTAAATCACCATTAAAATATGAAATATCAACCTTTATTTTATACTCATATTTTCCTCTACCATGTCCTTAATGAACAACTTCTTCCTCATCACTAGAGCTATTGTTATGATCCTATTATGTAGGATTTTGAATTTAAAGACATCTTTTAGGACCATCTTTCCTATCAACTTGATTCATAATTTTCCTATTATTATCTTCTTACAACAATTCTTATAACCAATCCCTTATCTCTACCAGTTGTCATTCCATATTGAGATTTGACTTCCTTTGTTCTTCAATTACTCTCCCAACTTTGAGTAACTCATAAACTCCGTCATTACCATCGTTGGTGATTGTCAAAAGAACATACTTTAGGTTTTCAAAGCTCTGATACTACCTAGCATAGCATCAAAGCATCATATTTTAATCCAAAAATAGAAAATACAACAAATCTAATCCAAGATTTGAAGAAAATCTCAAAAGATATCAAGTTTATTGATAAGAATAGTGAAAATACGGAAAAGTTAACAGGTTTTGTCCTCTTACAACTATTCATGATGAGAAATAATATCTTAATATGAATTTACTCAAAATAAAATTCTAAAATATGAAGTTTATTTGAAATAGAACTCTAAATTGTGAAATTTATTTTAAATATATTCGGGGTATCTCAAGAGATATATTCTTGATTAATTTTCAACATGGATTTGTGCATTTTGCCACCTTACCAAAAAAAATCACTATTGTTCTGAATTGCATAATATTTTTACGTAAAGTATAAAAACTATAAAGTTGTAAATAAGCAAGATGTTTTAGAAAGACTTTGTTTAAAGTTATCATATTCCTATCTTTACTTTTAGATCGATATGAGTTTTAGTTTAAGTGTCATCTATTTTAGGGATGATAATTTTGACCTACTTCTATTCAAAGTTAACAGGTCAATTTTAAGTTAATTGAGCTCAAGTTTGGGAGAAATAGTATGCTCAATTAGAATAAAACAATGTCGATTTATTTCAAATTTAATAAATGATATCGCTTTGACTCACAATATGACTATTGTCATCCTTAAGTAGTATCCTCCTCCCAAATTTGAAGTCTTAAGGATTCATGTGAACTAAAATGAGTTTTAAGTCATTAAATTTGATAACTATTATTTATGAATTCAATTAAAGATTTAATTACTAGTAGTTTAGTTATAAATATATTATTTAGCTTAATTAAGTATGTTTTTCTTTTACATTCTTATGCTGTTTATTTTGTAATAAATTTGGACTAGATTTCAAATTTATTTTATAACAATTTTGACCTAGATATTACTAACAAAATTCAGAATTTGAGGGGAAATTCAAAATAATCAAGCAATTATATTAAAGTTTAGACTCCAAACTAAAATTTTAATGAAATATATCCAACATGACAATATTTTTAGTATATGGAAAAGCTATATAGATTGCAGTTATGTCTTTAGTTTGTTTTTATTTAACATGTCATATTTTTCATGTTGATTTAATAGAGTTATTCAAACTAAAATTAGTAATTATTTAAAATATAGATTGGTTAAGTTAAATGACTCCGTTTCTCAGCTGTAAGTCACACAGTGCTTAAACTTCTCTCTAGTACTTTCTCTCTCTATGCATCTTCTACTCCAGGTAAGTAAGAAACCCACCAACTTAAAACTGCAGTGCAGGGCACCTTCTACTCTAGGTACGTAAGAGACCCACACACTTGAACTACAGTTGAAGTTTTACCTCTTATAAAATTCAGGACTCCAGATGCAGAATCACGTGTTCATGACATAATTTGATAGTTTATTAGCTACTGTTCGTTATTATATACCAATCAGATTCTTCTGCGATTAAAGAATTAATATAACCCACTATTAAGAATTGCTTCTTTCCCCGTTCTTTTTAGACAGGGCGCGTCATTAAGATTAGTTTAGGGTGATTTCTGTTAAACCCCACAACAAATTTACTGTATGCATTATATTATATGTTTGTCAATGCCTTCTTTTTGACGCACTCCAGAGTTTCCAATTCGAGAAATGCAAGACCAACTTGAAATTTTTACTATCAAATCATTTCTTGAATTTGCAGCTAAGTGGCCCACAGATTTGTGAAGCTTACTCATTTGTCTTTGTGTCAATGAGAGCTTGAGGCAGACATAGAGCCACGTAGCCCATATGAAAGAGAAGAAGAGGATAACGAGGAAGTGAACCTAATGCCTCAAAAAGAAACAAAGAGATACTAAATGAAGTAACAATATAGTGCAGTAGGGCCTATTTGATCAGAAGGAGAGAGAAAGAGAGACTTCTTTACTTTATTGAAACAAAGGTGTGGTATTTTTTGTGAGCCTGTGCCTGTGGAGCAATCTTTTTTCTTCTATTTTTTGGCTGCGAACAAATAGACGGAGTTTTTAAGGCAGGCGTGCTTTTTCTTTGTGGAGGTTGACTAAAGTGTTTCTGGGTTGTGTGGTTCTCCTTTCAGGTTGGTCTGGCTGAAGCAGAAAGATCCTTTCTTGTTCATACTGGTACCTCTTCTCTTCCTAAAACAGATGATATATTTCCATATATTGATACATTATAAATTGGTTTATTGTTAGACTTTGTAGTTTCTTGTATGAAGGTTCCGTTCAAAACCTGAGAGTATATGTTGTGTAATCTTTATGAAAAAGAAGTAAATCGACGTTGGCTGTTGGGCGTACCACAGTTTCTACACATACGGAAATATCCTTTGCTTTGTTCACTGGTGTAAGCGGTTTTGTTTGTGGTATTGCAGGCTTCAGTTACTGTACTTGCTTAATTTCTCACCATGGAGTGGTATATCTTCAGGATAATCTAAATTCGTGGTCCTTGTTATTTTATGGGAGGAATACTGGTTCGTCGCTATTTTGGGAGGTAGCTTTTGATTCAATATGATTATGGTGGAATTGAAAGGGTGTGGCAAAAGCAGGAGAATTCCTCCATATATTGAATGCGTTTGTTCTGGCCTTCATGCAGCCCTAGGAGGATAAGCATGGAAGGTTCTTCTGACTCTGCTTGTTATAAGTCTGATAATTTTAGACGATTAAATACATCGTTATTCTCTGATAGGAATCCAAGACCTGCATCGCATTGCTTTGGATTTAGAAAAGATATTGATAGGGTTGCACTGGCACGTCAGAGCCTTAAAGACCAGACTGGTTTATCTGGGTTATGTGAGGATGGAGTTGCAGTTGAACCATTTGTTCGATCCAAAGAGTGGGGAGATGTTAGTCTGAGGCAGTGGTTGGACAAACCAGAACGATCTGTTGATGACGTTGAGTGCTTGCACATATTTAGGCAAGTAGTTGAGATTGTCAATGCAGCACATTCGCAAGGAATAGTTATTCACAATGTTCGGCCTTCTTGCTTCATCATGTCCTCGTTCAATCATGTCTCCTTCATTGAGTCTGCCTCTTGCTCAGATTCTGGGTCTGATTCTTTAGAGGATGGGTTGAATAGTCAAACCATTGAGGTTAAACATCCACAATCTTCCTTGCCTCATGACATATGCCAGCAGAGATACAGGTTAGGAAGAGAAGATTTTCAAGGTTTGTCTACTCCAGCAAATCCTTTGTCAGAAGCTAGCTGCATACAGTCGAGCTCAAATTGTGCAACTTACGTGCCAATGAGGGAAGAGATGGAAGAAAATAAAATCGTGGCTTGGGAAAATGATCAAGGAGAAGAAAGGAAGCAGTCATTTCCTATGAAGCAAGTATTGCTTATCGAGACCAGTTGGTATACTAGTCCAGAAGAGGTTTCTGGTTCACAAAGTTCTTGTGCATCAGACATCTACAGATTGGGAGTTCTTCTATTCGAGGTTTGCAATTATTGCTGCATTTGTTACTTTAGAAATTAAAAATCTGATAGAACATAGGGGCCATGGTTGTTTTCTTTTCATCTTTAACTACTCATATGGCATGGACAAAGATCCTGGAGCTCTCATTCTGTCTGCACTCCATAGTGATTTCTGATGCAGTTTTCCTTGTAAACAGTTGTTCTGCGCCTCTAGCTCAAGAGAAGATAAGAACATAACCATGTCTAGCCTAAGACATCGTGTCCTTCCCCCACAGCTGCTTCTGAAGTGGCCAAAAGAAGCTTCATTTTGTTTGTGGTTATTGCACCCTGAGCCAAGTAGTCGGCCAAAAATGAGGTAAATATTCCTTCTTAATGTTACCGTCTATCATCCTCTTATCTTATTTTCCGATACTAAAAGTATTGGAAGAAACATGCATATTTCTTATCTGACTCAGGAGGAACATTTTACGTACCAGGTGTGAGGAGTGCCTTTATTGTTTTCCTTTGAATTTCCGTTCCCATTCAAATGGAGGTTTCTACATAAAAATAATATCATTCTCCGCTTCATAGTCTCTTAAGCAGCTAATAACTATAGACTTCACACAGGCTTATTCTGCTTCTGAAGACATCGGTGGGGCTTCATTGTATTGTACTTCTTGTGGAAAAATTTGCACAATATCATGCCATCTTTACAAGAGACTTTTTACAGCATTGCTGCATCCCATGTCTTTTGATTTCTTTTCCGAATTTGAGTTTTGCTTAAGAAAGAAACTATGTGATTACTTTGCAGTGGCCAGGAGTCATTCTTATGTTGCAGTTGCAATTTCATACCATCATAATGTATGATGTGCTTCTTTCTATTTCTTTAGGAGAAATGCTTGCTTCTGATTATGCATGGGTCACACTTTCAACTGCCACTTAGCTTTAGGGCAATCAAGTTTTATGATCTTCCTCTTCTGTCTTGTATAACAGTGAATTGTTACAGAGTGAGTTCCTCAATGAATCGAGAGACAATTTAGAAGAACGTGAAGCTGCCATACAGCTGAGAGAAAGAATAGATGAGGACGAGCTGTTATTGGAATTTCTGTTGATGATACAACGACGAAAACAGGAATCTGCTAATAGGTTGCAAGACACTGTTTCCCTTCTCTGTGCAGATATTGAAGAGGTTGTGAAGCATCAAGCATTGCTCAAGAAAAATGGAGATGCAGGTCCAGGGAGAGGGAGAGATGATCACTTAGTGTCTGATATGCCATTGTGGAATATTGTTGATGTTGATGATTCTTCTAGTTTGGGCTCTAGAAAGCGAGTTCGTCCAGACCTGCAGATCCAAGATGTAGAGGAATGTGATGATAGTCTAAATGATGGTCAGAACTCAGAAATGGTCACAGATGCTCAAGAAAGTCGTCTTTTTAAGAGTTCTCGCTTGATGACAAACTTTAAGAAACTTGAGTCAGCATATTTTCTGACAAGGTGTAGACCAACAAGGTCATCAGGAAAGTCATCTATTAGACATTCATCAATAAGTAGTGATGGAAGAGGTTCTATTAATGTAATTGAAAGGAGCTCCACCAATAGCATAGCCCCAAAAGATCCACTCACTGAGAGTAAACAAAGTGGATGGGTAAGTCCATTCCTCGAGGGTCTATGTAAGTATCTATCTTTCAGTAAGATGAAGGTGAAGGCCGACTTGAAGCAAGGAGATTTGTTACACTCTTCAAACCTAGTATGCTCACTTAGTTTCGATTGTGATGCTCAATATTTCGCCACAGCTGGGGTGAATAAAAAGATAAAAGTATTTGAATGTGATACGATCATGAATGAAAATCGTGATATCCACTACCCTGTGGTTGAAATGACTTGTAGGTCAAAGCTAAGCAGTATATGTTGGAATAGCTATATCAAAAGTCAGATTGCTTCAAGTAACTTCGAGGGTGTTGTTCAGGTATGTAGAAGCTTATGTTCAGTTTTCTCTATCTTGACTCTACTTTCATGTAAAACCAGCTGCTTATGATGCTCAGATTTGGGATGTTACGCAAAGTCAAGTACATACAGAAATGAGAGAGCATGAGAAGCGTGTATGGTCAATTGACTTTTCATCAGTAGATCCAACAATTTTGGCTAGTGGAAGTGATGATGGTTCAGTTAAGCTTTGGAGTATCAATCAGGCAATTCTATTTTTGCACTTGGTGGCTGTCAGCTTTGAAACTAAACGTACTATTGTCATCTAATTTCTTGCAGCCTATACTGAATATATGATAAGAGTTCCTCTCACATGGGGTCTTACTGCAGGGAGTGAGTGTTGCTACCATCAAAACAAAAGCCAACATCTGCTGTGTTCAATTTCCATTGGATTCTTCTCGTTCTCTTGCATTTGGTTCAGCAGATCACAGAATCTACTATTACGATCTTCGAAATTCAAAAGTTCCTCTGTGCACATTGATTGGACATAGTAAAACTGTGAGTTATGTGAAGTTTGTAGATTCTACAACTCTGGTTTCTGCTTCTACTGACAATACACTGAAGCTTTGGGATTTGTCAATGTGTACATCTCGAGTTATTGATACTCCTGTTCTATCATATACTGGCCATATGAATGTAAAGGTACATCTACTTCTCAAATTATATCATTCACATCTTTATTATGATTTCTTGTGAAAGTTACTGGATCAGAAGTGATGTGTTTAATGCTTAAATTTTCATTGCTTGTTGGCAACTAGGATTAGTTAAACCATGAATTTGGAGGAAGATAATGAAATCTTATTTATGTGGATGAGTGCTCCATTCTTCTGGCTGTTGTGGCAAAAGTCTAATATGTAACAAATCACTGATTTCCCTATTGATGTACAATGTCACTGTTGCTGTATTACTGGCTGGCTTAATTGACACTGGGTGACCGTGGTTAACTTTATGATAGCTGCAGGCAACTTTCCGATTCTTCTAAGAAACATTCAACCAGAAATAGACAAATGCTTGATTGATGAGATATCATTCTCATATTCATATACACTGGATTAAAAGTGTCAGCAAACTCAAATGCACAAGATACCAAGTGCACTATTTATTAGTTTGAGTTTTTTCATGCATTTTCTGACAGGTACGAGGTTTTAAATAAGTGAATTAACCTTGTGAAAGTTGGAACTGGTAATTGGGGTAGATTGGTAAGGGTGTAGCTAACTTCGGCCTTACGTGCACCACCTTGGGTATCTGTGCCAAGTGGGCCTTTAGAAGTATGTTGGCTTCAATTACTGAGTGAGAAAGAAAGTTTTCTCACATATACCGTTAAACAGAACTATTATGGTTCATTAGCGGGTAATAAGCCTATGGCTGGGTGGCATATGTAATGCATGTACCCCTTGTAGCCTCCAGAACTACAAATACAGGAGTATTCTTTCTATTGACATACATATTTTGTGTTTACTTCTGCGCAGAACTTTGTGGGTTTGTCAGTATCAGATGGTTATATTGCAACTGGCTCAGAAACTAATGAGGTACTTTTATGTTCTTAAATGAGATTCTTAATGCTATTATTATTGTCACCTTAGCGGAATTACAGCTCTCCTTAAAACTTTTAACCTTTGCCTTTCAATTATGATTTCCAATTGATGTTTGTTACTTTCCAATTAAAAGAAAACTACTTCATATCCTTCTTGTCCCTTATACAAAAGATGATTTTGGAGTGGTTTTGAGTGAACTCTTATCATGAATCAAAACGATTACTCATATAAATAACAGTTATCTTGAAGCACCAGTATCAAGGCACATTAGTAAAAAGGAAGATAATGCAGCCTGTTTAAATGATATAACCTGTGTCAAAGTAAATAAGAAATTAGAAGCAAGAAGTGATATGATGAGTCTTCTACTCGATTATCTAAATGCCTAGAAAAAGATGCATCAAGCAGATTAGTCTTGTTTCCGGTCTTCTTCCTTTCTTTTCTCCCATGCCTTTAGCTTCGAGTTGCCAGGCTTGTCCACCAATTTGAGATATTGAGGTGTTGAATTGATAGTCTCTCATAATCTACAACGAGTTAAAATATATTTCTTCTTTGCAGTCACAAGGCGAAGGACTAGTGAGTCACTTTAGGGAAGAGAGGTTGATCTGATGTTTAGCTAACATATAGTGCTGCTACTTTCATTTAGGCAGCCGTGCCTTTTCCTGTAGCTTCACATGATTGTGGCATTGTTTGTGATGACTTGATAAAATTGAAGGTGATGAAATGACCAAGTTTTCATTTTTACTTCGAGCATTTCTGGTTTACATAAAGCTCCAGAAACTTGCCAATAAGGAGTCATACAATTCAAAATGGAATTAGTAGGCTTATTGAGTAGTAAAGATCACACGGAGCAGGATGATAACTGAATACCACTATGATCTCTATTTGTAAATTGTTCGTCACTAGAGGACAATCCTGATTCTTGCTGTTGATATTTTAATGGTTTTTTGCATACTCTTTCCAATTATTGTTATTGAATTGAACTTCCATTGTGAGATAGGTTTTCATCTACCACAAAGCTTTCCCTATGCCTGCACTGTCATTCAAGTTCAGCAATATTGACCCACTTTCTGGCCATGAAATGGAGGACTCTGCACAATTTATTTCTTCAGTCTGTTGGCGTGGCCAGTCCTCTATCTTAGTTGCTGCAAATTCTACCGGTAATGTCAAGGTTTTGGAGATGGTTTAATTATCAAGCCATATCCATGATTTAAGTGTTAAACAAAAGAAGGGGATGCTGGCAGATGATTGTAATGAGGACTATATATGACATGGAAGAGTAGAAATTTCTGTAGCTAAGTTGAGACTTATGAAAGACATAGGAAGGTGTTGGTCATTGTTAGCATAACAAATTTTGGCATTAGATCGCAGCGGTTGCAGTATATGCGGACAAGATAATGGTCTACTCCTGATCCACTGTGCTGTAGATAAACAATAGAGAAGATTCAAAAGGGTACAAATTGTTTGACTTGTATAATTGCAATGCCTTCATAGTTGATCATTTTTTTTCTATAGTAATCGACCTTTTTCTTTAGTTGTGGAGTTTGTGGGGGGTACCCCATTGTAGTTGTAGTGATGCATATATGAACTGAAAGTCTCACTTCCATATCTTGTGGCCTACAAGGTTATACCCCAATCATGCTTCTATAAGCAAAGATGGATTGTACATGTCGAATTAAAATGACTATTTAGCTAATTAGCTTTGTTGGTGGGATTCAAACTATGGCAGATTAAGGAGTGCTGAGCATAACTTTTCAGTATTTTAATTTTGTTTCCCTTGAACATGATGATGGATCAGGTTCTGACTAACGTAAGTTGACACAACACGGTTACTTGGTGACACGTGTTAGTAACTCTTTTCGAACAAGTTCTGATTATCGCGGAGCTAAGTAAATATGATGATCTTGCCAAATGATGAGTTTTCACGTAGAAGGATCTCGTTGTTTACATTAAACCTTAAAATTAAGGTTCACCTACTAGCACATGTGACGTGCCTAACTACAAATCCTTGTCTGTAATGACTAGTTTACGTACCAACAATCCAACAGTTAGGTATGCTTTGAGAATCAAGTATACCTTTCAAATGGTTTAATCAAATTAAGTGGTGTGGTGTGCATAACCGGTGTTAGATTTGATGATCTCAAAAAGGCCATAGCTATTGGTTCCAATTTTTGCATTTACTGCATCGATACTAAAGGAGGTTGGGTTTTGCTAGATAGGTTCTAGAGGCTTCAATGTTCTCCTTCGTGATATTCGTCGTACCTAAAATACATCTCATATGAGAGTCATTTCATCGCCCGCCCTCGGTTTTCCCAATGACTATAGCGGAGGAAAAGGAAACAAAAATGTGAAGCTTGTTCGAGTGTCAAACAAATTGATCACTGTCGTGACCCATTCTTAATTCATTGTTTTTACCACAAGAATCGGTTGGATTTGGATTTGAGCCAAGACTCCCACGGATGATCCAAACTACACAGTCTAGGATTCCAAAAACGAAAAACCAGAAAAAGGTTTCAGACAATAAGTGACCATTCTGATACCTGTTCCTCAAATCGACGTGAACAATTCCAAATGTGGACATGATATAAGCATAATGCAGTGAATTGCTTGAAATAAGAGAACAAGGGATCGAACCTGAGTGCTCAAATGGTAACCCCAGGTCATGCACATCCAAAATTCTGTTGTCTGTAGAAAGCTAACATTCAATAAACCAAAGTAGAATTAGGAACAAGTACTCGATGGAACATTCCTAGTTGTATAATATTACGTAAATGTCCTGGTTGAACCAAGAGTAATTCTACTATTCTAGATTATGATTGCTCCAATCAGATTTTGGATGTTTACGATCATGACGGAACTAGAATACGTTCAATCCTCTTAAGAATGAGGTATCAGGCGTAACGCGGGAACAAGAACAAACTCTTACGAAAATTTTTCAATAGACTGGCTATTGTTCCAAAAGCGAACAAGAGAACTGCAGGTAACCTATTTACACTGATTTTTTTTTAGCTTTGCTGAGAAAGCTAAGTTAGCTATGAGTTGCTTAAGTCTCTGAGTTCCTGGACCCGGTTTAATATTATTGAGATCACCAACCTCAGAGCATTTTGGCCCACCTGAGCACCAGCCACCAGGAGTGAAACTGTCATTTCTCCGGCCAAGTAAATCCTTGTCAATCTTATCCAAGACAGGATCATCTCTTTTGAATTTTCTAGCAAATGCAGCACCACTAGCAATCATCTTGTCTGTGTCATTAAGTGAAAGGGTGTGTGGATGCTGTCTGGGTGGAAAGTCCCAAGAAATATAGTGCAAGTCATGATTAACAGCTGTCTGAGCAAATTCCGGCACATTGCAAATCACTGTGTGAAAGTATCCCTCAGGAGAAGAAACAAAGTTTGCGTAGTACATAAGTAAGGTTCTTGGCAGATTATCCCAACCCCATATCAAATACTCCACAAACGACCGTGTCAGAACCATCCATGCCGAACCTGCAAAACAAATAGATGCCACAAATCCCAGCTTAATGAATGCACACATCTAGTTTTCATATCTTTAAGCAATCTACCATTACAGTAGTCAGGTTCAAAGAAACTGATGAAAACAGACAAGCAGCTCTCACTATTATTATATTTACAGATCCTAACTTTACGATTCAAATGTGCTCTTTAGCTCTATGAACTGTTATGGATCATATGCAATCAAGAAATTATAGGTAGGACGTCTCCATAACCAATCTATTCGTCACACAAACCTATAAATTGTGTTTCTACATAAACCAAGAAACATATTAAATTCTGATTGCCACTTAATAAGAACTGCACTTTCTAATTAGGACCAGATAACCAAGTTTTTCATGAAAGGAGTTACAGTCACAACGAGTATGAAGAAATCGGGAGCAAACTTCTTCCTCCAGTTAAATTGCATATCTAATGATATTGCAAGAAATCAAATAGCAGTGAACAGACATTTGGCCAAAAAATAGGTGGAACTCAACCTGTGAATAACTTAAATGCCGTTGGCAAAGTCCTCCGGGGTGTGACCCAGAATATATCTGTCTTCGTTGTTGAGTAAAGACCAGGATCTATGATCAAAGGCATTGCTCTCTTGTCCCTAAAGAACACAAATGAAATTCAGAATCATTCATTGAACAAAAAGTTTCCAATTCACCACACGGATAAAAGGAGAAGAAGAATAAAGAGAGCTTACTCCTTCCAGCCTAACTGACTTGAGTGCTCAATAAAATTCAGATCCCGATTTATGGTCGCAAAAGTATAAATAAGATCTGCATACGACAGGGTAACTGATTTTTGTTATCTTTATGTTCAAACACCGACCTCCTCCATGCAACCAAAACAAAAAAAGAGGAAATTAAGAACCAGTCGATGAAGTGAAGAAAAACAGACTGACCATCTTGAGTTACCAGAGGGTAATCAGAGGCACTGAGGTTGATAAACCAATCCCAATCTTTGCTCCTTCTAAGAAGAATTGCGCAAGCATGAAGTGTGTTAGAAACCATAGTGGGCCCTCGGTAAGTAACCATATTAGCCTTGGTAATCATATACACATTCCCAACCTTGGAGAAAATTGGGTGACTCTCCACTCGTGAGGCAAGTTCCAATCTTTCCTCTACTGCCGATTCAAGGTCTAAATGAACAACATATTGGTTCCGAGGATGGTATAGAGCATGGAGAGTCCTCCAAAGCTTCTCCAAATCACCTTTAGACCCAGAAACCAAATAAGCAAACCGCGGGACTGTGACAGTAGGAGGAGGGGAAGATGATGAAACATTTGTTTCTGTATATGATTCTCTTTGGTTCATGCGAGCTGGGAATATGTTGAAGAACTGATTAATGGTGTTTAATGAAGAAATAAGACCCATGTTGAACGAAGTTGCCAGGAGAAAAATGCATATGAGGGAGCTTATGACAAGAGGGAAAACCCATTTTTTCTCCATGTTTAGAGACCCCATTGCAGGACCTTATCATGAGCTCCAGTGGATGATCCTCACATCCCAAGTGTTCTAATTTGCAGAACAACTCAACAAGCCAAGATATGGAGACCGAAGAGGAAAACTACAATCTCTTATATCGTGAAATTGTGGACTGATACCCCACCTGCGGCTATTTAAAAGTTAGACCTCAATCGCAGTCATTGAATCAACCACCAATTACACAAAAAGGCACGAAAACTATGTTGTCTTAATGCTAACAACCAACTACTTAAGGAGTTGAAGCTTGTAGAAATATCCAGCTTGACTCTTAGAGAAAATTCTGATCCAAAGAACAACTTCGCCTTGTGTTCATACCCAACCCAATGAAGTATCCATAAGCATCTAGCTGGACTATTTGCTAAATAAAGAATTCAAATAAAAGTAGATCTTGATATAAGAAAGGACACCAACATAAAGTGGTAGAGAGGAGAAGATAATGAAGGTTGACACAAATATTAGGACAGAACAAACATCAAGAAAATCGACCAACTACCAACGAGCAACTCAAAACAAAGAAACGCGATTACTTAAATTTTCAGTATCAGCAAGCCAAATTCAGTGTCAACTTAAGAAAAAGTCATTGACAATGGATAAGATTGTAAGCTGTACAAAGCCAAATTTTGGGATAATCACTCAGTGTCCGATGTAAAACAGATTTCGATTGGTAATCTAGTTTGCTTAAATCATCATTTTCGAAAATGAAGAATATAAAACAACACGTCCCCTCACAAGAAAATAAAGATCAAGTGATAACCAAAACTCTAAATCAAAGATTTAATCCACAGAAAGAAGATGGAAAACATCGAAAAACCGCAAATAACGAGCTGATCTAAGAATCAGTCCAATATTCGTATACAGGGAGCCTTGCAGAAACACTGCTAAACAAGGAAAACACGAACTAGTCGAATAACGAAAAAGAAAAAATGAAAGAGCAAAATAAACTTTTAAAAAATAGAATACAAATTTAAGAGGCATAAAAAGATGGTACCTTTTGTTGCCGATACCTTGAAGAGCGATTTGTCTTCTTTTGTGGGGGTGTTGAAGGATAGAAAGACAGAAAATGGGTAAGCGAGAGAAACTCAATCCAACGTTTTTGAGCGCATTTAACATGCAAATAAATAAAGAAAATTAAAGATAAGAGACATGGAGTGAAGACTGAAGAGGGCACGTGCTCTTATCAAATGAATTTACCAAAACATAAAATAAAGATTGTTGCTTTTTGTATGGCGATGACGAGTGTACTGTCTAGAGAGAGAGACGTGGGCCAGTTTGTTTATTGCTCTTAAACATTCTCTCTCTCTCAGGGGATCCTCGCACTGTCGTGTTGAACGAGAAAAAGTAGAATAGAGTTGAGTCCATTGGATTGATCGCAGACGGCAAAGGAGATAACTTTTAATGTAGGAACACGATTCCCATAAATGTCCAATTCGTTTACTTCCTTAACAGTATCAGTTTCTTTGTTTCAGCCTTGATAATCCCAGGACATGGGGTGAATGTAAATGTACTGTTCATGCAGAAAAAGGGAATAATAAATAATAAATAATCTAGAGAAAAAAAAAAGAGTGTCAGATAAAAGCAAAGCGTGAATCCATATCCATTTCCTATGCGCCTAACTAATAATTAAGTAATAACAATACAACAAAAGGTGTTGTTAGTGTATTGCGAAAACGCATCAAATGCTGACACAGCTCACAAGTCAACCATTATTTTCTTATTTCACTTTTGGTGGCTTAAAAGAAGCGGAAGGGAAAACTAAGTTTGACCCAAAGTTTTGACGGGAATGGGAAGGATTTAATGCAGATATTTTACTAAGCTCCTTGTCTTAGTTTTTCTTGCGCCCCTTCTGATTTGGTAAACTTCAATGGTCATCAGTGGAACTTCGACGGTGAAACTATGAAGTAGGTTTGCGTTCATATTGATTAGGTTTTGCTAGAAACTCTGAAGTAGTTTGGCTTATTTGGTAGACTAGATATATTAAATTCTCTATGAAAATAAAAGTACGCATCCCATGTTTCCTTATTTATAGCAAAGCAAAAGATGTGAAGCACCAGTTTTGTCATGTTAAAGTTATTGTAGTTAATCCAAAATAAAATTTCATATTATCATATGAAAGTTGACGCTAATAATAATTAAATTTTGGGATGTTGACATTGGAACTACAGACTATTTTTATATTTACTCATATACTTGTTTACGTTGTCTAATTATATGTGGGAAATATTATATATTATAAGTTTACAATCATATTAACCAAGGGGGATTTACATTACTTCCACACTTACTCAACCTTTTCCCAACACTCTATATATTATAAGTATACAATCATCTTAATGTAGGAAAGATTATATATATTAACTAACGGGGATTTACATAAACTTCCACACTTACTCAACGTTTTCCCAACACTCTAAAGAAAAACCTTTGCCCATTAAATGACTTGATGATTTCAGCTTTTACACGCTAACTAAAATTAAAATTATTGTTTTATTAAATTGTTTATTTCTAATGTTACGAGGCTCTAGTGAGGGCATATAAAGTCTTAAGGGACATATGGTTAGCATGAGGAAATGGTAAAAAGAATAAGAATGAATATAGTGAGATATAGAAATGAATATTATCATTATAATTACGGTGATTGATTAAGATAAATGAATGATTACCATTATCATTGATAATGGTTGGTTTGTAAAAAATTGTAATTAATTAATTACAAAATGAATTATATTTTAATTAATTACAATATTTTAATTAATCAATGAATTATATTTT
>JAOQMP010000210.1:50851679-50869269 GCA_027563575.1 Erythroxylum pedicellare
ATTAACATCTTTGATAATTAATAATTATTTTATTTTGTTTCACTGATAGTTTTATTTTATCATAAAATCATTCATAATTATTTAAAATTAATAATTTTATAAATCATTTAATTTTTTATTGTTTAGTTATAAAATACAAAATATTTTAATTTACAAATAAGTTATATAATAACAAAATATGAGTAAAAATTATATCGTTACAATTCCTAATATTTGATATTAAATACTAGCTTAATTGTTAACTTTGTGTAATCTTATACTAAACATGTACAACTTGTAATTTGTTTATTATTCTGATTCTCACTTTCAATTTTCATTCTCACTTTTTTTTTATGATTTATTCATTATTAGTTACTGAACAAGACCTAATGAGTATTTGAAAGATAAAGTTAAGTTTGGAGGCAAAAGGAAGAGTGAAGAATTTTTCTTGTTTGATTTCACAGATGGAAAGATAGTCAAAGTCTTAAATGGTGAGTCCTGATATTTTGAAAAGAATGTGACAAATTTGAAAACATTAATAAGACACAAGGTTCCTTTGAAAGTTTATTTATAGGAAGTCTCATTTTGGGTAAGAGCGTTGGGGGCCCAAACAACAACACTTACAAGATCAACAATAACAATTAACCAATTTCAAGCAACCCAATTGCAATATATAATCAACCCAAACAATATAGATGATGAAAAATAAATAGAATACTCAAACTTATGTAAAATCCTCCAGTGTAGAGAAAAAATTATGGACTAAACTAAAAAGTAAATATACTACTCAAATAACAACTTTATAAGAGTTTAGGGGGAAGAGGGGAATAAGGCATTATCTCCTTACCTTTTTATCCTTTGAATAGAACCTTTGTCTCAGCTAATCAAATATAATGTAGGGAATGCTTTAAGTTTAAATTCCACTATAAATCCATAAAAAATTTCTATCTAACCTATGTTTTGCTGACGACTTGGTTTTATTATGTGGAGCACAATTAGAATCTATCTAGTTACTAATCGATTTTATTTTCCACTTTAAGGCTCTCTCTGGTTTGGGGATTAACCTAAGCAAAAGTCATTTCCTTTTATCTAGTAAAGTGAGCACTATAGAATCTAGCATTGGAGAAATAGCTAATATAACTAAGAAGCTCCCCCTATTTGTTATATTTGGGTCTTCCCATATCTACTAGAAGATTAAACTTCTTTCAACGTATACCTCTAATGGACAAGATCCAGAAAAGAATTAGCTTAAGGGTGAATAGAGAGCTCTCTTGTGCTAGATACAACTTGTTAAATTATCCCTAAACTCCCTACATATTTATTGAAGCTTACACATTTTGTTTTCTAAAAGTCCTATAAAAACCATTGAAAGAATTATGAGGAAATTCCTATGGGGGTCAAATTGGAAATGAAAGTCAAGCTAAGGTAAAATGAACTGAATTATGTTTGTTTAAGTAAAATGGAGAATTGGGGATTCATCTTTGAGGACTACTAACAAAATTCTACTACTAAAGAGGGTTTCCTGGAGAAAAACTCCCTTTGGCTAAGATGGATGAACAACTATTATCTGAAAGGAAGAAGCATATGGTCTTTGAATGCTAAACCTTCCTATTCTTATTTCCTAAACCAACTGATTACATTTAAGGTTGACATGCAGAAGGAAGTTATTACAAAATTGGCAATGGAAAAGCTAGTTAGCCTTAGGCTTGATAACTAGACTATAAATGGTCCCCTAATTTATAATCAGTTAGCTAAGATCAGTTTACTGGATTTTTCTAGGCATCACTCCCTAGGGTTTCCTTTTTGTCATGGTTGGTAATTAAAAATAAGCTTAATACACTGGACAAGTTCCATTACCTAAATCACAACCCCATCTATATACTTTGTAATCTAAGGGAGGAAAGTAGGGAACATATGTTCTTTAACTACCCTTATTCAGCCACTATTTGGAGCACTTTTAAAAGCAAATGTCTCTGGAATGTTGCTTCTCAAAGACTACATGATGTGTCCAAATGGTTCTTGGATAACCCTAGGATTCCTAAAGACTCTAGGACTATCTGTTAGGAGTTAGAAACTGCATGTACGATATATGGAAAGAACATAACCTCAGAAGATTCCATAAGAGGGAAAGATCTCTTTGGGAAACTTTAGAGAATATTCTCCATAATATTAGAGAACAACTCTTTATATCCCTAAAATGCCTTTCTAAATGAGCTGACTATTCCTATGTGATTATAGACTCATAGGGACTCAAACAAGATGTTGTAAGTACTAGTGTATGTTATGAAAAATAACAAATTAGAAACTATAAAATATCTAATGGAGATCTGACACATAAAGGATAAGGCGATCAAGTGGCTCTTAGTTCATATTGGGTGAACCACAAAAAAAGAGTCAAGGTGGTATCATTGAGAAAATTAGAGTGTTAGGACACTCTTACTTATGTCTCTCTACACTTCAAGATAAGAAATGTGTTGTAGTGTAATGGTTTCCTCTAAAATCCCTCTAAAGCATCAACCCTAATTTGAAAAATTGTAGAAAAAAAGGCTTTTTATCGTTGTAGTCTTCTAATTTCCTTATTGTTGAAATGATGATTCAATTATTAATTGGCTATTGTTTAAGTGTGGGGAACTTCCATATTAGCCCTAGGCATTATTTTGACACGGTGCCCCATTCTTTATAATTATTTAATGACAATTTTTAATTAAAAAAGTTTCTAAAATATTGATCATAACTCAAAACACCATTATAATATAACCATAAGTAATCCAATAAGATTTTAGGATAAAGTAGAAATTGATATCCCAAATCAATATTACTCCAAACTAATCCTAAAAAATTAAATAAAAAAACCTATAGTTAAAGAATGTTATTGGACTCACTCGCTTTATTTTTGGCATTGTGTTCTTTTTTGTGTAATCTAATGCCCTTCATATTAGTCTTTTATACTTTTAAATAGGTTTATATCAAAAATGGTCTTGAAAATGATTGTATCCCTCAATTAGGCTTCAATACTTAATATCATGGAGATGCACGGTTCTAACAACTTACACGGTCTACAGATTCAGTTGTATCTAGCACCAATACAGGTGTGTGCGACCTCAACACGAGGGTAACATCATCATTCAACCTATACATGATTACAAGAACTTACATAGTTGTCCACACAACTGTGTCTACAATGAAACAAGGGTGTTCAACCCTAAGACTAGCATGTCTTCTAGAAACAACTTTAATTCATCAGCCTTTTGCTTCTATTTCACGTAATTTACCTAAAAACTTAATTTAATGGTATTGATCAAGAAAATATTTATAAAATGAGATTGGACCTACAATAATCTCCCTTTTAAACCCATTTTGAAGGAGAAATAAAGCACCCTTTGACCACTTGAATGTCATCCTAGCAAGCTTATTACAAAGCTTAAGCTTGCTTTTGGGAACCAACTTCGTCAACATATCAACACCATTCTTGTCAGTGAGAATCTTCTTTAATTTATTTAGTTATTCCTCAATCACAGATCATAACTAATAATACATGATATTAATGTGATTGGTATGGGAATGATACATGAAATTTTTACTAAAAACTATAGCACTTTGATTGTCACAAAAAATCACGTGCTTATCTTATTCCATGTCCAATTCTTAAAGAAATCGCTTCAGCTAAAGCATTTCCTTACATGCTTCCACGATTGCAACATAATTCACCTTAGTCGTAGACAAAGCTACATACCATAACTTAGATTGCCAAGAAATAGCTCCCCCTGCAAATTTGAACAAGTAACCTTATGTAGTCTTTTTGTTATTAAAATCAACAACAATGTTTACATTTGTGTACCTTTTTAGAATTGACTCACCACCCCCAAAGCATAAAATTAATATGGAAGTACCTAGCAAGTACCTAAAGATCCACTTTGTTTCCTATTGAACCTTTCCTTGATTGGATAAATACCTATTCACCAACCCAACAACATGTACAATATTTGGCCTAATTCACACCATGACATACATCACGTAACCAATAATAGATAAATATAGAGTAGAGGACATATATGGTAGGACGAACTCATTTGTTCAACTTAAAATGAGTTGCTAATGGCGTACTAACTAAGTTGGCATGCTTTATATTAAACTTTTCAAGCACTTATTCAATATACTTTTCTCATGATAACCACAACTTTCCAACCTTCTTGTCATGAATAATTTTTATGCCCAAAATTTATTTTGCAAGACCTATATCTTTCATGTCAAAAGAATTGGACAATTCCTCCTTTAACCTGTGAATCATGCCAACATCTTGTCATATTATCAATATATCATCAATATAAAAGAGAAGGATAATAAAGTTACCACCAATAAACTTTCATAAATACACACAAGGATTAGTTAACGTTCGTTATAATCATTGGTCATCACAAACAAATCAAAATTTTAATATTAGTGCCTTGGTGTTTGTTTAAGCCTATAAATACTCTTCTCAATTTGTAAACTAAGCCCTCTTTCCCTTAAACTTTAAACTATTCTGACTACTCTATATATATTTCCTCATATAAGTTAGCATGCAATGAAGTTATTTTTGCATCAAGTTCAAGCTCAAGGTCCAAACTAGTAGCTAGACCCAAAACATTATGAATAACAGTCATCTTGACTAGTAGTGAAAATTTCTCATCAAAGACAATACCCTTTTCTGGTTATGATATCCCTTCACGACTAATCTTACCTTATACTTCACAAACTTGTCACCATCTTTCTTGATCTTAAAACAACCATCTATTTTTCAATGTCTTCTTACTTTTGGGAAGCTTTGGTAACTCTAAGGTCTCATTAGTTTTCAAAGAATTCATCTCCTCTTACGTTTCCTCAAGACAAAAGTCTTCCTCTTAGAACTTCTTTGGCTCCCACTCTGCAGTGATTAGGAGATATTCTAAACTTAGACATCTTGTTCAAGACTTTTTCCCTCTAATTGACACTTAAAGTTGGATATCTTCTAATACCAATGTAGGTTGCTCCCCTAGCTCACTATGCTTATGGAACTCATCTACATCATCTACAGAATATAACTCATATAGCTAATCACCATAAAGTTACTCCTAATCATTATCATCATGTGTCAGCTCACGCTTTGCACCTTTTCATTCGTAGGTTAATCAATAGAGGTAGAAAAATGAGAAACATCTATAGTCCCATAGGATAAACTATTAGTAATCTTGCCTTCTTTGACGAGAAGTACACCTATCTTATGCTCATAGAAGACTATGTCTCTAACTCAGACAACCTTCTTCTTTTTTTGAGTTGTAGAGCAAGTAAGAAACTCTTCATCACCATATCTAACAAATATACAAGGATTAGTCTTCAAATCAATTTTCAATCTCTGCTCCTTTGGCACATGTTTGGAAGCTTTGCATTTGAATACCTTCAGATGTGAATAAGAAGGATCATTCCTTAGACATATTCTCTCAGTAATATCAAAACCCAAGGGAACTGATATAACTCAATTGATGAAGTATTCATCAATTTTGATTGTGTCACCCCAAAAAGATTTTGATATGTTGGACATTTTGAGCATGTATCTAACCTTCTTTATAATGGTTCCATTCATCCTCTCGATAACACTGCTGTGCTGTGGGATACTAGGCTTTGTCTTATCATATCTCATGCTATGTTTTGCATAATACTGACCTCTATTTTTAGTTTAAAGACACTTTAATTTTCTCTTTGTCTCCTTTTCCACCATCGTATGAAATTTTTGAAAAATCTGAATTACCTAACTTGTTGTTGTTAAAATATAAACCTAAGTTTTATGTGAATCTTCATCGATAAAAGTAACAAAATATTTATTACCTCCCAAGGACTCTGCCTCAATTAGACCACACACATTGAAGTATACCAACTTTGTCATAGCCTTCTTTCTAGTAAACCTTTTTATGGAAAGAAATTTGATGTTGCTTTCCTGTTAAGTAATGATCATAAGAGTTGAGGGAGATACTAGTGTTTGTAAGGATAAGAGATTTGTCGAGTAACTAATAGGTGTAGATTGCATTGTATTTTTATAGGTAATTTGATATGTGTTTAGTGGTAAAGTCGATTGTTTAGTGTGTGTTTAACTTAAGAATTGTGATAGTTTATAAACATTTGTATTTTAAGTGTTCTTTGGGTGAGAACATGTTTTTGAGCTTCAATTATATATATACGAGGTGTCGTGATAAATTTTTTAGTGTTTCAGGACATTCAGAAGAGTTTCAGAGGAGACCCTAACCAATACACAAGGCCACGATTGTAGGGGACCTACCACGATTGTCAAGAAAGCACCAATATAGAGCCACAATTGTGGCAAATATGCCATGATCATGACAAAAGCTCAAGCATAGGGCACGATTGTGGGGAATCTGCCACAATCATGACAAACAACAAATATCCAGACCATGATCGTGTACTGAGGGCCACGATCACGGCCTGTGCGCAGACAAACACGAAGTCACTTTTAGATTCAAGTATTTGTGGGGCATTTTAGACCTCGGAAGGACATTAGGATTACCTTAATTGTTAAAGACTATAAAAGGATTATGATATAACCCTAAAAGGGAAGTCTACATTTTGCCTACATTTGGAAACTCAAAAGAGAGAGAGAGAAGAAGAAGAGGAAGAAGAGGAGGGTTTAGACACTGAAGCTTCTCGAAATAGGTGATCTCACGAAACTGCTGCTTTTCAAATCATCCAACCTAAGTTTTAGTTCCTCCCCATTTATCTTTTTATTCATTTAATGTGTAATATTGAGATGAATTGTATGGATATGGATTTTGAGTTGTTCATGATGTTCTAACTTTTTCTTTGAGATTTAATATTAATGTTAATCTAATTGAATTGTGTTTCCTTAATTTGGGTCTTGTGATTGATTAATTTATTTGCATGTTTCGGTAATAAATTTAAAGAGTGAACTGAATAAAAATTATTAAATTAGATTAACGAGAGTTAAGCGATCTAATTGACTACTTAATCAATCTAGTCGCTAATTTCATGGAGAGAGATCCCGTGCAAGAATCGATTATTTATTAGAGAGCTTTAGAACTAATTAGAATTGTGGGTAATTTATGAATTGAGGGATTTCAAGTTCATAATTTAATTAGGGTTTACAATTTAGGGAATGATTATAACTCGAGAGAGAGTAACCAACCCTATGATCGTCTAGAATCGACATCCCATAAACACATAAAAGACTAGATTAACATTAATGATAGGTAAAATCCCTCTCCTATAACTTGATTAATTCTCTCTTTGGATTTCCACTATTACATTATTCGATTATTGCTAGTTTGTTTTGATGTAGTTTACTTTTCAGTTATTATTCAAATTTGAGTCTTAAATAAAGCACAATATGAATTAAGTAGTGCCTAAGTACAATCTCTGTGGGACAATATCTGCTTTTTACTACAAGTAACAACCTGTGTACTTGCGATTTTTAGTGTAAAACAAGTAATTAGTCTTACAATCAACAGTAACAATTTGATCCCCTTACTAATATGTACCAATATACGGTGCTATAAGTTTGGAGAAGTGTTCTCTTCATTGACATGTAATTCAGTAGTACATACCTTTAAATGTGTCTTGTTTAAGGTGCAACATAATTCACCGTAAGCAACTATCATTGCTCCTTTAAACAATGTCCATTTGCGATCCCTAAATGTGTATCGGTACCCTTCTTAGTTAAGCACATTTGCATACAACAAATTAAGGTGCAAGTCAATAATGTGTCGTACACCTTTCAAAATCAAGATGCACCTATCATCTAACTAAATAAGGATGTCGCCCATCCTGACTATATTAGTGGAACTCTCATCACCCATCTTGACGCTCCCAAAATCAATACTCATATAATTAATAAAGTACTCCCTCTTGGGAACACAGTGGTAGAAGGCTATATATTAATAAGTCAATTGGAATTTGAGTTAATATTGTGAATACACTCATTGGTTGCACAAATCAATGACACCTCATCATCAGTGAAGCTATTGCTGTAGTATTTTGTTGTCTCTATCTTTTTGGGATTTTGCTTCTTTCAGTCTCTCTTCCACTTTTAGTAAAACCTTTTTATATGACTAGGAAATAGTAATGATATGTCCTAGTTTCCTTTTCATCTCAAGGCTTAGACTGATTCTTAGACTTGCCATGCACTTTAAGACCTCTAATCTTACTTCTACCTCTACTCTCTACCATAAGAGCCTATACTTATCAACACTGATCTCCTTTATAATTATCTCTTTATTGAATATGCTCTCTTTAATCACATCCAAAGAAAGCACACCATTTGAAGTGGAGTTAATGATGGTCACAACTAATATTTGCCAACTATCTAACAAGGAACTCAATAAGAATGTAGCTCATCATCAAGGATTATTTTCATATTGATCAATTTGTTAATGATTTCTTGAAAGTCATTAAGACTTGGTGTTTGAATTCCAACTCTGCTCACCGCCATTCTCATCTTCCGCCACATCGTCATCAATGCTAGGCATAAGCTTAACAATCTCAACATCCCTCAAATTGTCCAAAGTCTCAGTCTTTTCTTCTTCTGGCTGTGCTCTGTTAAAAGCAGATCCAACGTTCTTGACGTTATCATTTTGGGATTTGGTATACTAGGAAACAATCCTATTTGGGTCTTCTTCTTCTTCTTCTGAACATTGAAGTAAAGATAAAAAATTATCTATATTTTATATAAGTATTACTAAATTAATAATTAAGAGTTTATAAACAAAAATATATCAAATAAAATAACTCTACTTCTCCTAAAAAACTCTACTTTTATATATCAATTTATTAGAAGACAAAAAGAATAATTGTGTTTAACAATTGCAAGTAAAAAATATTAAAATTTTAATTTAAGAATAGTATGTAAGTATTTAACTATTTTAATCATAATATATTTTAATAATTTTATTTTAAATTTAAAAAATAATCTTGCCGTGAATATATTGATAATATAGATTAGTTAACATAATATTGAAAAAAATCAAAAAATACAAAATCTGTATTAATATGTTTGATTTTATAATTATTAAAAGAACATAATTTATATATTAAAAGAAATAGTTAATATATTAAAAATTCAATTAATTGAGAGGGAGTAAACAAAGAATTAGAAATTACTCTATTTATTTGGAAAGAGGTCGAAAATACTAATTCTCTAGCCTTCAACTTCAAGTTTACAAGCCTCTTAATTAAGGAAGTTTTGTTGCGAGCGATCTTCCTCTTATAAAAACCCTCATATTTCTTCTATAACTCAAATGTATTGGTCTCTTAGGATACATGGTTGAATATGTTAATATCAATTAATTGTCTAATGGCGTCTAATGTTTTTTGCTTCATCTTTTCCCACTCTTCATCTGACATTTTTCAGGTTTAGATGAGATATTGTCTTTTTTAATTTTATCCACATCAATTAGGTTGTATAAATCTTTACAATGCAAAAGATCTTCTATCATGAGTCTCTATATTGAGTAATTGGTCTAGTCAATTTAACCATAGAATTATTACCTCTCCATATCTATGGCTTTGATAACAATTGCTAGGCTCCAAACAATAACACCCATATGATCAATAAGAACAATCAACCAATTTCAAGTAACTCAATCGAAATAAACAATTGACCTATATAATATAGATGATTAAAAATAAATAAAATACCTAAATTTAGGTGAAAAATCTTTCATTGTAAAGGAAGAAACCATAAGTCAAACTAATAATTAAATCTACTAAATCAAATAGCAACTTTACAAGAGCAAAAGTTTTGAGCTATAACCTTAACTCGAAACACCGCCATACAACCACAGGTAATCCAATAAGATTCCATGATAAAGTACAAATTGATGTCCCAAATCTAATCATAAAATTTAAATAAAAAATTATAGTTGAAAAATGTTATTGGACTCACCAACTCTTTTTCAGTATTTTGTTTTTATATGTAATTTGATTCCCTTCATATTTGCCTTTTATACCTCGTAAAAATTAGGTTTTTATATTGGACACAGTCACATATATGGCCTTGTTTGATGATCGTGTTATAGAGCAACTCACACGATCCATAGACACGACTATGTCCCACACTAACATTGATATGTCTAAACTCAACATAAGAGAAACATCGTCATTCAACTCATACACCATTATAAGAACTTACACAGTTACCCACACGATCATGTCCACTAACAACACAGGTGTGTTCAACTCCTACATAGGTTTATCTCCCATAAACAATTTCAATTCATCAATTTTATGCCTCGATTTTACCTGTTTTTGTTCCTTTCAATCCATAAAGACAAATAAGACCTTTGGAAACCTAATTTGGTGGTATTGATCAAGCAAATATTTATAAAATGGGGGTTAAACCCACGACAGTGAGCCTATGGTTTATCCCTAAAAAAATTTGAATAATCTAACATAGAAAATTGGAACTTGTGTTGAAAACTTTGTTAAAGTGGATCTAGAGGATTGTGTTCAAATTGAAAAATACATTCCTTTCAAAAACAAATCAAGTCATTCCACATAACAAGTACAGAGGGATTCTGGTAAAATGGAAGCATTCATTAAATGGTAATTTACTTGTATTCAATGGGATATAAATAAAGGCTTTTATTGTAGGATATATCTCACCTATTACTGATTATAATTCAATAAAGATATTGTTACAACAAAATTACAACAAAATCTTACATGAACCCCATTTAAAAAGTAATAGAGGTTGGAGACATACATAAAAAAGAATATCATGTACAAAATAAATAAAAAATCTAAAAAAGAAAAGCGTATGAGTTAGATAATATAGAAGATTCTAGCTCAATAAATATTATACTTTCAAGTGAAGTTTCTTTTCAGGAAATATAGGTATCGTTATCTGAATAAGAAAATTAGTCACTGCTTTGATAGAGAAAAAGGGAGACAATATGATTTGTATCCAATTTATCACTATTAGCAAGGTATGTAAGTCAATGCTACCAGCAGACATGATTGGATTCAATTAGAACTGTTAAAGGCTTAGAAAACCATGCTCAATCCTTTACCTACACAAGCTTGAAGTTCCTAATTTAGTTTTCTTAATAGAAACTAGATTACCAGGGTTTGAAATAAGAAGAATTTCATTTAATTTACAAATGACTCACATAATATCAACAAATTGAAAAAATCAAACTGGAGGATTAGTAATGCTTCAAAATAAGAATATAGACGAGGGAGGTTATTATAGAACCATGTGGGTATATGGATGACCAAAAGAGACGAAAAAGAAACTAATTAAAGAAAGAACAAAATGCTAGAGATAAAATGCTTTATGAAGTGATTTTCATTTAGACAATATACAATGTATTTATAGACATATTAATAATACATGCTATATATGAATATACATAAGATATAATTTCAACTAACCTTTATTTAAACACACGTGTTATACAAGAATTCTATCTAATCTGAATCTTCACTATTATGAATCTTAACACCCCTTTAAATTTTAGATGAGATGGTAGATGCTAGCTTGAGTTTGTTAACTAAATCTTGAAAATGAGCTGGAAGATGTGTTTTGGTAAATATGTTATCTATTTGGCTAGTCGAGGATATGGGAATAAGCTGTATGGTGCCTTAAGGAACATGATCATATACAAAGTGACAATCAATTTCAATGTGTTCGGTCCATTCTTGAAAAGCGTCTTTGTGAAAATTTTGTATAGCTCTTTAATTATCACAATGAAGCATAGTGGCAAAAGACTGTGTGACACCCATATCAGTTAATAACCATTGTAACTAAAGAAATTCAGATGTAGCATCAACAAAAGAACAACATTTAGATCCAGTGTTAGTTTGAGTAATAACAGTTTGCTTTTTGCTAGAAAGAAAAAATATTCAGGAGCATAATGATGATCTATTTGATCACCATCCTGGTTAACATCAGAATAACCAAATAATACCAAAAAGGAGGTAGTTGATAAGTGTAATCTATAGAAAAGAGTTCCATTAATGTAACAAAGATTCTAGATAATGCAAAAAAATGAGATGAGAAAGGGGCAGATATAAACTAACTAACCAGTTGAACAACATATGAGATATTAGGTCAAGTAACAGTAAGATAAACAAGACTACTAACAAGTTGTCAACATAAAGAGGGATCATCAAAAGGAGTGCTATCCAAAGGAGTAAGCTTGCAATTGCGCTTCAAAAGAGTTGATACAGTTTAACTATGAGTGATGCCAATCGAGGAAGTAGGTCAAATACATATTTAGCTTAAGAGAGATAATAGCCTTAAGAACTATAAAAAATTCTAAGCCTTAAAAATTAGATAAGAGATCCCATATTTTTCAATCAATAAACCATAAAAGGTTATTGGAGATTTTAACTCTACCATCTTTTCACAAGAATTTGAAGGGGAAAAGCTAAGTTGCAGAAGGAGTTGCAACAATTTGTTGGATTGCCTAAACTCTTCTTCTCTCTTAGACGTGAGTTGTAAAGGAGCATACTATACATGGAGTATAGGTAGGCAATTAATAGCTTAATCAGGAGGAAACTAGATGATGCATTAGTCAATCCAAATTGGCTTGCACACTTCAAAACTAGTGACACTTTCTTTATCCAACCTCTTTACTCTGATCATAATATTAGAGATAATATACTCCTAGTTCAAGGGCCACTTAAAGATATAATAACAAGAAGCTGATAAAGAGCTACATCATGAAGATTGACTTTAAACGAGCTTTAGTGAATTGAAAGTTTATCTTAGACTCCCTAGCAACTCTTGATTTTCTTGATCAATTTATATTTTGGATTTAGGTATGTATTTGGTCTAATTCATTCTTAATATTGGTGAATGGTGAACCCATGCATGTTTTCCAAGGCTCTAAAAGGCTACATCAGGGTGATCCTCTCTCACCATATTTATTTTCTCTATGTATGGAGGTATTGTTAAAGTTGATCATATATACTTTAAGTATCTCTCCCATTGTAGTAAACTAAAGTTATTCAACTTAACCTTTTTACATGACTTATTACTATTTAATAGAGTTGGATTTAGTGCTATTACTCTGCTCTTGAACTCCCTGCATGACTTTGGCATATTTTTTGGTCTTACTGTGAATGTACAGAAAAGTGACTTATTTTTTTCATCGGATACATCACGTGTTGCTTCATAACTTTCTACGCTTTTGGGGTACCACTTTATAATATGTTATTTAAGTACTTGGGTATACCTGTCTCTAACAAAAGGATCTCATACTCTACATGTCAACCTCTATTTGATTCTCTCAGAAAAAGGATTAGCCACTAGAACAATTGTTTCCTTTCCTATGCTAGCAAGTTATAGCCAATTTCATTTGTCTTCAATAACCTTCATATACATTGGATCTCACACTTATTTTTCATTAAAAGCTAATTAAAAACATAGAAAAATTGTTAAAGAACTCCCTATGGACGGGGATTGATAAGAAACATCAAGGTGCAAAGGTTAAATGGCATGATATTTTTGCCCCAATTGTTAAGGTTGGCTTAGGGGTATCTTCAATAGGGGATACCAATAAAATGTTGCTAGCTAAGATAATTTGGAAGTTATTCAATAATGCTCAATCAATATAGGTCAAACGGGTTCATACTTACATAATAAAAGAACAGAGCTTCTAGATCATTATGGTATATCAATCCTTTTCTTAATCCTTTAATCAAATTCTGAAGCTGAGAAAGGAAATGAATTTGGCTATTAAAATCAATGTAGGGAATGGATTGAAAACCTAGTTTTGGTATAATTTTTGGGATGATCTAGGTCTTTTACACAATGCCACACATCTTGTTCACCTGAATCTAATTATTCCTCCTATTACAAAAGTAAATATAGTGATGATGGAAGGAGAATGGAATCATAAAACTATGGCTCTCTCCCTTGTTACCAATCATACTCCATCTTATACACTTCTCTCCAATGAGTATGACAAACGGGAACAAGTTCACCATAACTTTATAATGTTTACTTGTAAGTTTTGCCTTAACTTATTCAGAAGCAGAAAGCCTATGGTTTTATGGTGGAAATTGCTTTGGTTTCCTAACAGATCCCTAAAGCCAACTTTAATACTATGATTAGTAGTTCATAATAGACTAACAACCAAAGATAGGATTGTAAGGCATTTTCCTAACTTGCTATGTTAGTTCTCAATCATGTTTCAAAAGCATTGATCATATTCTCCATTCTTATGGTTATATAATGGAATTTTGGTGTAAATCTATAAAGATCCATAAACCAAACTTTTTTCCATCCACTTAGAACTCATTAATAGAATGAGTAGTACAAGTTAAATTCACCCCATCAAGGAGATTCCACTGTATTTAAATTATTAGTTAGCTGCATAGAACCTATGCTTTATGGAAGGAAAGGAACATTTAGGTGTTTCAAGGATTAAGTCAAAGTATTTAGAGCCTTCTAAGAAACACCTTGCTTAGAATTAGAGAACATCTTACTATACATGACATCTACCTATGTATGAGTAAAGAGTTGAATTGATATGGAGAAAAGATTTTTAAATTTTTTTTTTCTCTTCTTCAACTCTTTTAGGTTTGGGAATATTTTTAAAGAGAAATTAAGTTTTCATTATTTCACATGTTACCATCAATTTTAAAAAATATCTCAATATCTCTTATTCATTAATAAGAATATTCTAATAATTATTAAATTATAATTATCTTTTAACTAAATAAAAGATAATTGACAAAAATGAACCACTGAAAATAATAAACTTATTTAAAAAATCACACTTGGAAAGAGAATCTTCGAAATTAGTTTGTATATTTTTTGCCCATTGAAAATTTCCGAAGGATTGTATTTTCGCAAAAACTTGGTCTGTTGTAGTTTTTGATAACTGTATCTGTCGGTTACTAGATATAAAGCAAATGTATCAATAACTGTTAATTTTTTAGCACAAACGAAAATAAAAAATAAATACGAAATTAAACAGATCAACATTCGAGATTTGGTAACGCAGTTTGACATACCTTACCTACGTCTGCAGGGACCCTCATTCAGCTTAATTACTTTCACCTATGATACAACAATAGTTTTACTCAAGACATTACAGAGTCGACTCACCCAATCTTTGATACTATCATTTGTCCTCACTACCCATGAAAGTAAATCATACCTAATAGTACGATTGCCTCGTACTAAACTCATCAAAGGATTTTCTCACTAATGTTTAATGATAACGATACAAAATAAACAACTCAAGTGATTAAACAATAACTAACATAAACAAAGACAACACTTGAGATAAAAAGCAACTTCCCTTAATCTTCATCAAAGAAAAAATAGAAAGTTATCTACCAAAAACGTGTCTGTGAACCTTTAATAATATTACTGAGATATCCCACACACACCACAAGGAAATTAATTAACAAAAGTTGCTGCCCAAGATGGAATTATATTAACATGATAAATAATTGAATCAGCTCTTCAATCTCTTTTTAATCACCAAACCAAAAGACCCACAGCCTCACCTCGCATACCACTTGCAACCAAACAAAAATGACGCAAGGATGGAGTCACGCACACTCCTAATACAATCTGCAGCTACTTTATGATATCCTCTCATCCACAACAACGTAATCCACAAATACACCTATTCAAGATGAACTTCTTTCACACTTGAACCTTTATCCAACAACAACGAGATCCACACATACTACCACTCAAGATAGGTTTCTTTTACACCCGAACCATTATCCAAAAATTCCAAAATTTAAATAATGAGATATACAATAAATATCACAAAAAAAATCTAGTTGCCTTTGATAGATAGAATCACTAAAATATCATAAGAATTATAACTGTACACAAACGAAAAATTTGCAGATTTTTTCCAAAAAAATTCTGAAAATTTACAAAAAAAGTTTTAAATTTTTTTAAGAATTATGACATTTTAAAAAGTTATTTAAACTATACAGAACCCTACCTGTTATCCTAAATATTAATTTAGGCTTCAAATAATGGAGATTTTTATAGAGATTCCTCCCCATTAGTTGAGTCACCCCGCAATACTAGTCTATTCTGTTTCAAAGTCAATGTGATGTGACTAGTGTCTTTGAAGATACGAAATTCTTACCCTGTTCAACATTATTTGGTCAGAGAATGCAATAAAATATTAAAATCCTGTATGACAAGTTTGCCTATAAATGTACAGCAAGCAAGAACTCCTTCCAAACTGAGCTTTATGAGCAACCCAACAATGGCTTCTACAAGGGTTTTAAGTCTCTTGGGAGCTCTCTTAACTATCATGCTCCTTCTGGTCTCGGCAGTGGCGTCCAGGGATCTTCCAACAACGGTCAGATCTCCTCCAAACAGAGCTGGTAAGTATATATCGGGTTTGCTTCTTTGCTTATTCAATTTGCTTACTTTAAGCAAAATAATAACTGGAAATTCTTTTATTTTAAGTGAATGAGATAAATTTTTTTCCCTAAATTCACCTTATTCAGAGTTTAATAAGGTTAGAGTACAAATTGATACAAAAAATTATAATATGAGTTTATTTAAATATTGAGGTCTAAATCATACCTTCAACTTAAATTTTGGTGTTAGAATCTTAATACTTATTATGTTGGCCAATATTTATTTATATATCATGTTAGAGTTACCATATTTAACTTAATTCAATAATGAGTTAATTTGAGTCCTTGCAGAATAGAAGGTCAGGAAAGTGCAGCAATATCTTCAAGGACCAGGAGATAATCCCTGGGGGTGTCATTACTTTTTTTGCAATGATCATCGCTGAATATATATGCAGGTATTTCAATATCTACCATAAAACATATAAAGTAAAAGAGGAAGAAGAAAAAGAAAGGAGAGTTATTTTATGTATTTTTAGGAAGAAGAAGAAGAAAGGAGATTTATTTTATGTATTTTTGTTAAATCGTAAATTTTATGTAAATTTTATTATTTAACATAAATTTATTTTTTCCGATTTCTTTTTTTTAATTTTAAAGCATTGACAAATATCACTAAGTGAAAATTAAATTTGTTAAAGGGTACTAAAAATTATGTCGATTAATAATATAAATTATTAGTCAAGAGTGAAGTGAAATAATTGATTTTATTTTTCACTTTCTCTTTTTTTAATTTTAAAATCTTGTTGATTAATGAGTATTGTGTTGTTAGAATGGAGCATTTATTCGTCGTAGTAGAAGATATTACAAAAGAGATTTTAGTATCCTCTAATAGATTTAATTTCCATTCATCATTGACAAAGTCAGTCGACTAAAGAGATCACTTTAGCATCACAGAAATTTCTGATATTAAATGATAATGACATGATGAATTATTGTTCAAGAAGTATGAAGTCTACTCCAAAGTATCATAAATTTCTGTGATGCTAAAGTGATCTCATCATGTCATGTCAGACTTTGGAGTAGACTTCATATTTCTTGAACAATAATTCATCGTGTCATTTTCATTTAGCATCAGAAATTTCTATAATGCTAAAGTGATCTCTTTAGTCGACTGACTTTGTAAATGATGAATGAAAATTAAATCTATTAGAAGATACTAAAATCTCTCTTGCACTTTAGTTGACTGACTTTGGAGTAGACTTCATACTTCTTAAAC
>JAOQMP010000210.1:50869369-50887344 GCA_027563575.1 Erythroxylum pedicellare
ACCGCGCTATAGCTCATTGGAGTTCGTTGTCCCGGCGGTGTGAGAGGGGGAGGATCTTCTTCCCGTTCTCGCGTACGGACTTTTTTGGCTGTGTGCATGTTGGACTCATTTGGATTGTGGGAATTCATGGTGGAGCAGGGCAGATGATTGTGCAAAGTATTGTAGTAGGAAAGCGCAAAGTACTAGCAGGGTTGCTAAAAGAAGACTTGCACAATACTATAGTAAGTGTGGTGCTTTAAGAAAAGAGGACTTTTAACAAACACTTGATAAGTAAGATGAAAGGTATGAAGGAAGAGGATGTAGAGAGATGTTAGAGCATCTCTCTCTAACGGTCAAAACCTCCATTTTTAACAAGGCTTTTTGTAACTCATCCAACTATGCTGTTTTTCTTCTTTTTAGTATTGATTCTAATCCTTGGATAAAGCCGTGCCCGGTGTAATCAAGTGTCAGATTGGAAATGATTATCGACTGTATCCAATTGGATTCTATCTTTTGCTTAAAAATTATCTTCATAACCAAATCAAAGTCCTTTAAAAAGTGTGACTGTGAAGTGTGAACCTCTATTTATATTCGTTCTGATTTTTTTATATGGAAAATTCTGAAAACTTTGCCAGTCACGTACTAACATGCTAAGTTGATTAAAATTTTCATGAACTCATCAGTCCAACTTTGAAACCATAGCGAGACCTTAAGTTCTGACCTTTTCAAAGCTCATGGTTACTTTAGTAATGTTTTTCATTTTGAATTTGTTTCGGATTAAGAAAGCCAAAAACCAAAAGCAGAGTGGAGTGTTTGTTTCCAACAAGTCATGGTGCGCAATAATTTTGCAGTGACGTCCTAACAGATATCATTAGCAGAAGGGATACAATACAAAATAAGGAGTGGATGACCCACGAGTCGTCGTTTTGAGTGTTAATTAAAATACAAGGAAGATAGTCACCTTTTTTTTTTTTTTTCAGGTACAATTGGCTAATTTGATTTGGACGTCTAAGCCAACCATTTTCTTCACTCTTTCAGTCGTGTTTAGGTTCTACGTCTCTGCCTAAACACTTGTGATCAATTATCCTATTCTATTTGTTTTGTTTTGTTTTATAAGGTACTAAAATTTATATGCACAGAAGAATTGGAAATATTTATACAGGTAATTAAGAGAACAATAATCTGAATTAATAAACCGTAATTTTGGTAACAGACAAATACACTAGATGTGTTTTTTAAAAAATGAAGTTAGAAACGTACTAAGCCCTAAATCCCGGCTTTTAATAAGAAAAATCATTTAATTTAAACGGCCGCCCAAACCACCCAACATCAACCACTTCACTCTTTGGCAGTTGGTTCATCTTTTCAAATATTCTAGGACACTTGTCGAGCTGTGGAGAAGCCCTTCACACCCCGCCGGGTCCCTAAAAACAAGTTCCCACCTCCGACGCGCCGGCTTCAAGGGTCTGTCACCTTCCAACACATCACCACTACTCCTGCATATAATCCTTTCGTTACAAGTGTCCGTACAGGTGTCCACGTGATGTGATCTACGTGGTTGAGATGGGTTGGGTGGCTGTCGGTTTCATAGTATCCACTTTCGCATGGCCACAAATTAAATTCTGAAGAATTCCTTGAAAACCAGTCGACAAAGGAGTTAAGTGGAACCCACCAAAAGCGGCCGCCGCGCCTCCTCTTGCAACTCTGTTTTACACGCGGCCCCACACTTGTCCTTCTACAATAATTTAATCAATAACCTTAAAAACCCAAACAACAAGTTCTAGATTTTGCATCCCCGCCCCTCCACTCTTGATTAATTAAAACTTTATTATCTATCGCCCTCATCAAATAACTTTTGTTCAGACAACTAAGGGCAATTGAGTAATAAATTTAAATAAAACAAAAAATAAAATAAGTAGTCAAATAAAGAATACAATAAATATAAAATAAAGTAATAAATAAATAAAAAGAAGATCAATTAATTAACCATAAATTATTATGAGTAATACTCAGCAACAAATTTTCTTCTGTTTAAGACCAAGGTATCATTTATAAAGATAAACAGTGTTGTCAACCAGAACATATATATACATATATACATATACACTTAAAATAATCATAAATGATAAATTAGAAGGGTGAAGAAAACTAACAAAAGCTCACGAAAAACCCAATAAAAGGAGGACAGCACAAGCAACAACAAAAGCAATGAAAGCTTTTTATCGGGCGGTGGATGAGCACGTGACGACAACCCGAATCCCGACATGTCCCTCGTCAACACGAAATTACTCAATCGGCCCCACTTAACATCTAAGACCTCCTACCGACTGGATTCCCTTAAATCAATCTATTCTACTTTTTATTTTATTCTTTTAACAAAGTATGTTTCGCCGTCGGTGCCGCCTGGTAAAATATAATTTAAAACGTCACGAAACACTAGCGCGTACCCGCACATTAAAGATGGGGTCGATGCGCAGCCGCTAGATTTTAAATGGCCCACTTTATATCTGTAGAAAAGGACAAATAGGACGCGTATCACGAGATATGATAATTTTTCAATGGCTAGGGGACCATGGAGAGCCATGCTCCTCCTCATCATGCTGCCGCCTCCCCCACCTCCATTTCTTCTTCCCACATTTTTCTGCTTTCCCATTCCATTATTAACTATACACAATAAAGGGCCTTTAAGTTAATATGGGGTTGAGGGTGCCACGTGTATTAGGTTTATTCCAAGACACGTTTATCAAACGAACGTACGTAGAGCTACAGTTTACTGTTACGTTACGTTCCTTTGAACGAATAAACCCATCAAAATCAAGGCCCAACCTAAAATGCCGGCGACATGTCTGTTGGAACACTTGGAAGCTATATATGCATTCCCCGGACAAGACAAAAAATTATTGCGTTCTTTGAAATCATAAACTAGTCGTCATACTCCAGCTGATTATATACATGCGTCTCCACATAAAAAAAAGATGACTGATAGAGCCCTGTTTGGTACGGGAGAAAGTGCAAGAAAATGGATCCGGTTACGTAAGAAGAGGGGAAAATGTTCACCATTTTTTATTAGTGAAAAATTCCCAAGGGCTAACAATAATAGTAACACTAAAACAACCTTTAGAGAAACTCTTGAATTTATCTAAAATCAGTTGCTTAAAAAAGGGAAATGATATATATAAAAAGAGCTTCTCGCTTGAGTTATCTCTTTCCTATGTACAACATCATCATAAGTCAGCTTCCCTGCTCAGGTATAAAAACTTTCCTCAACACCGAAACGGTAAACACTGAAGCTCTTAAACGACTTCAAAACCAGAATTCTCCGCCAAAAACTCGGAATAAAATATTTATTTCTACGCCACTTCGGTTGGTGGGGGCAGGTTAAGATCAAGATCCAAAGTTGGTCCCTTCTTACATTGACCGCGATCATTGGGATAATCAACTACGGATGATGAATCTGAATCGCTCTGTGTCCCACCGTTCACCACCACCATCCGCTCAAGCCCATTCGGGTTGGTATTAATTTTACCGTCGTTCCTCGCCGGAGCAAACGCATCGAAGAAGAACACGGGACGCGGAACCGTCGCCAACGAGAACCACGCGCCTGCTGGGAGGTTGACTCCAGCGGCTTGTTGTGGGACGTTGAGGGTTAGGTCCAACGGAGATGGTGAAACCGGAGCTGGGCGAGTGGGAGGTGGTGAAGAGGACTCCACGGTGCTGCTTTGGCTGGGGCTGTGCATGGGGACAGCGACGTTAACGACGGCGTTGAGTTCAACGACTGATGGGAAATTAGTTTTGGCCTTAGCGCCGCGAAACTCACGTGCAGCAGCGTCGTAGGCACGCGCGGCCTCTTCCGCTGTATCGAATGTCCCGAGCCAGACCCGAGTCTTCTTCCCCGGGTCTCGGATCTCGGCGGCGTAGCGACCCCAAGGTCTCTTCCTGACGCCTCTGTATCTGATCTCCTTAGCGTTGGAGTTGAGATTCGGGTTTTTTGATAGGATGGTACTGGATCTCTCCCTCGGAGCCATTGTCTATTCTATGATGTGTTTTGTCTTTGAGAGATTGAATAAAGAGAGGTTGGGTTAAAAGAGGCAAAGGGGAGGCTGGGTTTTATAGAAAGAGGCGGATAGATAAAGTAGGTAAAAGCTACGCTCCTTTTGGGGTGCGTTATGTTTGTAAGCGAGTGTTTGTACAGTCAAAGCTGAGGGTATGTTATGTGGCTTCTCTAACACGACCCACTTATGCGTAGTCTACGGTCAAATAACATCTTGACACGTTGTTGCCACCTAAAACCAGTACATAATTACGTTACGGATTAAGGAGTTTTTAGGCTCTACTAAGATTGTCATGTTAGGGTGTTTAATCAGTGTTAAAAAGGACAATTAAATCCATTTATCTTTTAAAATCTGAACATCTAACATTCTGTCGGAATGATGAGTACGTGAGAAGTTTCCAATGCTGTAATTTCAAATTCAATTAATTGTTGTTGCATTTTGGCCGCACCACAACTCTCCTCCAACTTTTTACGCTTCAACTATACATTTAACCCAGTGCCATAAATTAGCTTTTAGTAATTTGTATCTAATTTTTGTGTGTGATAATCATAGTAATTGGTATGGAGCGGCGCACTTAAATCCGGTCACGGGTTATTTTAATTTGTACAATCCAAACGGTGATCTAATCCAAAAGTAACGACACACGTGTACTGGAGTGCGCACCCTTTTACGACAAAAATGAGCGTACGTGTCTGACAAAATAAATGGAGGAGGGGTACGTGTGAGTCGGAATGTACACTGAACGCGCGCCTCACGTGCTAATGGTTGTGCCTCCAATCACTTCATTGAGCTAATTGAGATATTCGGCTCGGTCAACGAAACCTTTGACCACACTTCCTGTATAACTACGCCCGCCGCCCTACCGCCACCAATCAGGTCTTTAAACTTTATTATAAGTCGTGTGTTTTTCTTGCGTAGCCGTTTCCGTAACCACTCTCTTGAACTCTACTCTGCTTTTTTTAGTTCTTTCCATTCATTATCATGCATTTTGAAAAGAGGAGGAGCTTACAGTGAGATCGTGTACATGTTACTAATTCTTCCAAGTAGCATCCAGGAAACGGGTGTCACGTGGCAACGCGGTTTACAAGGACACGCGACCATTAAAGGGACCAGGAAGACGGCGTGACTTAACGGCAGATTCGACGCGGACACGTGGAAATGGTATTGAGAAAAGGCAAGCCGTTTTTGCTTCAAAGTGTCCTTGCATCGAAACGGTAAATCGGTGACGCCAGCAAAACAACACACGTTGTCGGGCATTCTCAGCCCTCTCGCCGCGTGTGTCGGATCCAAATCCAACTCCTGATCCATAGAAGTCCCTGTTCATGTCCTTCAGGCTTTTGAAGCGGTCCACTGTGGTTTAACGGTTGCCACTAATCTTTTTAATTAAGCTTGGTTTGGATGTTGACACCTGTCCTTAAGCCCTAGAGTTTAGATTGTACAGTATCTTGAATAGATAATTAGATAAAATGCTTCCCTTACAAAGAAATCAAATTTATCCGAGAAGAGGGAAATATTTTCCCAAATATTGGGTCCTTTGTTACCTGCGTACAATTGGCATTTCAAGTCACTATTTAGAAAAGATTGAGTATATAAACTCTTTTTTTTTTTTTGAAGAGATGAGTAAATAAACTCTATTTATGAATGACACGTTACATGAAAATTTTCAAAAAAACATTATATATATATATATTATTAAAATAATTTTTTTAAAAAAGTATGTTATATATCTGTCCTTAAATTAAACGATATTAATTGAGATATAATTGCATCCATAACACTTCATAAATGGTTAACTTTAAACAAGAATATAGTTTTAAGAATTCGCCGTTATTAATTTTCTCAAAAGAAGTTTTGGTTTATTTATTATACAAGATTCTTATGTTTAAAATTGATAACTCTATAGAAACTCTTTAGTCAATGACTCAAATTACAAATATAAGATAGCTTAAAAGTAACATTTATAAATTTAAGAATCAAAGTGAAATTCAAAAAAGAAAAGTTAGACAGAACATAATAATAATAATAGGAAGAAGAAGAAGAAAAAGAAAAAGAAAAATTACTATAACAACAACAATAATAATAATAATAACTTTTAAGGATGCAATGTTTAGGAACCATCATATATTGAGTGAAACATATAGTGAGGACATTTTAGGACCAACAAAGAATATTACTAAGGTAGTATAAGTGGAACTAGAATAACCTAAAGCATATGCTAAAGAGCTAAAAATTCTAGTTTGAGATATAGAATAATGTTAAGAAGTAAACATCAGCACAGTATAGCCACGGATAAAGCGAGACAAACTTTCAATCCTCCAAGTTAATATGGTGAAAAATATTTGGTTTTGTAAACTTAGGGATAACAATGTGTTAGGTCAAGTTTAAGTTCCCTATGGCCTTAAAATATTTTCAAAGTTTATCTCAACCTACAACTTGATTGAGCCCAAGCAGTTTGGCTCAAACATAGGTTAAATGCCCAATTTGGGGCCAAAAGTTGTTGGGTTTTATTAATTTAGGGCTAAATATTATAATTTGCTCAATTAAGGTCTAAACATTATTGAGTCTACTCAATATTAGGCTATTTTGGATAAAAATTTGGTAGTGTCACACACTCGCCGTTAAGTTTAAAAGATGTTTTATGTGACATTTTTGTGACCTATTTTCTGACTCCCTCCTTAATTTAAACCCTGATATTCATTGAAGTATACCATCATGCATGTAAGTTATGGATTAGAGGAAAGAGACATGAAAGAAGAAGAAGAGAGAACTAAGAATGGAAAAAAGATCCTTTTGTTGGTTTACACTAATATTAATACGTCAGCTACTTATATACCATTATTAGGTAATAAGCATGTACATCGTATATTTCTAGCAAGAATCAACAAAAGTAAAGGAAACCATTGTTGGTTGTTAAAAGTAGAAAATGATTCCGGGTTATATATATATTAGTTTCTACACCCAAAAAATAGGAAATGCTTCAAGGTTATGTAACTAGCTTTGCTTGTAGATATATAGTGACCTTTTCCTTTGAAGGATGGGACAAGAAAAAGAAAAAACGTCACCAAAGGATACATTCGTTGCACTAGAAGAAGATGCAGAGCTGTGTAACACTACACCATCTTTATAGTTGAAGCTAAGCTATATACCAGTAACAAGAACCTTATTAGACGTTAATATTTTATTATGCAATAATGGCTTGTCGAACCCTAAGTAATTACTAACTCGCCTCCTACTTTGACTTCATTTTGTTAAATACAATATAAGAGCCGTAATCTTTTTAAAAAAACTGTTTATCTCATTACTAATTAAGCATTGTAAAGGTAGTAGATATATTCATCTAATTTGGAAAGGACGTTGGATATTGAAGAGAAGAGATATGATTGAACTGAGGTTGAGGTCGAAGGTTGCTAGTAATCTACGTATCCTCGTCATTTTGGAAGAAAACCCTGTCTATAATTGCAGAAGGGAACTTTTGCCAGAAAGAAATTACTCTAGGGCAATCCCGTAGAGCATAGAGAATAGACTCTTCCTAACCACAGAAATGGCACACACTGTTCATTGTTAAATGACACACCACCCACTGTTGGTTAATTAACAATTTCCTCTTTGCTAAAAGCCAAAGGAAGGACGTTATCCGTTGGGATCCTGCCCATTTCCATATGACCTCCCAAATCCTGCTAATCTCGTCCGTGTTGGTTTATTCGATGAGGGCATAAATAGAATCCACTGTGAATTTCTTAGGATTGGTGGGACCCCATATTAATTAATCCTCCTCTTAGTCATTGAAATTTGGACGAAGTGACGCAATCAACATACAAACTATGGATGGAAGGTAACGTTGTAAAAGATTCCAATGCCATTCACCAACTGGACTTTTGTAGTCAAACACTGTGGCATCTAGGATGCTTTCTGGAACTTGGATGGTAGCCGCTAAGTAAAGTGGTCCCAGATCCTCGACCTAGTTATCTCGCAAGAAGAGGATGTGTTATCTGTCACCCAGCTTCCAGTTACCTACTTGGTGCACAAAATGCCAAGTTGCTACTAACTCCCTCCAAAATGTCGAAGGCTCTGATCCAGCCAACACCTGGGGGAGGTGATAAACATCTAATCGGTATTTGGCACGCAGGATTCGAACCCATAAGGCATTAGGTTTTGTAACTAGATCCTATCCAAGTTTGGTCAGGAATGTATCATTGGAAGATCTAATACGCTTTACCCCTAGTCCCCTCGCTCTTTTAGGTGTACAGACTGCATCCTAATTGACAAGGTGTATTTTTTGTTGCCCATCATGAGACGCACAGATGAAATTCCGTATTAATTTTTCCAAGTCATTGCAAAGTTGACGGGGCAGACGAACCGTTTGCATTGTGAAAATAGGAAGAGTCGAGATTACAGATTGGGTTAACGTAACCCGACCCGCTAAAGATAACATTCTAGATTTCCATCCCGCCAGTTTCATATAGGCTTTGTCCAGTATGTACTGATAAGTATGCCGGGAGGTTCACTCATAAATTAGTGGGACTCCTAGATATTTACCAAGATTATTCGTACTGTGAACATTCAATGCTTGGCTAAGCCGCCGAGCTATATCACAAGTAACATTCTTGGAAAAGAACACTCGAGATTTATCTTTGTTAATGCGCTATCCTGAAGCTTTACAGAAAATGTCTAGCGTCTGAGAAATCACTTGCGTTTGAGTATTTGTAGCTTCAGAAAATAAAATTAGGTTATCGGCAAAGAATAAATGAGAAACTGGAGGTCCCATAGGGCTTAATTTGATCGGTTTCCACTATCCTTGTCCCACCTCCAGGTTAATAAGATGTCCTAGTTTTTCCATGTAAAGCACAAAAAGGTAGGGAGATAAAGGGTCATCCTGACGGATACCTCTATAGGGTTGAAAAGGTTCTGATAAGGTACCTTGTTAGGCGACTTGCATAGTTACTGTCGTGACACACTTCATGATGATCTGAATAAGTTTAGGCAGGATCCCAATATCTGTTAATGTGTCTTGAATGAAATTCCATCGAAGCTGGTCATAGGCTTTTTCTAGGTCTATTTTTAGAGTAAAATATTCACTCTTGCCCTGCTTTTTCCTCATCGTATGTATTACCTCCTGGGCGATGATAAAGTTATCAGTGATTTTACGTCCAGGAATAAAGCTGCATTGATTCTCCGCCACCAGGTAATCAAGATGTCCTTTTAACCAATTTACAATAATTTTTGCTATGACCTTATAGAGCACCGTACAAAGGCTAATGGGCCTGAACTGGAAAATATGAGAAGGAGTGGGAGTTTTAGGGATCAAAACCAAAATGGTTTGGTTCAAGTCTGCTTTCTATTGTTCCAGTCGGAAAATAGCTTGGATAAAGTTCACCACAGATTGTCCTACATCCACTCTTGGAGATTTGTTTGGGTTCATAAAAAGACTGCACTCCTAATTTCTGTTTCATGGACGGGAGCCGCTAGCTCAAGAACCCTAACCTCTGAACGCCAAGGGAAAGCACCTAAAAGTAATAGCTATTGACTGGTCACACCTTCAAGGGTGTACAACTGAATATTAAGAATCCATTAAAAAGAAAGGATCTAGCTTTCCAAATTGAAAATAAAAAAAATTAGTAGTTTGTTTTGCAGAAGTTCTTAGCTTATTACCATAATTTAGTAGAACAATCACACATCGACTAATTGGATTTACATAAATAGATATAAGAAATAAGAAAGAATTGATATTGCAACTTATCATAAGTACAAGTCTCAAATTCCCACAATTTTAGCACTTAAATTAAAGATGCAAAAGTGCTTACACATTGAAGGCACTAAAAATAGGGGACAAAATTTATGTCCCATAACCCAATTTCAATCCTATTCTATTAATTTTTAATCATATATTTATGTAGATCCATGTAAGTGTGTGGATGAAAATTAATAGAACAAAGTTAGAATTGGATCAAGGAACAAAGGATTTCATTTGTAAAAACAGTGCCGTTAATATATTAGATAGCGGATTTAATATTAAAGCTGATACCCAATATAAAGGTCTTAGGGTTGAATTGAACCAAGTTTGTGTTAGCTTCTTCATTGCTTCCGAATTTTGCGAAGTTGTCATTTTCTTCTTTTTGTTGGTTGTTGGGCTTTTTTTAGCTTTTTATAGGCTTTGTAGGAAGGTATCGTGTTTAGTATTAGATAATTATTGTTATTTTTATTAGTTGCGTATTATTAAAAAGTAATTGATATTGATTTAATTTCTTTTTTAGTACTTGAGGCAATGTTAAAGACTAAAACCTTATCCAAAATGTCGGGGCGAAAGGAGAGAGAGAAACGTCATGCTAGAGCTGTTTTCCGTAATTTGCTTACTTTAAAACGAATGATCGGAACATCTTGTTTTGGTGGGACTCCTCAACGAATTTCATTCCAGTTCCCTCTGTTAAGTAGTTGGCATCCAATTTGGAGAATGCAGGGTACCTGAAACTTCTAAGACTTATTGATTGATCTAGTTCTTCATGATACATAGATGGGCCTGCCTGTCTGCCACTTGGCGAGATTCAAGTTTGGATTTCCAACTAAACTCATTCAAACCCCATTTTTCCTACTCCATATTCATAGTTTTCTCTTGCCAAATTACCCAACTCCTACTCAACTTCAACCTCAAATCAAAGCTTGTCATTCGGTTGTTGATCCTGTATCACAATCAGCAACCCAACATGACCCACTTGAGGAATCGGCACTTCAAGTCCAGAACATCCTTAAGGTTCACAGAGACAGCCCAACGAGGAGGATTGAGCTTGCTCTCGATTACTGTAGTGTCACGATAACGGAAGATTTAGTCTTGAATGTACTGAAAAGGCATTCTTCTGATTGGAAACCTGCCTTTATATTCTTCAGCTGGGTCTCTAAAGGAACGCGTGTTTCACTAGGTTCTAGTGTTTACAATAAGGTTCTTGATATTCTTGGAAGAATGAGGCGGTTCCAAGAATTAAACCAAGTGCTCGACGAAATGTCTAAGAGAGAGGGCCTCGTTGATGCGGAGACATATAGAGTGCTGCTTCACAGATATGCAGCTGCACATAAGGTGGATGAGGCAATTGGGGTTTTCAATATGATGAGACATCTAGGTTTAGAGCCTGATTTGGATGCCTTCCAGAAACTTTTAATGTATTTATGTAGGTATAAGCAAGTAGAGGTTGCAGAAACTTTGTTACATTCTAAAGGAGCTGAGTATGGCGTGGATATAAAAACTATGAACATTGTTCTCAACGGATGGTGTGTGCTGGGAAATGTGCATGAAGCAAAGAGGTTTTGGAGAGATATAATTGCATCTAAATGCAAACCAGATTTTTTCACTTACGGGACTTTTATAAATGCATTGACCAAGAAAGGAAAAATAGGTACAGCGATGAAATTGTATCGAGCAATGTGGAAGAATCATGGAAAAATGGATGTTGTGGTCTGTAACTGTGTTATTGATGCGCTGTGTTTCAAGAAGAGGGTACCTGAAGCTTTGGAAACTTTCCGGGAAATGAAAGAACGAGGTTCTTTTCCTAACTCTGCCACTTACAACACACTTATCAAGCATTTGTGCAAGATTCGGAGGATGGAGAAAGTTTATGAGCTTTTGGGTGAAATGGAGGTGAGCGGGAGCTGCGTGCCAAATGAAGTAACTTTCAATTACTTGCTCAAGTCATTGAAGAGGCCGGAGGAAGTAGGGGGGATTTTGGAGCGTATGGAGAGGAATAGGTGCAAGGTAAATGGTGATGCGTTTAACTTGATCTTGAAATTGTATGTTGATTGGGATTGTGAGGAAAAAGTAAGACATAGTTGGGATGAGATGGAGAAACATGGGTTAGGGCCAGACTCCCGATCTTACACTATCGTCATACATTGGCTACTTGACAAGGGAAGAAATGAAGATGCTTTACGCTATTTTAGGGACATGACATCTAAGGGAATGATGGTTGAACCAAGGACTCAGAACTTGGTCAATCAGATGACAGTAAAGCCAAAGGAGAATAAATCTGAGCAAGATCAAAGAGGTGGAACAAAAAATTACAAATCATCAAGGTCTAAGCAAGAAAGGAGGAGAACATGAAGCCTTGAACTTGATGATATCGTTCAAGCAAGATTTTGACGTTACCTCCATAAGAAACAAATTAAAGAGCTTACTCAGCTTTTGCTGGAGGTTATCTACAGGGCACTTTCATTGTCGGAGTGTTCTGGAAATTTCACCGACTCTTGATCAGTTCCAGCATTTGAATATACAAAACAAAATCTTAGGCTTGCTAATTTATTCTTTTTGGTTGTACGTGAAAATGTTTTATGTTGTTGCTACGTTCCTCTTCAAATGTGGGTTTTCTGACTTTTCTTCAGTTTAATCCAAATATTAAAAAGAAACTGGGAAAGAAACAGAAGTAAGCATCCTGATATTACAAATTTTCATGTGTTTCTGTTATTTGCTTGGTCGAGTTTCAGAACAGACTCAGAAAAGATACTTAACAATTGGGTCAAGGTAAACATATTTCATGAGTGGCAGTAAACATAGCTGGCGTCTCCTAACATTTCTTAAAGGCACATCAATTTTACTAATCATATCTCCTGCTCGGTAGACATTCAAAGGTTTCAGAGCATGGTTTACATTTCTATGATAAAAATCCAAAATTATAAGCAGCATATTTCCATATTTTGATCTATTGGAATCCAATTCTGCTTGTGATTATATTTAATTGACAGAAAATAAAATTAGAGTATATAAACAGAAGTTCTTTTCATTATTGGGACACACCTACTGATTGTAAAATCACATTAATAGCTTCTACTCGTGTATTTAAGGATGAATAGAAATAACTGCATGTTCATCAGTAAAAAAGAAACGCGAAGAGCTCTCCAGTCATTGTCATATAAACCAAAATCCTAACCAGCCACCGCAGATGTGGGCGTGTACCAGCCATGATGAATTTCTACAGCCCTTTTGTTCCTGGCAAGTCTTGATTTTCTGCGCGCTCCGGTGTTCCTGTGCAATGTCCCCACTTTTACAGCTTTATCAATGACTGAATAGGCCTCTGCGATCAGTTTCTCAATAGGAAGGACCTCCTCTGGCTGTGCTTCTGGTCTCTTTTTCAGCTCATTTAGTGCTTCCAAAACCTGCGAGAGACACCACCAAATTCAGAACATCATAAAGAAACACATGAACTTTTCACTACACTTGAAAGAGTAATATTGATACAGTTTCAGACCTCCTACATTTTCTATAACCTTCACACAGCAGTCCATTAATCTTGGAGCCATTATTGACTAACCAGTACTCAGTGATACACAGTACTAAGCTTAATTGATGGTCCATACTCCATTAGTGTATTACCAGGGAGAATATCTGATCCGTGTCATCACAATCACTAAGACTAAGGCACACCAACCACATGGACATGCAATTCTAATCATTTGGTTCCTTTAATCTTGCTATTCTTCTACCATTGTAAGGTTTGGGGGCCTTGGAGAGATGAAATCACAATTTTCACAGATGAACTAGAGACAAGCCGTGCAGTGTCCTCGCAAACTGAAGTGCAAGATACAATTCCTATTTACTTATATATATAAAAAAATTCCATCTTATTGTTCTTCAATCACAACCTAGTTAGGTAGATATTAAGAAAATCATCATGGGCATCCTCATACATAACCATGCTTATCCTTCACATGGCGCCCTTACAAGGACGTTGCTGGAAAGAAGACTAACCAAGCTTCATTTACTTCTCAATGGTATAACCTACGGAACAGGTCTCAACCTAAACAGAGTTTAATCTTTATTTGTAATCTATAAAGCACATTACTAGTTGACTAAGGTACAATAACCCAATAGATGCAACCAATAACTGTTCACCCCTAATTATTAGTGTCGCAGACAATTGTCAAGCAACAAATTATCTGCATCTTGGCATTGGCATCAGCCACCCAACATAAGAGGGCATGCAAATGTTTCCCGTTCACAGATATGATCAATTAAAGGGAAATTAAAAGGAGCCCTTCCCACACCAATGAACAATCATAAACAAGAACTCAACAATTCACTTCACCCTAGCCTTTTGAAACCTATAACAATAACTGGCCGTTAATACATTGAAAAATTTTCTTTCCCAAATTTGGAAACAGATAGCAGAAGATATCAATTGTAAATAGAATCATAAACACTAAATTTCTACATTATAAATTAAACTTCAGTAGGTTTTAGTTCTGATCAAAGCTCAGAGTAACAGATGCCATATATCGATGCTGCATAATGTGTTTCGCTGTATTATCAGGCCGGTCCAAACTATTACTCTCTTAATCCCAAAAATGGAACAGCAATATCATGTATAATGACGTCTTTGTCACACCAATTTTACTTCATTGTAAATGTACTTTGTTTGAGCTTATCTACATTCTAAGTAGATAATCCTTAAGAGATAGAGCTTCCCCCATTGAAACCCTACAACCTCTTATGTACTCACTTTGAACAAATCAAACTCCAAACTTTTGATGCAAGGCCGAGCTCTTGAGGAATTTCAGCTTTTGGCAGAATGAGTAACGAAAAAAAGGAGTCTTGACCATTCTTTCCAAGGTCAAAGTTTTACTTCCACAAAAATTTCCTACTCTTATAAAAGATGTGACACGAACCAATCCCTATGTTTTCTTAATTAAAAATTTAATCTTCTTCGCCCTTTCTTCAGCATGCTAAGCCCATATCATCTCAGGCCTCGTCGAGCAACCCACATTGTGAACATCCTCTCAAACATACCATTCACAAAGGTTAACTAAACATTCACATCTGTAGCTTCCTCAAAATTGCATAAAAAGTGAAGAACGTAAAAGCTAAAAGTTCTCTGTACACTTAATCAAGAACAAAAAGGTTTACAAGACAAACATTAGCAAATGATCAACATACGCATAAAGTTAGAAATCAAATACAACTCTCCCCGTCGGAGAAAAACCCAAACCTAAGCATTCACAAAAATCTTCCCACTCCTTGTGCCCCCAAGCAAAAGCAGAGAAACACAAACAATCGCAGAAAGAAATCCAATTAAACACAGAGAGAGATAATGAGGAGCCATCAGACAGACACAAAAGGAATTTAGCAACAAGTAGATACCTTCTTCATGCGGGTTCTGACTTCCGACTTGCGGGATTTATTGTAAATGCGCCTCTTTTCAGCTTGGCGAGCTCTCTTCGCAGCTGAATCTGCTTTCTTCTTAGGAGCCACCTCGCACACAATTGAATGCCGAATTGGCCTTTGAACTGTATTCATTGATAAACACCCTGACAACAAAGAAAATTGTGTCACACACCCGAAACAAAATTCAGTAACTGAGTTCATTCGACCGCCCCCAAAATTGAAAACAACAGAAAGAGAAACAATTAGAAAAAAGCAAAGTCAAAAGTCCCTGATAACCAATTGGCTTCATTATGTTTGTCTTCATGATTTTAAGAGAGCCAAGTATAGAAAATCAGGAAAGGTTCAAACTTTATGTTGAAGATTGTTACCTCTGTTAAAGACATTATGAGAGAGGCTAGCGGAGAAGCTAAGAGAACCGAAAGTTGTGGTGTTGGCAGTGGAGATGGAGAAATATGGAGGACAAGTGGAAGTAGATGCAATAGCAGTGGCATGGAGTGATACTGCCTTCATTTTTGTGGGAAGAACAAAGCATGAAGTAGATAGAATAGAAGCTGCCATGCTTCACAGTGAGAGAGAACTACCGAAGCTGACTTAAGTGGATAATAGAAATCAAGACTTGTTTTGTGGGGGTTGTTTGGTTACAACCATAAAAAATTCCCTGTACCGGGGCAGTCCTAAGCTCTCTGTTTACTTAGAATAGTTAAGAGTTTACATTTTTGTGCATTTACAGAATTCAGGTTTTATTCTTTAAATTTCTCAAATGCAAAGTATCAACTTAAATGAACTTCAATTTTGTATGCGTTAAAAAAGGCTTATTGACACTTTCCTTTCCTACAAGATAATTCCTGATTGTGAATTGAAGATTTTTAAATAAATTATTTAATAAGTCAATAATTTAAAATAAAATAATATTATCTAATTTAAACAAAAAGTGAATTTGTATTTTTTAAAAATATTAAAATTTTCAAATATATTAGTTTTCTGGTATATAAAATAAAAGTAAATTGTGTGTATTCATTTTTTTATATTTCCAAGTTAATGAATAAATTATCTAGTTTTAATAAATAATTATAACATATTTACATATAATTACAAAGTAATTATAGTAATAATTAAAGAGAAAAGATTAATTTAAAGTCATTAATTTTTAGTTTACTTCCATTTGAAAATTCATATTCTTCTTCCTTCAATAATGAAGCAATTCTCCATATAAGCTTTATTCTTATTTATTAGGTATGCTATCATTTGGTTGAAAAAAAGTTTAAAGAATATCTATTACTAAGAATTCCCGTTATCGGAAATAAGGGAATAGGTAAAGATACTTGTTTTTACCTATTCCACGCATATCCGGAATAGGCAAACAAATATCTCTAGCTTTTGGATAACTTCGTCCTCGCTTCGCTGTCTCCACTCTCACATTCGTTCTTTTTGTTATTCGTGATTCTTCGAGCAACTCGCTTCACTGGAAGATCTGAGAGGACATAAGAAAGCTTTGAGGTTTGAGCAAAATGATATTGTCAACTCTCAAGAACCTCTTATTAAAATCACCACTACTTGTAAGAATCATCTCCGTGCTTCAAAACCCACTTTTAATTGAAAGCTCACAAAATCTCACTCTACCAGTTACTCTTTAACGCCAAAGTTCCAATCTTTACATCAATCCAAATAAAAACCTCGCTTCTAACATCCTTCCGATTATGGGTTCGTTTACCCATTTGTATCCCTCTATGTATTTTCCCATCTCTTCAACTGGGTATTTTCATATCCGATTTCATCAATTAGGTATATCCAAGGTGAACTTAAGAAAGATGATTCAGGGATGTGGGCTGATAGCGTGAAAAAAAAGCGAAAGAAGAAGATGAACAAGCACAAGTATCAGAAGCTGATAAAGTGATTTAGGAGACATACTTAAAGATTCATTCTTTTGGTGAGAACTTTTATTGGTTTTCATTTGTTTCTTTGGAGATTTTGTATTGGATTTGTTGTTTTGTTTCGATAAATGAAAATATTGTTATTGATGCACATTACTGGAAAAGATTGGTTAAAGGCGCATTTTGATTTACTAAATATATAAGGCTGTCTAACTTGTTCTCACTTGTATGTTTAGCATGTATTGCTGTTATAGATGAACTTATTGTTATAGAATACTATTATAAAAGTCCAATGTATTTCATTTTTGGCCATGCTTGAATCTTTCGAATTCAAAGAAAAAGACAGTGGATGCAAGTCTATTTTGGATTGGTTGTCAGGAGTGTGGACTGTGGACTGTAGAGTAATGGGATGCATTTCTGCATTGTGTGATTTTAATTTTGTTGATGGAATTATATGCTTGAGAGTTCAGTATGTTCCTGTATAAATATAGGCATCATCACCATGAAAATTTCGGTTTCTTTCCTTCCTGTTTGTATCCCCTGATTCAATAACACAAGGAGCTTTTGATGGCTGATAATGATCGATCTTCATTGTGCTTTAATTCATTTTGCTGGATGCCTAAAATAATAACTTGTAGTTTATGACAGATTTTGGAACATGATAGTATCGATAAGAAATTAATTTTGTATACTACTAATAATAATAATAAGAAAATTAATTTTATATATTAATAATAATAATAGAAGAAGAAGAAAATTAATAATAATAAAGAAATTAATAACAAGAATAATAATAAGAAGAAAATTAATTTTGTATAATAATAATAGTAATAATAGTAGAAGAAGACAATTAATAATAATAAGAAATTTATTATTAATAATAATAATAATAATAAATTAGTTAATAAAATTAATAATAATAAGTAGAAAATTTAT
>JAOQMP010000210.1:50895463-50909295 GCA_027563575.1 Erythroxylum pedicellare
AAGAATGGCATAGACAAATGCATAATAAGCATAACAATTTGAACTATGTCACTTTCACTTCCTAAGTGATTATTTAACGCAAAAGAGGAAAGATTAGTGCTATTTCATATTGGACAATTGAGAAGGCAAAACAACATTCAGAACTTAATTGTTGCAGGATGGACCTATAAATTGAGAATGATGTTGCTGGGACTTCGTGTTTAAGGCTGGAAATAAGGGGAAAAACAAAATAAAAGTATAAAGGTCTAGGAATCACACCTAACGTCAGGACACATCTAATCTAAGAATAACTCCTAGGAAAAAGAAAGAGACACACTTCATAAGGAGGTGGTATCTCAAATACAAATTACTCAGAATGTATTACTTTCGGCCTATATTTAAAACAATTTTACATGCCTACTTTGAATTATTGAGTGCATTTAAAAGAACTAGAGAACTACTTTAAGGGACTAGCATCTTCACTCACGGGCTTAATGGAATCACAGTATTAGAAAATTCAAGAACAGCAAAATTCACCAAATAAAATGAAAATAAGGCAAAGTCCTTAAGAATAGTCAACAGTCTCTTATGGGTTGGTAAAGGAAAGGGGTAGGAAAATGACCTCTGCATTGCAACTCTGCATATGATTCATGGGTTGGTAAAGGAAAGGGGTAGGAAAATGGCCTCTGTATTGCCACTCTGCACATGATTCAATAATTCATTGTTTCTTACGCAGTTTAACCAGTTGAAATGCCAAGGATCAATCAATCTTTTTTTGGTTGATATAAGATGAGTTAATCATTTTGGATCCGTAACTCTAAATCAACGCCATTTTATATTATTATTCTGTAAGACTTAGATAAAAAATGAAAGTATATCTTTTGTTATTACAAAATTGTCTAAAAATCACACCAAATCTTTTTCTTTGGTTATTTATAAGTGTACATGTGTTTCTGCAATCTATACACATGTTCATGTTATGAAAATAATAAATTAATAAAAACCATAAATGTTTTGTTACGCTATGTGCTTTGTGAATAGATGAGTGGATTAATACAAATCAGAATTACCAGTTTATGATATATCAAACCAGAAAGTAATAATTCTAGGTAATTACTTATTGTGCAGGCTGTGGAAAGTGTAGCGAAGATGAATCTGTAAATAGCATTGTATGGTCCAATCTCTTATTCTCTTGCTTTCGAAGAATGGTTAATTAAACGTCAAAATGATAAACTAATTGTGATTGTGAATTGGATTACAGGACAACTAGAAAAGTCAATGTTAAGGAGTATGAACACGCGTCTATGGAAGTTTATGCATGTATAGAAGTAAAGAAAGAGACACACTTCTGTATTACTTAGAATGTATTACTTTCGGCCTATATTTAAAAACAATTTTACATGCCTACTTTGAATCATCAAGTGCTCTTAAAAACAGTTTTACATCCCTACTTTGAATCATTGGTGAGCCCCTCACTGCCTTGTCCCTTTTCCTTCCCATTAAAAATATTTAAGTCGATTCATCCCTATCTTGCATCTCTCTTGGACTAGTACAAGAAATCTCGAAGATTCAGAGCAAGAATATGAAAACCTGTTTTGACCATTACTCTGTTTTCTAACATTTGAACGTGTACCAGAAACCAATGGATATGGGGGAGCTTGACCTCAGAAATCAAGTTAAATAGAAAAAAGAAGAAAAAAGGGAACCATAAGATGTAAACTTGAAAAGGGTCACCTTTGGTTTTTATCATTTTTTACATTTCAGTGCATGGAAAGTAGCAAATTTTGGCCATTTTAAAAACCAACTGACTTGGTCGGTGTGAATTGGAAATATAATCAAACAATTTGCATACAACAAGTCATTTACAGAGAGTTGAAGGTGACCTCAGCAAGTGCACTGGAGCTTCAAGCTCTGGTCTCAGTCAAGCAACAAGCAACAAGCAACAGATGCCTAGTGATCGCAGTCCAAGAAGGAAACGATGAACTGCAAACGTCATGTGATAAGCAACTTGAATGTGTCTAATTGTGATTGTGAATTGGATTATAGGACAATTAGAAAAGTCAATGTTAAGGAGTATGAATACGCGTCTATGGAAGTTTAAGCACATACAAAATTAAGAAAGAGACACACTTTTGTATTACTCAGAAAGTATTACTTTCGGCCTATATTTAAAAACATTTTTACATGTCTACTTTGAATCATTGAGTGCACTTAAAAGAACTAGAGAACTACTTTAAGGGACTAGTATCTTCACTCACGAACTTGATGGAATCACAGTATTAGAAAATTCAAGAATAGGGAAATGAGGGCAACATAAGAGACAAAACGATGAACTTGTATACCATCATACCACGAGTCACTGATTTTAAGGAAATTCATTCAAGGAAGATGAAAATATATAAGGAAAGAACCGAATTTGGAGAGATGCAAGATCCGTCAGTTAGAGAAAATGAGAGGAAAATAGCCAACAATTTACCACAAGTCAAGGAATTTGACTTTTCTGGTAGAGATTGATAACAGACAGATCATAACAAATTTTACATTCAGATTCTACTGTTACTTAAGTAGTCAATCAGTACATAGTATCATCTATCGTAGATAGAAAGAATAGTTGGACATACAAAAATCTCATTCCTCAAAATACAATCATACATTAGCGAATAATGATTGACCCAGAAGGTCACGATAATTATAAGATCGACCCAGAAAATAGATCTCACTCGAACCCAAATACAAATTACTCAGAATGCAACATAAAATCTTCTACACCTCCGGGTATTAAGCCACCGTAGTTCACATAATAACAAAAATGAAACCAACAGATCGAGAAATGGAAGCAATTAACTAACTAAGCAACTAACATCAGAAAAAAATGAAACCAACATACCAAGAAATGAAAAAAAAGCAAAATAAAGCAAGTACTTGAGATGAATCAAGTGAAGATGGGTTAGTTGTGTCCTTTGAGAAGTTGGTGGTCACTTTTCCCTTGTGAAGATCAATTTGCAAAACAACTGTGGAAGATTGCAATAAACGTAAACATCGAATAAAAAGTCTACCCGAAAAAGCTAAAATGATGGGCTTTTTTAAAAAGTTCCAAATTTGAGCTTCTTAAAAAGTTATATTTTAACTTCTAAAAAAGCCATTTCTATTAAAAAATTACTTTTCGATTTTACAGCTAAATACTTATTTTTCTTTAAAAAAGCTTTTGCGGTAAAAAAAAAAGCTTATTAACCTTCTAAACGCTCATTCAAACAGGCACTAAAGCACAAATATTTTCCTCAGTCTAGAACTCACTAAGCATCTATTGGTCCTCCCATTTGGTGATCCTAGCCACCATATAGTAAAAACACTAAGAAGATTCCTCTAAAGTGGAGGATTGTAGAAAACAAACAAAGCAAGGATCAAATGGCAAGAGGTTTATCCGAAGCAATAAGGTGGCTTAAGGTTCATACTTCTGAAGGTGACCAATATGACAACAATTGCAAAGAACACTTGTAGACTGCTTATAGATACACGGCTACTACATAAAGGGGAAACATTTTTGGAGCTTCATTTGCCCTAAAAATGCCTTAGCAGTGATTCAACATATTCTAGGGCTCAAGGATAGACTTAAAGATGGAACTTTGTATAGAATATGAGATGGCAAAAGTGCCTCATTTTGGAGGGATAAATGGTCACCCCGTAAAGAGCTAAGCAACCTAGCGGATTTGCAGCCCCTTAAATTGATACGCTGACAGGAAGCCAGAGTGCTTAAAGTTCTATCCAATAATGCATAAAGTTCTATCCAATAAGACATTATTGGAGAGAATAATAGCTAACTCAGTTATACTCTAATTATTAACAATTTATGCACTAAACCTATCAAAAAAGACAAAATGTTGTGGTGTGGAACTGCCTCCGGGGAATTCTCAAACAAATCCATGAGGAAAATCCTCTGAAACGTAGAACCAGAAGTTGCATCGCATAAACTCATATGGGGTAATCATTTACTACCAAAAGTAGCTTATACAATGTGGATAGCAGTCAAAAGAAAACTCCCAACAATGGATAAGCTTACAAAATATCTAACAATACCGAATAGACGCTGTTGGTGTGAAACCGAATAGGAACTGATAGATCATGTATACTTTAATAACACATATGCAAACAAAGGTTGGCAACCTATTTTGCAGAGGTGTAGACTCGGAAATCCATAGGGCACATGGCGTGAGACATTTGCATTGAGCATCAAATACAATTACAAAACAAAAGAGCATAAGAGGATATTTGAAATTGCATTCTCATACTTGGTATTGCTCCTCTAAGAGGAAAGGAACAACAGGGCCTTCAAGGAACAATCGAAACAATTATCTCCTTGGTGAAATTAGGGCTCATTTGTCTATTTACAAGAGCAAACTCTCCCTCAGTACCCAGGCAAGGGACAGATGGAGCATAGCATAAATCGCACGTGGCCTATTGGTTTTAGGGTACGAGAAAAGGCTTTGAAGTGTGAATTCGGGAGCTTCCTAATTACCATATTTGGATGGCCTAATTAAATTGTTTTTATTGATTAAAAAAAGTAAAATCTCTAATAAGAGAAATGCACTTTAGTGCGACTTAGCATTAATAAATTCGAACATCTTCTGTTGATGCCCTTCTTTTGTTTTTTAGATGGTTTTTGATTTAATTTATTCAAAATTTTTTATTTAATTGTTAATATTGTTATTATTATTAAATAAAAGCTATCAAAATTTTAAACTCATTAAATAATTAATCTATTATATATTTTAGGATATTTAAAATTATACTATTAATTATTACTGCATAATGAAATATACTTGTTAAATTTTGACTAAAAAACAAAAACAAAGGTTAAAGTACTTTTTGTTATTTTTATAAATTACAAAAATAGAACTAAAAACTCAATCAAAATAAATGTTTTTATGGAATTTAAAATCAAAAATAAAAATTAAAACAGAAATAAAATATTCAAGTTGCCATGCCGTGCCTTATCAGAAGATAAGAACAATGGATGGCAGCGTCATAGTTGCAGATATGCTTCTGCTTTACCGGGCGAGTCAATTGCAAGTCATTAACAATACGAAGATTTACTTTTTCAGATATTCCCACATTCCATGCATATGAATGGTAAAATATATTAAAAATGGCCAAAGGCAACATCTGTAACCCTTTCTAACAGATAAGTGTGACCCAAAAGGTAGAGTCAGTGCGTGCTTAAACAGAGACTGCAACAATCCTGCTGCCACAAAGCTAAAAACATCCTTCTCCCTGTTCTTAATTCAGGACATCATCCTAAGTAGCACTCACTTCAGGAGCCGGAGTGATCAAGCCATGGTGAAGTTCAACAGCGGTCTTCCTCCTAGCAAGCCGCGCTTTTCTGCGTTCTCCAGTGTTCCTGTGAAGAACTCCTGCACTCACAGCTTTCCTAATGGTTGAATGTGCCTTTTTAATTAGTTCATCAATATGAGCAAACTCCTCAGGTTGTACTTCAGGTTTGTTTTTCAGCTCATCCAACGCAAGAAATACCTGCAACAGTTAACAAATATCGTTCATAGGTCAGTGAAGAACATGTAACTAATATACTATCCTTTCAAAAATTAGTATTAGAAGAGGAATACGTCTCAAACAGCTTTGTCAGCCTGTCATTTAGTTCTAATGAAAAATTACTGAGCATAAAAGCACTAAAGGAACCAATAGGATGCACATTAAGCTCTTGTTGTCTAGTTCTATCTCTATCCTAGTGGTTTTTTTGAAGCCTTTGACTTAAACCGAACTGCTAGAATGTCTAGTTTCGAAGTCTTGAGCCCAAATTATGCAGAAAAGAAACAAAAGCAATCGAATAGACTAAGTTGCCAGCTTAAGGCCAACTATGTCATAATTCAAAGATCAAAGCCAATACACAAGGACACTTAGAAGCACACTCATTATGCTTTTCATTATACCAATAGACTGCTCCCATTATAAACCCATTGGTCAAAATCAATGGTCATAAACTACTCTTTTCATAGTAAAGTAGTTTCCATATCAAACAATAAAGAAGTCAACACAATTACGTATCACAGCAGCTAGATAAAGCTACATCGCTCATTATACTAGAAAAATTAGCGTTAACATGAATAAGATTAATTTTCAATGATTAGTGAAAGAAAAAAACATTCATAAGAGAAGACGCAGAGGGATACACATTACCTCATGTCCCTAGGAATATAAAATGATCAGAAAATTGATAAATTAGGCATATTCACCAAATCTATAGATCATATCTAGCAACATAGATTTTTCTAAGAATCCCTCCTCTCTCAATACGCTGCTCTCCCTTCATATACAAAGGCCAAGAGAACTTAACACGGGATTTTTTCATACCTTGGATGAAGTCATCCTCCTAGGAAATCTTTCCTTTATACCCTAGTTTCTTCTATTTAAATGAAGGGAGAAGGCCTCGGCTTGGAATCTTTTAATACATAAGTAGACAATATTTGGCTGGAGTTCTAAGGTTATATGACCTTTAATTTAATTCCTAGACCTAGAAATGATGCATCTCATGAGCTAGCCAAACACTCCACAAATGTAAACCTTATATATGATTGGGTTGAATCTTTCTCTACTTGGCTTGTAAAGCTTGTTATGATTGACTTGTAACCTTCATATATTTGGGGTTTTATCAAAACCAAAAAAGGAAAAAGAAGGAAGAAGGGAAGCACAGTGTTGAACTTCATCATCTAGAATCTTTACATTTAAGAAAAAAGGGAGACTAGATTAAAATATTAGGTCCAATCCAATCCAACCAGAAAACAAATCCACAATTTACTTCACTTTCATCGTCATATTATCCAACATCAAGTTCAGATCAGAGCATACTGCTAAGAGAAAGGGAAACAGGCCAATGTTGTAAGCGCATACTCAAACTCTTTCTCATTGAAAACCACTAGAAAGTTTCCAGCTTCCTTAGACGTTAAATAGTGATAAATTGTTATTGTGTCACGTAAAACAACAATACTCGCTTAAAGGGAATTCATACTCTCTTTTTCTCCGTCTCAGTACATGAATGGAAGTATTTGCTTGCATGCACCTTCAATAATCTATCATATATTGATCAACAAGCTAACTTTTCCAGGACTATTTAACACCAACGAAGACATTTCAAATACATAGCAAGTTTGATGCTGAAAACAAATATGGACCATGATAGGTGTGGAATGGAAAGGAACGGAGATGCAATGTAATTGGCTTACATAATGGAGACTATGTAATGTATTTTACATGAGTAGAAGGCATGATCTTAAACATTATGTAATAGGGACTTCATCACATTTTAACTTGTATGTAATCAATCAAATTTTCTCCCCAACTAACGTGAAAAAAATACATTATCTTCACATAGCTTCAAAATTACCGGATTATAGATTTACCAGCAACAGAGACATCGACACCAGATACCTTTTTCATCCGGGTTTTAACTTTTGTCCTGCGAGATTTGTTTTTAATCCGCATTTTCTCAGCTCTCCGAATCCTCTTTTGGACAGAAGCAGTAGAATAGGGAACTGACTTTTGAGCCATGCTTATTGGAACATACCCTAAAATGTCCACAAGTCCGATCCAATTTAGATATCGAATAAAACGTGAATTGAGCTCCATTTAGCTGTCAAAGGTATTAAACGACCCGAAAGAAACAAGAATCTCAGTTCTAAACACACAATGATTAGCTTAGTTGAGGTGGGTAATTTCTCAAGTTGAAAATGAAACAAAGCTTCAAGCTTTTCCATCCAAACTTTCAATAAACCAAGCAAATGGTTCAAGATTCTATCTTTCACTCCAACGACCAAAGATATCGAGCAATTCAGCAAGATTCAAAGCGACGAAAAAGATACAATCTAATGTAGTCGCTTCAATTACCTTTATTAAGGACATTATGAGAGAAAGCGGAAAACAAACCAAGAGACCTGAAAGTGGCGCTTGCGGCAGTAGCAGCAGTGGAAAAAGCAGAGTGAAAAACACCATTCGAAATCGGCGTTTGAGGGCAAAAGCTAGACGGGGCAGCGCGTCCAAAGGCGCGCCGAGCAACTTCTTTAGGACAAGAAGAAGAACAAGAAAAAGGGTCTTTGAGAGAGAGATATCTGAGTTTAACGAAGCAAGAAGATCGTATGGCAGCTGCCATGTCTCTACGCCACTGAGGTTTAAGGTTTCTGCGGAAGACGCTTTTTTGTTGATGTTCTGTTCAGTTCGACCAAAGAGACGGCTGTCTGGCTACTGTCCTATAGCATTAGCACATGCCCGCGTCCAAAAATGTGGTCACTACAGAAAATAGGTTTAATTTATAGGTTGGATTCTGTTTTTTGCTAAATCATATTTTTAAAATAGTAAATGAAAACTAATTTAAATTTATAATTTTATATAAATTATTAAAAATTTTAACTAAAATTTTAAAATATAAAAAAATTGCCATTTTCTTTCCTATATTGTTATTCTTCTTTAACTTGAAGCTGACACCAACTCTCACCGTCACCGCTTCAAACTTCATTTTCTCCAGCTTCTCCTAACCAGCAAGCACAAGCAGCGAGCCATGGACGAGGAGCTCTCGTTAGACGATCCTACTCAGTTGCTTCAGTCTGCTTCCGACTTCGCTTACTATCCTGGTTTGTATAATACAACGGAGGGTCAAGATTCTTCCTTTTTGTATAATACAATGAAGGGTCAAGATTCTTCCTTTTCTTTTTCTTCTTCCTTTCACTATACTTTTCAAATTCTATGCTCACCTCCATTACAGGAGTCCAAAACGATGCCGCAGCTAAAGAGTTCCTTGATCGTTACCCCCTCCCTCTTGTTATCAAGTAAACCTCCTCGCCTCTTCCACTCGACATCTAATCTTTCTTTTCCTCTTCCAATCAAAATTTGGGTTGAGTCTAATGTTTCAATTAAATGGTAAAGTTTCTGCTTTTGACTTCGTAGGCATTTTCTTATTAAAAATCTGAACTTGCAGTACATTACAAACAAAAGCGGAAGTTCCTGGGTTAGAGACCACTTTGGTTGCTTGCCTAGAGAGGATCTTTAAGACCAGATATGGAGCGTCTCTTATACCGCATTTTGTGGTATTTGTTTTTCTGCTACTGCATTTTGTGGATGAAGTTTTTACAAGTCCTTGTCTTTATGTTGGCCATGGATGAGATGGAAGCAATGTGTGTATTATTGGTTGTTTAATTTGTTTTTATGTTTTCTTCTTTTTGTTGGTTGTTTTAGTCTTTCGTGCAAATAGGCTTGAAGGCGAATTCTGAGGTAGTCAAATGTCTGGCTTGCAAAACGGTATGTAACATTTAAGCCCTATAGATATATTGGTCCAGACCTTGAAATATGTCGTAGTTGTATGCTTGTTTCTTCAAGTCTATGTTTTCTTTATTTTTATCTTTGAGGTTAATCATGCTTATTACAACTTTCTGACACTATTTAATTCCTATACACGTTTAATTTCCTTTATAAATAGCCTACAAGTCAGCCATCTCCTAGCACTTGCACCCAGTTTCATCTGTTAGGTGATTTTAATATTCCTTTAGAATGATGTAGATGACTTGTCTCTTTTTTTACTCTGTCTAGGGTGGAAAACATGGATAACATCCAATATATATGATGACGGATTGAATATTGAAAACTTGATAGTTATGTTAAACCAACTTTATGAGTTCACTACACATTGTCAGGTGATTGAATGGTTGAATGAAATTATTGCCTTGTTTAATTATGTGATGACAGTGTTGTCAATGGACCCTAATTAGAAGGCAGTTTACTTTCTAGTTATGTTGCACAAGAACTTGTTATGGTGTAAATGAATCGGGAGGGATACACAAAAGGGCAATTCTGGATGCATCATTTGCTAGCTATAATTTTACAGTTTTTACAAATCATTAGTTACAGCAAGAAATGTGAGGGGAAGTTCAAGGAATTGGCTTAATCCTAAAGGCTACTGGATGTGTATGCTGAGTTAGAAGGACATGATATCTTATAGTTTATTTTAACTTCAGTTGTAAATTATGAATTTAACTGCTATCTGTGTATGTCACATTATATTTTATGTTGTCTCGGTTAAATTTTTCCAGGTCAATCTGTATGCTCAGACATATTACTTTGTATGCTTATACATTGAGGAAAATTTAACTTCACTTCGCTGCCCTATCAATTGTGCTCAGGTCTCATGTCTTTTGGAGCATTTCAATGAAACACCTGCCTTAGCTGCACAGCTTATTTTTGAAAATGACATATATCCACTTCTTCTTGACTGTCTCGTAAATGGGTAAGCAGTGATCCTTTAATTTTCAACTTCCTATAGAAATTTGCTACTTTTTACGTGCGTATTTACCTATCATTATCTGAAAAATGGTGGAATGCCAGAAAAAATGTAAACTGAAGATCTGGGTAAACAATAATGGATTAGCACAATACAATCTTACAGGTCTTGACACCTTATGATGGGGAAGTTGTGATTAATATGATAACTGGCTGTATGGCTTTCCAATTTGATAGAGCATCATATATCTGTCAGCACTTGTTGCCATTTTCTTTGGTCAGGTGACCTGGAATTACAAAATTTTCGTTTATCACATCTCAGATCTGTCCACTATCTATTGTCTTTCACTGGAGAAGCTTAACAAATGGTGCATCTTAATTTGTCAACTTGTATTTATTTGGATTGCACGGGAGCTTTTCATATTTGTATTAGATGCTCCTGTCAGCGATTTAGTTGCACTCTTCTGGTTCCTTTTTTCAGTTGTATGTTTATTGTCTTCACGAATAACTGCCTTTTGTTGAGGTAAGGGTAGTGCAGAAGTGGGAGTGGAAGGAAGTATCAAAAGGGAAAAGAGGCGGGGACTTTAAACAATTAGTTCATCATGCTAAAATTCAATGCTCAATAAGTGACTGTGAATGGCACTGCATTTTGCTTTTGAAATTTGACAATTTTGTTGTTCTAGGATGCCTTTCCTCCCTCATCAAAATAATGTTGTTGGTTTTGCAGAGCTGTTCAAAGATGACTTTTTTTAGATGCTGTAAAGTTGAAAATAAATTTCTGATCCATTGGTGCATATGAAATGCATTTGTTCTTCCTGTAGGGATGAAAAAGTGGCAACTGAATCAATTGAGGCAATTGTGAAATTAGCTGGTTCTCCACAGGGTGTGGTAAGGACTTTGTTATTCAACACATATTATGAGGTTAAGTTATTTTATAATAATCTTTCTGCTGTCAGAATTGGCATTATTTTTCTTATTTGTTAGAAATCTGGAATGAGATTGTCAAGAATTTTGCTCATTTTGCAGCAGATCATCTTTCCAGCAAACAACAGTGAAGTCACTCACCTTGTGAATTTATCAGCCCGAAGTTCTTCATTGGTACGATAGTTTATTTCTGCGACGATGTCTCAAAATAGACCCCATTTCCTGACAATCAAACCAATGAAAAGATGACATATTTGCTGAATTAACTTCTTATCCACTTTGCAAATTGCATCCTCTTATGCTTTGGTTATGTGTGCTCTTAGTGCATCAAGAAAAAACTTCTCTGAACTACTAGCATTTTTTCTCTTAGTAACCACATGCTCTTTCTTGCCATTTCATGCCTATCAGGGACGTGTGCGGGTTTTATCTTTGATAGTGAAGCTGTTCTCTGTTTCCCCTTATGTGGCATCTGTGGTTTACAATTCAAATCTACTCAGTTTACTGGAGGCAGAACTCGGGAACACAGATGATACTCTAGCAACGTTAAGTGTTCTGGAGTTGTTTTATGAGGTTTGATATTTACTAAATACTTCTTGTCTCCCTTTTTCTGCCATCTCCTAATGCTGCGTTCACGGGCCTTGACTTTTTGGAGTTATTTATGCCCACCATCCATCAATCTACTGTTATAGCTCCTTGACAAAATAGTTAGCATCTATTTTTGGTTTTTTGTAAGTGGCGTGAGCTATAGTCTTACTTTTTCTTGTTCCATGGTGGAAATTGAAGTTATCAGAAATTCAGCATGGTACAGAGTTCTTGTCAAGAACAACACTTGTCCAGTTGCTTACTTCTATGATCAGGTAGTTTGAATGGTTCCCCTTAACATAGATGGTTAGAAGTTTGTTTGCCTAGATTCTTACTGGCAGTATTGCTATTATTACATGGTAATAGTTCCTCCTTTCTTCTCTTGAAGCAACTCTTTGATGGATGCCGTGTTAAGATCAAGAGCAATGATGATAACTGGACGACTTCTAGCCAAAGAGAATGTACTTGCATTTCTTGATGAATTTAGTGAGTTTTGTGCTCGAGTCTGGTTGTTCTTGGATGCTGATGAACACATAATTTGATGTAATTGTGTTTCTAATAGACTAGAGTCACGTTGCGTACATTCACTTTGATTGCAACTTATTGGGAACATATACATATGTTGGGCAGTCTTTGTTTTTGGAAGCTCTCGTTTGGAGTGTTCAGTTTATGCCAATATCTGAGAAAGTCTATTATAATCTCCGTCGGAGAGTCAAAAGTACAAATTATTGGATTTTATTTTATGATACATAATCTCAAACTGGTAGGCTTCAGGAATTCTTTGTTGTTGTACTAAATCTCCTTATAAATTCAGGTGTTAGAACAATTATATCAGCCATTGATCGAAGACTTGGGTTGGGAAGTGAAGATTTGAACGAGCGTGAAACTGCCTTGGAGGCATTGGGCCAGATAGGATCATGTAAGTACATGACTAACTACTGTTAGCTGATAAAATGTCATATTCATGTTATTTAGATGGGTGACACTTTGCCATCAACAATTCCACAAATTAACTTCACTTGAACTTTGTTGTGTACTCTGCGGTGTATGTGTATTATCTTAAATACCTGTGTGAAAAACTAGCAGTATCCTTTTCTAGTGTTAGGTGTTTCAGAATGAGTGCCTTTCCATTCACCTTTTTGCTCCGATTGATATTCTGAAACATATTTTAGGTATTAGATACATATCTACGTGTTTGATGCAAATTAATTGACAACATTTCTTGTTCTTGTCAGTATTGTTGTTTAGAATTAGATGTTTTTATCTTTATGAGTTTAGTACATGCGGCTCAAATTCGTTTTCAAAAAAGTTTTGTGGAGCTTTCGAATAGCTGGGCCAGGATTGGGATCAAATATCCAAGTGAACATTTTAAAAGCATGAATGATGTGCTCTTTGTTGATGTTTGGTGGATATGCTGGAGTGTGAAGCAATATCTGTTGCAGCTCAGTTAAGCAGAAAAAGCTAGGAAATGTGAATAAATAGGTAGGAGATGTTTTCATCTGAGAATCAGGAGGCGAGGAAGATTTTAACAGTTAATAATTTTGCAACCATTTTTCACTTGTAATTGTTACTTACATATTAACCAATGATTGTTATCACATAAAATAGATCCACATCTTTGATCTTGATGTATTTTGTATCCTCTGTCACTTGCACTCAGCTGCAGTGGTGTTTGGATTTTAGATTAGTGTACAGTGAAACAATAAATGGTGGTTTTGATTATTGCAAGTCCTAATGAACATAGTAGATTGGTTATGTCAAAAGTCGATAATCCGAGTTGGTGAAGTTGTAAGTTCGGTATCTCTATTGACATCCTATGCGTGTGGTTTCCTTACATGATATTTTAAACGGATTGCAACATATTATGAGCTAGAATGAAATTTGCTCTTCAATAGATTTAATCCTCATGTTGTTGGTGATTGTCATTTGTAATATGTAGATATGTGATTGTCGTTTGTAATATGTAGATATGTGATTGTTGTTTGTAATATGTAAATCCTAAGGGATCTTCTATTTGTTACGAGTCATGTGACTTGATTTGGGGTAATAAGCTTATTCAGAAAATTCAAGAATAA
>JAOQMP010000210.1:50918674-50929522 GCA_027563575.1 Erythroxylum pedicellare
ATCAATTTTACAATTTCACATTTAATTATTAATTTCACATTTGATTATCAATTTTACATTTAGGTTTAAATGTTGATAATCAACTTTCAATTTTAATAATCAATTAATCAACGTCAACACTTTAACTTTAATACCTCACTCACCACCACCCTCACCCCACCTCACGGCCACAACCAAATTACCGTTAAATAAAATACATGAACAATTGAACTGAACATCTCAACTTAAGCTCAACCCAATCTCATTCATCAATAATTCAATATCACCGTAAATCACAAACCAAAAAATTCATACATTCCACTTCCAAAATCCAAATCCAATTTCAGTTCAACAATTCACAAAACCCATTCAACATTTCAACTTCAATATCCATTCCCAAAATCCAACATCCACGCAAAATTTCTTACCCAAAATCCACCATCCAACACTGAACATACACAACACAAATCCATCATCTAACGGACCAACACAATCAAAGATTCAAAATCCAATAAAAAAATGAAAAAAAATCAAAAAACACACACCCAAACAATCAGGTCTTCGGGTCGATGTCGAGTCACTGAGGGGTTGGTGTCTTAGTGGTGCGCCTGAGGTGCGACGAACAGTGTGGGTGCGATGTGGCTGTGATGGACGACGACGACGTGCTGCAGTATGGAGGAAGACGAAGATGTGGACTTTTCAACTTCAAGACTTCAATCGACGCCAAGGCTCCAGCGTAGGTCGAAGGAAGATGAACCTGTAAGGGGGACGGTGATGGCGAGATGGCTGAGGAGGAGATGGCGAGAGGGAGAGTCACGAGGGAGAGAGATAGGCAATAATAGGCGACAGCAGATAGAAGCAATCAAGGAGGGGGTAGTTTTAGGGTTAAGTTTTGGAAATTGCAATTTAGTCCTTGCAATTTTCGAAACTTACAGTACCGGCCGAAATTTTGGTTTCGATCGATTCTGAACGGTAAACGCTAGTACCGATCGGTATTTAAGATCGGTACTGACGTTTACTTATTTCATACCTTTTTTCGGCCGGTACGATACGAAATCCATAACATTGGATACTGCCATCAAGATTAAAAAATTCAACCGCTTTGGATGGTTTAATTGTAAAAATTTTGAACTGTTTAATTTTTTTGTTTGATTTTTAACTTTTTAATTTGATTTATTTTAATAATTTTGTTGTTTAAAATCGATCAATTTATTAATTAACCGAGTAATTTTTATAAATTAATAAATTACTAAAATAAATCAATTAATTTTTATTTAACAATCATTTTTATTTAAACTTTAAATTTTTCATAAATAAAGTCAATCTCTTTCAATCATATTTGAAATTCTTTAATTTTATTTAAAAATAAAACAGTATCCTTATAGTATAATTGATCAAAATAATATCGTTTGATCTTTAAATTTTTAAAAATACGAATTAAAATAACATTATTTTAGTCGATTACACTAAAGTATCGCTATTGTCATGACTTGACTTAAGCCATTTATGTAGGACCGATTTCTTGCAACCTAATCTAAGGCTGAAATTTAATCAATTCAAATTTAATCCGTTAACTTTGAATATGACTGAAACAAACTAAGCATTATTCCTATTGATTACATATGTTAAAAATCTTAGAGATTTACAATTAAAAATATCACTTATGTGAATTGAAATAATTTGGATATTTTATTTATGAATATCATATTATTTGGTTATTATGTTATCTTATTATGAAATACTACATACCTAGTTAATAAGACACTAATGCCCTTGTAGTTTGAAGGCATAATAACAATGCATAGGTGATTAGATTGAATTAGGATTGTCGAAATGCAATGAAGCCAAACTTCTTGGACCATTACTAAATAACTTAGATAGCCCTGAACCAAAATCTTTTTTTTAATCACTTGTTGCCATTTACTGACCTGCTAATTCATACCTTGTACCTGTACAATTTTAACCATTTCTACGAGCATTTACATCTCTCAGTTTTAACTACTTTAACAGAGGCACAAGACTTCAGCAAGTAGGAATCTTCAGTTGAATTGAAGTAAGTAACATATTTTGTGGGAAAACAAGGAAAAAAAAACAGCAAGAGAGAGTGAATATGAACAAAAAAGAATAAAGAATCTAACTCTGTTGGTTTAATTTTTGGCTATAAGTTCTACAAAAGGATGTTAAGGGTGAAACAAAACAAAACTATAGGTTAAGATTTAGGCCATTGTGCACTGTGTTTGGTAGAGAATGAAGTGACTATACCTTAATTTAAAAGGTTGATTATACCTTAAACCTTGACCATAAGTGCCTCGGCCAGTGACGAATTAAGGTCTTCTCGTGACTGTGATCCCTTGGAGACTCATCTGACTTCTATGCATATACCAGAAGTAACCTATGATACTGCTTTCTGCCACCTGTCCCGGGCTGTTTTAAGGAATAATTATGCGAAACACCACCTCTAGGTGGATGTAACTTGACTTCGTGCGTGGGATGCTGCTACCGACAAGCCCATGGCCTAAGTTAAATGGTCTTTCTTGGCTACTCGTAATTGTTGGAAAAAGTGGCATCATTCCATCAACTGAAATGCCATGTCGTCCAAAAGTAAAATATGAAGCATGGTGTTATTCTCAGCTTAAGCAGCTAATGGATTGGTGATAAGAAGAGTGTATGATAATAAAATGTGAAGGTCTTATCCATCCTACGAATAATGTAGTATACTTAGAATTGAGGTGATTTAAAACATCATTACACAAAAATTCAGCATTATACAATAATCGAGGTTTTGAGCATAGCATACCAGAGCTAATAAGACTCCATCTTTGGAACCGAAAAGGAGGTGGGATGCTAAGAACAAATATGGCAGATACACTATTATGCCTGAAAAGAGGAATGTATGGCCTTCGAAGAACTCTTGGCATCTAATTGCCAACAAATGATAATGAACAAATAAGCAGAATCAATGAAATAAACAAGATGGTAAAAGGAGCAACTAGATGCATATTCATCAGTAGTGCTTAATAACTATGAAGTCTCAATCGAGCAGAAAATGTCCCCAGTTTCCAGCAAGGCAACTCCAAATGTCCAAGTCATGCTTCCAGAACCAATAATAATTTGGTTATCCTTGATGTCTAATCCCTCTCTCAAAAGAAAGACTATGTTGGGTGCCCTGAAGCAGTATTGTTGAATAGAAGGCTGTGGTGGAACACTGTTCATTGCAACATTCCAAGTCCTTTCACGAAACTCTTTACCCTTCTCTAAAACATCATCTAATCCAGCTTTTGGTGTTAGATTGAAAAAAATTTTGACCACAAAGAAGCCAGACATTGTATAAAACTGTCCGTAAAGGCGTGGCAAATAATCATGAAGAGCATAAGACTGGAACTTGCAATCAATACCCTAGACTTGATCAGACCATTCAGACTGATTAACTACAATTTTAGCAAGTGAAATGCATTCTTCCAATTTGGGGCACCAATAAGCTGCCGTTTAACTTGTGAATTAATTCCTTTTTCTGGGTTTCTTCCCTCAATAACAATACTAGCACGGTCTTATTGATTAAAAACACATTGAGAACAGGTGTATTGTTCTCTGTAGCCAGACTGCAAATAAAGGTGTTCAACTTCTATATTCCCCAATGATAAATCTTCTTTTGGTAGACTTTTGATAAGACGAAAAACATTTTTGTCAAATACATTATCTAATCCACAACTTGGAAGAGAATCGGTGCTAAATCCAATTCTTTCTGAGGTTTAAGCTAGTCTCATTTCATGCATCTTTCTTGCTCTTAAAAGCAATCGGCAGTAAGGAGCTGCCCATATCAAGTGCACCAAATGTTGCTCTCTTGGGGTCAGCTCCTAAAACACCTGCTCGATAATTGAGGGAATCTATCCATAGGATGTTTCCTCCATGCCACTTATAATCCTAACCCATTCCCTACAACACAAGAAAAGGCGATTGCTTCAGAGCAAACCAGGCCTTGTCTAGAACCTGCAGCCTACATTTAGACTACACTGGGCAACCTGCGAACACCAATTGTAACATAAAGAAAAAGAGAGCTATTTTTATGTGCATGCTCAGGAATTTGCTTTTCAGCACACCAGATAAGTGGATTTATAACACCTTTTAAACAAGAGGTATTATGAACCAAAAGATGCAACCCAGTTTCAATCTCCATTCAATAATATGCACATCCACTTAACTTTCTTGAAGGACCTTCAATATATGATTTTAGGAGAATAGGTAGACTCCTACCTTTCTTCGAATCAATATATGCCTTATATACATAAACATGAGTTTCTGTTCTTCCATAACCAAGAATAACGTAATATTTGGATGCTTCATGAGACCAATATGGCAATATGCATACATACAAGGTAATCAGGTAAATTAGGAAACCAAAAAATAAAAGACACAAGATAACCAAGATCATCTGCACCCAGTTCGTCCGCAGAAGTGGGGGCTCCACCTTCCTACGTTTTCTCTTTTGAGAAGCTCAACCCAACATTCTCTCTTTGTAACAAATAAGCCTTACTGTTGGTTACAAGGTTCTCATCCCTTTCTTCAAGAACAAAATCACAATATGATGTCAAATCTTGAAGAGAAGAGGAAAGCCGCAAATTGTTCTTATTTACAGAGCTGGAAAAACCAAACCGTTGATCAGTAGTTTTTACAGTTGTCAACACAATCGACATGGACGGAACTGCAAACAATTTAGAAGCTGGAAGATAGACTTCTCACAGTAGAAATAAGGTCATCTATTTTACCAAACACCATTTTCGCTGAAAAACTGAACTTTCAGCAACTTATTTCATTGTATTCAAGCAATCAAGAATTTAGGATATGTAAAGACTTAAGTAATAAAATATGATTTGCATCTCAAAACACGATAGCATTTACGTGTAAACAAGACACATGCATATAATTCACGTATTTAGCAATGGAAGCATAACCGAATGAACATACCTTCAGCCATTGCTCTGGCGATGTCCAGCAATGTCTCTGAATTTTGAATCTTCTAGCTTCTCTTTTGCACGATGCGATGGTGTCTGTTTTTCATGTGTAAGACGATAGGGACCCAAAATCGGTTTTAATTCGTTTCATCGTCTCTGCCCATCACAGAGTATGAAACATGGAAGCATAGGCGTTAGCGTTTGCGTGATGAAGGGTTAAGCATTAAATTAACCATAATCTCAACAGTAGAAACAGTAGGAACATTTGAAAAAACCTTACACTCTCCCACTTGTCCATTTAACCCAACACCAAACATAACAAGAAATCAAATATATGAATTATGAATTATGGCTATAGGTCCTCTTATATTATCTTCCACGTATTATAAATAAAATTTCTCATTACTAGCCCTTAAACTTAATGAATAAATCATATACTTATTCTAGGTCTAAATTAGATGATATTTCTCTAAACCAATCAAATATATGTGTCCACAAAAACATATGAGAAAAATATCAAATTAAATCAGAGTTCCATTGTAGTAACAAATATACAACAAATTCACATTACAGAACTAAGTCTCATTTGTACTACGTGATTCTTAAACTGCTTAAGTGTTATGCCTTTAGTTAAAGGATCGGCAATCATCAAATCAGTGCTAATATGCTCTATGACAACTTTTCTTTTCTTATCACGTTCTCTTATGGCTAAATACTTAATGTCGATATGCTTCCTTCAGCTTCCACTCTTGTTATTTTAGCCATAAAGATTGTAGCTGAGTTATCGTAAGACAACCTTAATGGCTTAGAAATTGAATCAATAACTCTAAGCTCAAATATGAAACTCTTCAACTATACACCATGCGAGGTGGGCTCAAATATAATATGAACTCAGCCTCTATAGTGGAAGTAGCAATCAAGGTCTGCTTGGCACTTCTCCAAGATATAGCTCCACAAGCTATCATGAAAATATAACCAAGTGTTGATTTCCTTAAATCAATACAGCTAGCAAAGTCTAAATCGGAGTATCTAACTACTTCTAGGTTCTTAGTTCGCCTGTACATAAGCATGCAGTCTTTTGTGCCCTAAAGATATCTCATAACCTTCTTTGCAGCTTTCTAGTGGTCAACACCTGGATTGCTTTGATATTTACTTCAAATTCCAACTGTATATGTGATGTCGGGTCGAGTGCAGACTTGAGCATACATAAGGTTTCCAACAGCTGACGCATATGGAATGTTCTTCATATGTTCCCATTCAAAATCTTTCTTCAGGCATTGATTCAACTGAATCCATCACCCTTCACTATGGGTGCTACACTTGGCACACAATCTTTCATCCTAAATCTCTCTAAAATTTTGTTGATATAGGTCTCTTGAGACAAACCCAAAATGCATCGAGATCTTTCTCTACGGATCTTGATGCCAATGGAATAAGATGCCTCACTCATATCTTTCATATCAAAATTTTTTGAGAGAAATTGTTTCACCTCATATAGCAAACACTTATCATCAGTCGCAAGTAAAATGTCATCCATGTATAACACAAGAAAGCAAGTCTTACTCCTACTGACCTTCTGGTATAAACATTGGTCCATTATATTCTCTTCAAAACTAAATGAAATGATAACCTCATGGAATTTTAAATACCATTATCGGGAGGTTTGTTTTAATCCATATATAGATTTATTAAGCTTACAGAATAAATGCTCACCATCATCAGAGGAGAATCCTTTAGGTTGTTTCATGTAAACCTCTTCCTTTAGTTCACCATTGAGGAACGTTGTTTTTACATCCATTTGATGTAACTCAAAATCAAAATGAGCGACCAATGATATGATTACATGAAGAGAATCTTTCTTAGATACATAATGGACTTTTTCAAAGACTATGTCTTGAAAATGGCCACTCCCACTTATCAAGTCATTCTCAAGAAATTTTACATTTCTTGATTCTACAATTCTAGTGCTATGAGATGGACAATAAAATCTATACTCCTTAGACCTTTTAGCATATCCAATAAAATACCCACTAACAAGCATCCCCAAGAGTGTATATGTCTCAAACTTGGTTTACAACTATTAAATAACTCAAAAGATGTCTTTGAGACAACCTTAGTTGGAACTCGGTTTAATATATACACAGCCGTCTTTAAAGCTTCAATCCACAAGAATTGAGGAAATTTTGTGTTACTCCTCATACTTCTTACCATGTCCATTAAGGTTTAGTTTCTTCTTTCTGCCACACCATTCTAATCCCGAGAACCAAGCATAGTATACTGGGCAACAATCCCATATTCTTGAAGAAACTTTGTAAAAAGACCAGAAGCTTGTCCACTTTCAGTGTATCTACCATAGTATTCTCCACCTCTATTTGACCTCACGATTTTAATCAGTTTTCTATATTAATTCTCCACTTCAGCCTTAAACATTTTAAAGGTATCTAAAGTTTTGTCCTTAGAACGAAGTAAGTAAAGATACATATATTGTGAATAATTGTTTATGAAGGTTATAAAGTATTTTGGACTATTTTCATCCATATCTGGACAACAAATATTTGTATGTATGATTTTTAATAAGTTTGTACTCCTCTTGGCACCCTTTTTAGACTTATTAGTTTGCTTACCGTTAATGTAATCCATACAAGTCTCAAAGTCAGCAAGATTCTTCATTCACAACACATCGTTTCAATCTGGAAGTGACATGCATTGAATTTTAGGCATCATCTTTTTGTAACTGAATGGAATAAAGACCATCAGATTATGTATCATAACCAATAAGTTTAGATCCATTATATAAACTGAAACCAGAATCTGAAAAGTTAAAGAAAAAAATCAAAAGGTACAAGTCTTGATATAGAAATCAAATTTCTAGAGAAATTTGGAACATAAAAGGACTTTTCCAAACACAAAATAAAGTCACTGCTCAAAACCAAACTGCAAGTGCTAATGGCTTCCACATGTGAACTCGTCTTACTTCCTGAATAGATGTATTGTTCACTTCTCACTAGCTTCCTTAGGTTTTACATACCCTGTAAAGTACTTGAAAAATAAATTGTAGAACCGGAATCAATCCACCATATGTTATGATTAACATTAACCATATTAGATTCTTAACAAATAAATGAAATTGGAGTACCTTTCTTTTCGAGCTAGTTCTTAAATTTAGCGAAGACTTTCTTCATCTGTCCCTTCTTCTTACAGAAGAAACACTTTGATGGTTTCTCTATATCGGATTAAGGAGAAATTTTTCCTTTTCCCTTGTTTTTTACATCACCTTATCTCTTTTTCCTGAAACGATCAAATTAACCCTTTCACCCTCTTCTTTCAACAACCTCTCCTCTTCTTGCACACACATGGTCAACAGTTCATTGATTCGACTTGTCCTTATGTGTATTATAAGACATTTTAAAAAGACTGTATTGTTGGGAAAGAGTGTACAGAATGTAATGTATCAGGAAAGATTCTGATATAGTAATCTCCAAAGCTTTCAGCTGAGCTGCTATGTCCCTCATACGAATGATATGATCATGTACGCCCATTATTCCAGTAAGCCTCAAGGATGACAACTGAATAATCAAAGTGCTAGCAAGAGCCTTATCAAATGTAGCAAATTGCCTATCAATGACCTTTAATAGATCCTAGACATTATTATGTTGTTCGACAGAGGTCATTATGAACATTACGGAGAGGTGATTAGATCTCTTCCATTTTTCATGAAGAGCAACAATGTCTAAAGTGCTGGTTTCAGTCATACTCGGTGGTTAATCCTTCCTAATAGCATAGTTTATATCCATCCAGCCCAAAGAAGCGGAATTCTCTCCTTCCACACCTTATAGATGTCACCTTTCAATTCAGAAATATCACACTTAATATCATAAATATTCATAGTCTAAGTAACTGCAAATTAAGAAATAAAAATATATGCTTGTTATATATAATTCGAGACCTATAATAATTCATGCTTTACCAATGCAAATCACGCTTTTAATAGATGAATCTAGTGACGTAAGACTTTCCTGAGGGCTAAAGTTCTACTCAATTATATTCATCTAAAACTTTATGACAAAACTATTGAATTATGTTCCTTCTCTTAATTCTCATAGGTAGATTAAGAAATATAATCCGATATTTCATCCTAATTAATTATACAAATATAACAAAATTCTTGTTGGTAGATTTTAGCATATCACGTATGATTAATTACAATAAACGATTTAATGTGATCTTAAAACTAAATATATAATTACAATTAATTTAAGATGTTGTCGCTACTCCCAATTAATTAAAATCATATTGATCACTCACATTACCTTAAGCTTAAATAAAGCCTAAACATTTGTATCAATTAATAAATAGTGCAAATAAATCAAATAATAATGCAAAAATTATTTAATCTAATTTTGCATGTATAATGATCATAAATTTATACACACAATTTTCAATTAATCACAAGTAATTTATGCAAATAATTAAACAATTATTACTAGCATGTCAAATTTTAATTCCAATATTAGACATACAAATTAATATTCTTATAAAATATTAATAGCAAAATAATTTTATAATTAAAAATCACAAAAAATGGGTTAGGTCTTAATTAACCCAATAATTATTAATATTAACATAATTATTATTAATGATTTTTTAAAAAAATACAACAAATGTCGTCTTCAACCTCCATTCAGGTGTGACCTGGCTCCAACCCGATGCATCAGGTGCTCATCAGGCCCTAGAAGGTTGAGGACGGCAAGCAATGGGACGACGACGATGAGTCGACGTGTGTGAGACTTCAGAAAACTAACCCCACGATGTTGCATGGATGGTTACGTCCGAAGCCATCACGTACAGTCATCGTTATCCCTCCTCTCTTCACCATTCAGTCACCATTGAATGCTTCATGGAGTATCAAAACACGACTATAATGTCCATCATGTACAAAAAAACATCGAAATATTCAAGAATCTCAAGCTCATCTCTTACGGTAGAAAACCAATCGAGAAACAGAGCATAACAGAGACATATTTTCAACCAGTCATAAGCAAGGCAGAGGCATTGATGCTCTGATACTAAATAATAAAACATGACATGCATCTCAAAACACAATAACATTTACGTGTAAACAAGACACATGCATATTATTCATATATTTAACAACAGAAGCATTACCGAATGAACATACCTCCAGCCATTACTCCACCAATGTCCAACAACGTCTTTGAATTTTGAATCTTCTGGCCTCTCTTTTGCACGATGTGATGGTGTTTGTTTTTCATGTGTAAGAGGATAGGGACCCAAAACCAGTTTTAAATCGTTTCATCACCTCTACCCATCACAAAGGATGAAACATGGAAGCATGGGAATTAACATTTGTGTGATGAAGGGTTAAACATTAAATGGACCATAATCTCAACAATAGGAACAGTAGGAAGATTTGAAAAAATCTTACATTAAGTTCCAACACTAAGAGTCCTGATTGAGTGAGAAGGATCTACAACAAGAAAATAATGCAGCAAGATATTCTTCACAGTCCCCTAGATAAGTATCAAAGTTGGCAATAAATATTTTCCAATGGCATCATAGATGTCTATGAACCATATAGTTGCACTCAAAACTTCATAGTCATGCTTGCGAAATTCAATCAATGAATCTAGTAATGAGTTTAAAAAGGTAAAATGAGCCTCATAAAACAAATGGGTGTAGTGAATAATGAAAACGATCTAGAAGGGGGGGTTGAATAGATCGTTGAAACTTTTTTGCAAAGTTCTACAAAAACAAAGAGTTAATACACACAAAACAAATTGAAATGTAAAATTTAAAAGAGAAGGGAAGAGAGGCAATCACAGTTTTTATAGAGGTTCGGTGCTAAGACCTACGTCCTCTACCTAAGCTCCCACTTAGGATTTTGGCAAAACTCTTTACT
>JAOQMP010000210.1:50929622-50945632 GCA_027563575.1 Erythroxylum pedicellare
TTTGTTAACCTTTTTATTAATATAAATCATTCGTTTTAAAATAATCAATGAATTACATATTTCCAATCATATTATACTGCAGAGGTAATTTCGTCATTGACACTATTTTTATGTCCTATCAACTGCAACCAAATGCATTTCTGTCCTCATGACGAAAACAGTTTTATCTGTTTTGTCCATCACAGTCAAACACTTCACTGTCTCTAATTTTTGTTCTATTTTGTATCCAAATTTTTGTTTCATTCCGTCTCTATATATGAGAAAGTAACCATATGCAGTGTTAAGGTGGTTTCAAGTTGGTCGTGAAATAATCAAATTTTACGATACTGGCGAAACTTTGGGTGCTAGTCGATATCCAAGACCTGTTGCAAAGGAGGAGATTTTGTAACATTTTTCGGCTGATACGGTTTGAAATTCACATCTTTGTTTACGCGCTCTCAAAATTGAGATGAGAAGCAATGCCTTTTCAGTTGCCATTTGTTTTTGTTTTTCTTGAAATAAAATACAAATAAATTATTTGCTTGAACAGTTATTCTCTTTTTTGATAATCATATTCTCACATAAATTGCTTACAATGATTTTTTAATGTACGAATTAAATAAATCGAAATCAATCGTGGAACTATACATCAAGCCCAAATTGCTTATCTTTTTACTAACATACATCCACCTCAACGATTTTAAGATCTTTTCTCCAAACTCAAATTATCATCTTTACAATCATTTTAAGTTTAACGACGCATTGACTTAATCTTTGGCAGTCCATTATTAACATCTAATTAGCTTTTATTTTCTCCTAAAATCATGTACATTAATAATGTGAAATATTTAGTTGATCTATTTCTTTAGTTGGAGTTAACCTAAAGTGAATAAATAGCGGATGTACATCACTTTTAAATATACAAACAGTAATTCAGAGTATTTCTACATTTCTTCTTCCCTCGCTATTTCTATAAATTTGTTTCTGTTATTCTTAAAATAATTTTTTTAAAAAAAGTAATTATTTATTTTTGTTTTGAGCCTGATGAAATTATAATATTGATTTTTATAACCCCAAAAAAGAACCAAGATATAGGATTTAATTGAAAAATGTGTAAAGATGTACTCATTTATATAAATGTTTTAAAATTTTCCTGTACCTTTGAATTATTTTTTATAAATCAGACAACTATTACTAATCAACAGTATGTTGACCTTTAATCTGTAAACCTCTAGACAGGCTGCGTCAAGACTTCTCGAACTTAGGATTCTAAAAAGATTGGTTGTAGCATTAAGGTACTTGTAACAGGCTCGTTAAATTCTTACTAAATCGTGCCAAAGTCATCCTCTTTCACCTAAATCAGAAGTGAACTGGACATGCAAAAGTACAGGATTATAGTCCAAATTGACCTTATCCTCGACCAAACTTTACAGTTCATTGTACTAACGCATCCAATGGATTAACTCGTACAGATTGGACATCCGGGAATGCAAGGTTAACTTCAAAGATACCTCTTATCCTGGACCCAAACCTGTTGGAAAAGAAAGCACGAAAAAAATAAAATATATAGGAAATAGGAAGAAATTAAAGAACACAAGAAATTTACGTGGAAAACTCCAATAGGATAAAAAAACCACAAAGAGAAAAAAAAAATTTCACCATGAAAGTGGAATTATGTCTTTGGTACATTGAAGCCTTCTTTTATAGACTTTTTTCCTCCTCTTATATTCTCGTCCCACCGATGTGGGATGAGTGTCTTAACATTCTCCCACTTGAAGATTGAATTAGATGTCAATTAATCTTCACCATTCTTTTTCTCTCGGCTCTATGCTACTTATGTCTCTATCAGGCCACAGGAGGAACGACACCATATGAACTTATCTGTGTTGACAACCTTAGTCAGAAAATCTGCCACATTCTGCTTCGTGTTGATTTTTTCATAGTAATCATCCCTTCCTCCACTTTCTCACAAACGAAGTAGTACTGAACTCGAAGATGTTTGCTTTTGGCACAAAAGGCTGGATTCTTTTCAAAATGCAAAGCACTCTGACTGTCACAAAAAAGAGACACTATCTACTATATGTGCTCGAACTCCTCCATGACCAACTTCAACAAAATTGATTCCTTACTAGCTTGTGTAGCTGCAACATATTCTGCTTCTGTTGTTGATGTAGTCACAACTGACTACAGCTTAGATACCCAGCTTATAGCTCCGCTAGCAAGTAAGAACACATATCCGGTGGTGGACTTGCTTTTGTCGAGATCACCTGCATAATCTGAGTCAACATAACCACAAATACCTGTGTCTGTTCCTCTGTAACATAATGCAGTATTCAACGTCCCTTTGATGTAACGAAGAATTATTTTCACTGCTATCCAATGCTCTCTACCAGGATTTGTCATGTACCGACTCACAACTCCTACTACATGTGTAATGTCTGGTCTGGTGCTGATCATGGAAAACATCGGGCTACCCACTGCTGATGCATATGGTACTCGAGACATCTCTATCCTCTCTGTTTCACTGCTAGGACTCATCTCAAAAGACAACTTGGAATTAATAGGGAGTGGGGTGGATACTAGCTTACAATCCTGTATATTGAAGCGCCGCAAGACCTTCAGGTAATTTGTCTGAGAAAGCCAGATCTTCCTATTGTTCCTGTCTCGGTGAATTTGCATCCCAAGAATCTTGTTTGCTGGTCCTAAGTCTTTCATCTCAAACTCCCTAGCGAACTGAGTCTTTAATTCTTGAATACGATCTTTGTTAGGACCCGCAACCAACATGTCGTCAACATACAATAGCAATATGACAAAATCATCACCTCCAAACCTCTTGTAATACGCACAAAGGTCTGCGTATAATCTATTATATCCCAGACTCATGATGAAAGAATCAAATCTCTTATACCAACACCTTGATTCCTGCTTGCGTCTGTATAGAGATTTGTTTAACCTACAAACCAATTTCTCTTTTCCTTTTTCTTCAAAGCCTTCTGGTTGGAGCATATAAATCTCTTCTTCAAGATTACCATGAAGAAAAGTTGTCTTTACATCTAGCTGTTCTAGATGTAAATCAAGCACTGCTGATAATGCCAGAACTATACGAATGGTAGTTAATTGAACCACAGGTAAGAATATTTCATTGAAATCAATACCTCCTTTTTGAGAATATCCTTTGACTACCAATCTTGCCCGATACCTCTCCAACTGGTCATCACTGTTTCTTTTGATTTTGAGCACCCATTTGTTTCTAATGGGGTTCCTCCTTGATGGTAGTTGTACAAGATTCCAAGTATGATTCTTATGCAGAGCTTCAATCTCCTCCTGCATTGCTGCTATCCACTAATACGCATCTGAATCGCCTAGGCCTCCTGGAAGGTTGATGGTTCTCCATCTTCAATGAGTAGACAGTATGCTACATTGCTATCTATAATATAATCAGAATGCCAACTGGAAGCTTCTCTTGTGCGAGTTGATCATATGATTTCATCACCTTTAGCTCAGATCGTCTGATTTCATTGACTTCAGCCTCATTCTCCACAGGATTCTGATCCCATCTGGCACTATTTCAAAAATATGTTCGTTCACCTGTATCACTATAATATCTGACCCTGATGTACCTACATCTTCACTACAGTGATTATCTTCTATGAAAATGACATCCCTGCTGATAACAACCTTACGGGTAGTGGGATCCCATAGGCAATACGTCTTTACACCATTAGTATAGCCCACAAAAATACATTTCCTAGACTTCGGATCCAATTTTGAAACTTCCTGAGCATGGTACAACACATATGCAGGACTTCCAAAAACATGAAGGTTAGAATAATCTCCTAGTTTACCTGTCTACAACTCCATCGGTGTCATCAAATCAATTGCCGTTGACGGACTCCAGTTGATCACATAACAATCGGTGTTGACAACTTCAGCCCAAAAGGACTTCTCCAGACTAGCTGTCGCCAACATTGCCTTGGTTCTCTCCAGTAACGTTCTGTTCATCCGCTCTACCACACCGTTCTACTGTGGAGTATATGCCGTTGTGAATTGTCGCTTGATATCATTTTGCTTACAATAACTATCAAACTCTGCACCAGTGTATTCTCCTCCATTATCTGTCCTGAGGCACCTTATCTTCTTTCCTGTATCCAACTGGACTTGCGCTTTGTATTCCTTAAAGGTTTGAAATACATCTCCCTTGCTCTTCATTGGATACACCCAACATCTCATGGAATAATCATCAATGAATGATACGAAGTACTTCGCTCCTCCCAGGGACACAACCAGTGCTTACCATACATCAAAGTGAATCAATTCTAGAATATTTTTGCGTCTAGAGCCCGATGTGTTAAACTTTAACCGATGCTACTTACTTGTTACACACTGCTCACAAAATGGTAACGAAACCTTTGTAAGCTCAGGAAGTAGCTTCTGGTCCACGGGAATCTTCATTCCTTGCTCCAACAAATGACCAAGTTTCCTGTGCCATATCATCAAAGACCTCTTATTGTTACTTGAGACAACTGAAGCTTCTCCATCCACCAAAGTCTCTCCCTTTACCATGTACAAATTGGAAGCTATCTTTTCTGCCTTCATTATCACTAACGCTCCACGAACTATCTTCATGATTCCCCTTTCACTCTCCATCTTATAGTCGAAGTCGTCCAATTGTCACAACGATAATAAATTCTTTCGAATTCTCTCAACATATCGTACCTGTTGAATGATGCGAACAGTTCCATCGTACATCTTCATCTTGTTAGATCAAATTCCAACAACATTCATGGCCTAATCACTGCAGCTATATACAACACCTCCTGAGACTGGTTCATAGTGATAGAACCATTCTTTACAAGGGGTCATGTGATAGGTTGCGCTAGAATCAACCAACCACACATCCTGCGTCATCCTCTTGCCATCATGTGTTGATGATGCTTCACAAGTCAAGGTGTTATCGTCATCTGATCTGCTTACAACATTTCCTTGAGGGTCGACAAGTCTTCCCTGAGGACCACAACTCTGTTTCAAGTTCTAACAATCTTTCTTGTAGTAACCTTTCTTGCCATAATTGTGGCACTTAAAATTTTTCTTACTTTGAGATTTTGATCTACCGTGTTGTTGACTACCACTGGGACCATGTTCCATCAATCTACCTCTTGTCACCACCAATGCCTCTACTTGCTGTGAAGATCCCTCCTTATTCTTGCGCCGCTTTTCCTCATCAATGATTGCAGCTACAATATTGTCAAAGTTCAAACTTTCCACAAGCAAGTGTGCCGTCAAGTTGATGATGAGTTGATCGTATGAATGTGGTAAACTCTGAAGTAGAATTTCCACTCATTCACTCGTCCCTATCACACAATCCAGTTTTTTGAGTTGTGAAAATAAGAATTCAATATATTGACGTACTCGGTCACTGTCGAAGATTCTGACATCCGCAAAGTGTACAACCTCCTCTTGAGAAATATTCTGCTGTGTAAGGACTTTGCCTCGTATATGCTTATAAGATAATCCCAAATTTCTTTGGCTGTCTTCTTTTCCTATATACTTGACAAAATCTCATTTGCCAATCCGAGATGTAAATTTGCCGTTGTGTTAGCATCCATTTCTTCCCATTTTTCATCGGTGATATTATCTAGCCTTTTAACGATTGCCGCAAGGCACTTATCTTTCACTAAGATAGCCCTCATTCTCATCTTCCAAATCGAGAAATTTTCAGTGTTGAATTTATCCACCTTATATTCTCCTTTCACTTCTGGCATTCTGTTGAAAAGCTCCTCCCATTATTTCAAGTCAACCTCACATGTGAATAGTAACCTCATGGGCCCCACACAAAAGGAGTCTCACAAATGATAACACTGAACAATTTAGGAATATCAGGGGATAGTGGCCAACTAGGTACAAAAACCGAAGGTGGTCCCACAAGTGGATCGTGCACACCCAAGGGTACTGTAAAATTTAATTTACTTTTTGATGTGGAGGATCCACACTAAATGGCAACCATAAAGCATACGGCAAATAGATTTAAACTTAACCCAAGTATAACTCTAATACCACTTATTGGAAAAGAAAACATGAAAGAAGGAAAATATATAGAAAATAAGAAGAAATTGAAGAACATAAAAAATTTACGTGGAAAACCCCAATAAGGTAAAAAAACCACAGAGAGAAAAAATTTTACTATAAAAGTGGGATTATATTTTGGGTACATTAAAGGAGGAGGAGAGAGCCTTCTTTATAGGCTTCTTTCCTCCTTTTATAATCTTATCTCACCGAAGTGGGATAAGTGTCTTGACGAAACCTTGGTCTAAAGATTCTTGGGAGGCAATCTGCCACATGCCATATATTTCCTGGAATAAAAATGACTGACTCGGTTAACTAAAACAGCAAATAGCAAAACATATAGATGTAAAAGGTAAATTATATTTGCAGTGTATAAACCAGGCCCCACAAAACACAGAGTACAGCATATATGATTCCATATTTCTAAGCTCATAATTTCCGCTTCTCCTTAGATAAACCTCCAAAACCCAGCTTTTGGTCAATGCCATTTTGATCCTTTGGATGTTTGTCCAGAAACTATATTATCTACACAACCATATTGTATATTTGTGTTGTGTGCAGCAGAAATGGCAGGAGCCAAGACATTATAAATCCAAAAGTTGCACAAACACGGTACAACGCGTGCTATGCCTTTTCCATGCACAAAATGGACTGGCCTGACTGGCCAGTGGCCACCCTCTCCACCACCACAGATCCCAAAATGAGGCGGTACTCATTGCATTCCCAATTATGCAGCAGTATTGTGCCAAATTTCAACCTCGACATACCAAAGAAGCTGGCCAGAGCCACCATCATCACCGTCCTCATCATCTTACATAACATTTGGCCTTTTCAATTTGGCCAAAACAAGTGGCAACAAATTTTAGTCAGTAGTGTCCAGATTCACAGCCATCTATAGGCTCTTTGCTTTTCTTCTTGTTTTGCAACATTTTTGGACATGCTTTCCATTGCAAATGCCATGACAGTTAATGCCCGGTTTCGGTGTTAAGTCCCCTAGTAATTTTTTGTACTCAAGTAGACTGGATGTTCCTGAAGATGGTACCTACCTTGGCGTCTTTGATGCTCACTCATTATGCTCAATCTTTCACTTTCATATTAAAGCGATGTACTGATTGGAGATAATAGTTCTTTGAAGATATGCTCGTTAACCTTTCACTTTATATTTCGCTGGAACTTTCACCATATAGACGAGGGCGAGATCAGTCATAGGTCAGTAAGAACTGTTCACTCACACAGACTATTGGAAGTGACCAAAATATACTCAAACTAATTGCCAGTTTATGAACATCCTAGTTAAGTCATGACTTGGTTTCCTAGCTCTTTTTGAAGAAGCAACAATGCATACACTCAACAGTAAGAGAGTTGATACATGACTGCAGAGGAAACAATAAATATGTCACTTCCTCACTGCTCTCCAAGTCCCATCATAAGGCCAGGAATCAGGACCTCCCCCCCCCCCATGTGAAAATTGAACCCATACTCAACCACGGCTAGACACACCTAATTTTACCGCCCATTAAATGCCCTCGCCTCTCCTTTTGTACCCATTACACGCATGATACCAACAGTAACCCGCAGACCGCGCTTGCCTTAAAACTGTAGACGAAGAAAGAAGGTAGCAAACAAGACAAATCATTCATACCCATTAATAACTTCCCCGAGGAACAAAACACAACAGCGCATTTAATCAAACGAACGAACCAACCGACGTAACCAACATCCAAGTCACTCCCTATCTAACACAGACAATCACTAGTGGTCATGATGATATACATAAATCAGAAAATCCTACTGAAACTGACACCTAAGCAGACATGGACTCATTACTAATTTCCTCCTAATATAGTACCCTACTCAGTACACACACTTGAGACCCGAATAGGTCTTCCAAGAGCGAATTAATGGATGACATACATCGCAGTCTCAGTAGGTCCACATGCAGTCTAGCTCAGAGGGACCCATTGCCACCCTTCCACCACCATTGCCGTCGCCACCATCCTCGGGACCGACCATCCAAGTCATTGCACCGCCGAAGAAGGGTGGCGGTGGAGGTGGGGCTGAGGAGGGCAACAAGAGAGGCAACTGCAGATTTTCTTGTAGTGACCTAAGGTTAGGGAAATTATTAGTAATGCCCATGTTTCTCGGGAACCGAGTCACTGATGGAGGCGGCGGAGCGAAGTCGAAGTTGGTGGCAGTGGTGGAGAAACAGGACACGTGCTCGGGCAGCTGCTGCTGCTGGGGGTGACTGTCGTAGGAGCAACTGTCACGGTCAGTGAAAGTGGTAGTGATGGTGGCCGGGTCCAAGAGAGGAGGCAAAGAGACTGATGAAGGAGAGCTGGCTTCTGAGTGGAGGTTGAAACGGCTCTTCTTGTTGCTGCCGCTTACGACGTTGCTACTTCCACCGCCGCCACTCCCGCTCTTTTCAAAGACGCGAGAGATCACCCACTCATCCTGTTTATTCATTACGCGCAAGTTAACATCATTCGTAAACATATCCATTTAACCAGCCAACAAATTCTAGTCAAATAAACTTGCCTAATAATTGCTAGTCTCTGCAAGGAAATGTCATGAACAAATGCACAACATAAAGGTTTGCACCACGAAGGGTTGATGATAATTTTTATGCTCGATAAATCAACATGAGATCTAAAACTATAAGCAACACTTGCTAGGTAATAGGGTTAAGTAGCACAGGCATTTTAGGTTGAGAACGCTGGAACTTCTACAATAATAACCAAAAACCAAACATGAAAGAGAACGATATCAAGATCTTTTAAACATCAATCCAGCACAGCATTTCTATGCCACAGAAGGAAGTGTATCTAGAAGATGGATAGGCACGCGATCGTGGTACTGACTAACAAAGCTGTGAAAGAATAAACGAAGCTATAAAGTATATCCAGCATCCATGAAGGACATTTATCTAAACAAATAACGACTAAACTATCACGCTATAACGAAGAAGGTAAGACAGGTAAAAAGTTGGGATAGTTCATCAATCACCTTTGAGCTCCTGGACAGATAATGATAAGCAAATTTGCCTTCAAGACGATACTCGTGCATAACCCAGTTACTTTTCTCTCCTTTAGGAGCTCTTCCTCGGTAAAACACCAAAGTCTTCTTCATTCCCACAAGGGAACAAGTCTTGGAGCTGTAAATCTCCCGATCTTTTCCTGTCGCCTTCCAATAGCCAGCTTCAGTGGCTCTGTTGGTTCTCAACCCAGTTGGGTACTTCCTATCTCTCAAGCTAAAAAAGTACCACTCTTTCTCTCCCATCTTCGCCTTATCTGCACATGAAAAATATAGTGAAAATGACTCAGAATGAATAGGGCAGTATCAAAAAACGTAGTGATCGAGTATAATAGGGTTACCAGGAAGCTCCCATGGTTCGCACTTGTTGAGGTCGACTTCTGCAATGGCCCTACCAGTGAAGTTGCTATCAAGAACCTTCTTGAGAAGATAGTAAGTAATAAGCTCCTCATCAGTAGGGTGGAACCTAAAGCCAGGAGGCAATTGCGTGTCGGCATTGTCAAAATGACGGTGATAGTTCTCCATGAGAAGAATCCAATAAGTAGAATAGCTAAGCTAAACAATAAAGGAAACAACTAAACAAAAGCCAACTATTTCACTTCCACAAAGAACCCTAGGTTGACAAAAGTCCAACCCTAATCAAGCAACAAAAGCCATGTCGAAAACGAAGCTGGCAAAGGGTTGAGAGGATTGGGGTGTTAGTAAGAGGAGTAATAGTAATATAAAGGGTGGGTTTTATGGGGATTAGATAAAAAGGGCGGTGGCAGGGTAAAAGGCGAAATAGAGAAGGTATGAGTGAAAGGTAGGTTAGGGGAAATCTCTGAGTTTTCGAAGCTCTGTCGTATTCTGCCGTCTCTCGTTTTATCTCTTTCCTTGAGAGCGAGGTGATCATATGATAAAGGGCATATAGCAATGAGAAGGAAGAAGGAGTGGTTTGTGTGTGTGTAGGGTTCTGTCTGGCGTATGCGTGCGTGCGTGAGAAAGTGTGCAGGTATTCTTTGTCAGTAGTGAAGAAAAAATTGGAGGGGAAGATGGAACAAGAGAGTACACTCTCTTTCGTGTGCGTGAGAGATATAGGAAGGAAGATTTCACCATGAATCGATAAAGCTGTTGCATATATCTCATCTGACAATAATCAGTACAAAAAGATTAAATTATTGTCTTGTCAAAGACATTGTCACTACACGCCATCTCTGTTCTGTTCTCCTCCAATCCATTTCTTTTGCTCTTTTTTTGGTTTTCTTCTTCTATTTTCCTCTTGTCATTTCTGAAACTGCATATCAATTACTTTTGCTTCATCAAGCAAGTTAAGAGCATGTTGCCTACCTATACTCATATTTTACATAACTCGTGAATCTCCAAGATGTAATAGTCCAACAGTAGAAAGAAAGTTTTAATGTATGCCAAGTTGCATAAGTCAATGATACAGCAGTTTTGATTTTGCTTTAACTGTGAAATATCAGATTGAAATGTCTCTCTCTTGACATTGTTAAGGAAGGTGGCATGTCTATGTTTATATGTAATCTTATTCACAGATTACATACAAACTTTGAAATGACTGCTTGCCTTGCCTGACTAGTTTTATATTATTATTATTATATATAATATGCTAATAGGTTACATCAACAGTTTGAGAACATATCAGACGAAAAGATATCCTGATGGAGCAGCTAAAGGCAAGGTGGCAAAAGAGCTTTACCCCTACCCTTCACCCTCCGATTCAATCCCCTCTCATTTTCTAGACTATGTAGCCTTTTGCAGCTACTCAAATTGTTTGCCCTCAGTAGCTGATGTAATATTTGTTGCGATTTTCAATGCTTTTAACAAACTCATTCTCAGGAGTTTTGCCCTCTGCTCTGCCAATAAGGAAAAAGTTAAATTTACCTTTTAAAATTATATTAATAATGTTAAAAATTAAAATTATCTCTCATATTATTAATTTAATTTCAAAAACCTGACTAATAATTATAGCACATCTTATACCTTTATGGTTGAAATTTGTATTTTTAAATAATAATAGCTCCTCTTATAAGTTAGTGTAGGGCTAATAAACTCGAAATTTAATTGACCCAGGATAAAAATCAGCTCAATAATTACTGAAGTTAAAATAATACAAATATAAGGGAAAATAATATTGCTCACTTAGGTTACAAGTACTCGAGACGGTCTCACATTTAGACCCAAGTCCTCTTCAAGTTCCAATATTTGAGGTACGGTACATTTAGAAAATAACACAGTGAAGGTGACCGCGAGACTTGATTATTGCAAAATTCATTATTGCAACAACTTTGATGATGTCCAATGGAGCGGGATGCTTTATTTATCTATGCCATCACTAGTCATTTTGATTGATACAGCTAAACTACAATTCCCTCGAATGACAAACATCATAATGTCCACTATACATCTTTTTCACGTAATTACGTCAAAAATGGCAAGAACAGTAAAGTCTAAAAGAGGAGGCAAAAAGGCTACATGATAATAAATATATTATTACAAAATCAAAATAAATTAATAAATATCAATAAATTTAATTCATATAAATTTAATTATTTTGAAATATATAAATATTAAGTATTTACAGTATTAAAATTATACATTCATTTCAAATATATCAAAATATTCTTAATTTTTATTGTGCTTAAGTCATTTCAAAATTTATGTATGTTAGATAACGAATAATAAATTTCTATTTAAAAATCAAGATTAATTGATAAATATTTTTAAATATGTTCACTTGGAATATTTGCACTATACAAAATTATATACTTAGTAATTCTGAATATTTAAATAAAACATTATATAAAGTACATATACAAAAGAGTCACATTCACCGTGCATATGATACTTGTACCGAAAGTAACTCTACAATTTGGAGGCGATATTGCTTGTTGGTGCAATTTGGAGTCCACAATTTCTGTTATAAATCTGCACTAGTCCGAGATCTTACCTATTGTCTTGGAAAATTCCTGTGACATCCCATTATGTGGAGTTAGAACCTCAATTAGTTCAGTATAGATGATTAGTGAATAGTTTGATATTTTTATTAATTGTATCATTTTAGAAGTATTTGATATTAGTTTAATTTCATATGATTCTTTTGGAAAGGTGGTCAAGAAAAACTCAAAAGGAAGTTTTAAGTAATATTAACTTATTGAGTTTGCATATTATTAAATATAGATAAATAAAATTAACAACTTTTAATTTTAAATATATGAGTTATTTAAACATTAAATTTAGATGTAAATATGAATATGAATTTAAATAAATAATTTTGTTAATATTTGATTATAATTTCATAATAAGTTTAAAAAATTCAAAAATTATTCGCATTTTCAACATATAAAATTATATTGAACTTGAGAATATTCAAAAGTTTCAACAAAATATAATTATTTTACATGGAATTGATCTCTTTTCGTAGTCATTATAAATTTATAAAAATATTTAAAATGTTATAAATCTAAAATTTATTTTTCAAAAAACATTATATTTACAATTTTATAATTTTTTTTGTAACAATTGATATTAAATTATTATAATAAAATATAAAAGGCACATTACTAAAAGAACATAATACTTGCATCAACAAGATAATAATTACTATCATATAATGAATTATCTTTTGTTCTATTCTATTATGATATTTTTATCATATTTTATTAAATCTCGTCCACACATTCATGTCAAGTTTATATAAATATATGAATAATGAAACAAAATTGTTTATACGAATGAGATTTAATAAAATATAGTTGGAACAAAGAGAAGATTTCATGTACTATTTCATATACTCTTTTTGGATATCACAGTTAATCATGTGCAATGATTAGTTTTTTAATTTTAAAATTACTTTAGAAAGTATATTGATTGTAGTATTATGAATATTACAACTGGATTTTATTAATTTTATATTGAATTATCACCTGTTTGTTAACCACTGCCATAGTAATTTATAGCATTTTTAATTTTTATTGATTAAAAATATTATAAAAATAATAAATTACAAAAAAGATCCATTTTTGTCATTTATTGTATTTCATAATTTTAGCTAGCTAAAATAAGTGAAAAACATTATTGAAAATATATTTTCTATTAGATAAAGTTAAGATTATGAATTACTAAATCTCACGGAATATAAAATTTTAGAGGCTAAAATAAGTAAAAAGTATTATTAAAAATATATTTTTTATTAGATAAGATTAAGACTACGAACTAATAAATCTCGCAAAATCTCACATTTTAGAGGGACTCTCACTATATCTTGTGTGTTGTTTTTGTTTTTGATAAACGAAAAGTATTGCAAAGTTGACCAAGAAATTGTTACTTTAATACGAAATGATGCATTAAAACATGGTGAGGTAATGTTGTATTTTTTTAAGGGAAAATAAAATCAAAAATTACATAAGGAGTTTAGGAAAACAGATCCCCGATTTATCCTCCGTCAGGAAATGGTGACACCATATGGGTGTAGTGTCAAAATAGGTGACCCCAATATCTACATGTTTAGCGTAGTGCGTCAGTCAGTCAGTGCATCTGTTGCTCTCTCGATGAATATGTCGATAAACAACAGTCTAGTTCTGGTGGAACAGCTCGTCTATGCTCAGGACGATAAAGTTGTGGGTCTGAATTTGGTCGTCTGTTGAGGAAAGGATACTGATCACTGCTGCCGAGTCCATTTCAAGTTCCACTCTGCGGTATCCCTGATTTCATGCCAGCTTAAGGCTAATGTAGACTTTCCAAAATTCGGCATTGAGCGATGAGCACCGGCCGATGTTTTGAGAGAAGCCTTCGAGTTAGTTGCCGTCAGTGTCTCGAATAAGGCCTCCTGTCGTGACTGAGGACGTGGATTGTTTGCTTGCTCCATTAGTGTTGAGTTTTACCCATCTAAGAGGTGGTTTGCTCCAACCGATCATATGCTCTTGATGGGAGTAGTGTTGTATTCAAATCCTCAATTATTATACTCTAATACTTAGGACAATACAACCCTTAAAAATGAGACATAAAATTCTTTGTAGTTATTGTTTTTCGCATTATTTTATATAATAGAGAATAGGGCATCTTTGAATATTTGAATTTGAAATATTGGAAAGTCAAATTCTTTTTCTTTCATTTTTAAAAGACATACGATTAAGATGGCATTAATATCTGCGAGGTACTTGAGGCAGGTTTATGTCCAAAAGCTCTCTTTCAGGGTAAGAAATGATTAGAAGTGTAGCATGGATGCGTCCATTCAGGATTCTAATCAGTCCATCCATCTATCAAAGGAATAGATTTTAACGCAATCGGATTTTGACACATCGTGCTCGTCAACTAAACCGAAAAATCCAACGCTAAAACAAAATGCAATAAACAGTAGCGCAGGCTTTTCCATCAAATCATCCGCTTTATAAAAACAGCGGATAACATGTTGACAAATCACGTCCAGTGTAAATTTCAATCTATTCTACTCTGGCTTTACTTATACCCGCTATGTCTTTTTCTGTCTACCTCTCCTTTCATTCATTCTTCAAATTGCAATTGGGAAATTTTAGAAATCGAATTAGTGTACATATTAGATATCTTATGATTTCAGAACAAAATTACGCGGACGGGAAGAGTTGACTTTTTTTTGTGAAATAATGCAAAATGAACAGAGAATCGACGAACAACAAAAAGAGAAGAGCGGTGTTTGATGTCTGAAGCTGATGTGATGTTATGTACTTGTTTGTGTTTTCAGTTCCGTATTCCGAGTCGCGTGATATTTATTTTTGTAGCAGGTGGAGTGGAAATGGAAACGGAAACGGGAACTGAATTAATAATATCTGTTATTATAATTAATAACTAATTTTGTAAAATAGGTGAAAGTAATAGTAGAAAAATAAACAAATAGTTAGGGGCTCGATAACCAAGAGATTAGCATAAGGATTGCGCATGACGACAACCTTATGTCAGCTTCTCCACAGTCCCGCCGCCCTCCGCCTTCGACGCGTCGTAGTTCGAGTCAAGAAAGGCCTGTCCAAATGTTCTCTTGTCATCCACCACTCCCCATCCCCATGTGCGCAGTACGCACCCCTTGCTTCTTGTCAGTCCAATTATTCCATATTATTATTCTTCGCCCTTGGATCTATGGAAACATACAATCAAAACAAAGATTTCCTTTAAATTCTACAACCCAAAGAAATCAACGAGTAATTCTCTCTCACAAGGCTGTATTTTATGGGCTGAATGCATCTGAAGCATGGCCTGTTGAGTCCATCATAGATTAACCAAGACCCAAGTCCATTCATGATAAAGCACGACATCGTTAGGTTATGAAAATTGGATTCATGTCGTCAACAAAAAGTCAAATATTGAATTAATTTTTAATTTTATGAAAAGAAAACCAAATTTAACAAACGCTGGAAAACTTTAGCTGTTAGATTTGATGCCCTTTCATATTAAGTAAAAAAAATATATTAACCACATATAATAATTTGTAAACCAAATTTTCAAATAAGTAATTTGATAAGTTTGCATAATATATTCGAATTAACTGATGTTTTTAAGTAGTAATGTATTTCCACTCTCAAGTCTCAATCGATTGTTTTCTAAAATTTTAATCGTTTTTTTCCGGATTCAGTTGTTAATAATAACAATATATATTGATAATGATTTTAATATTCCATTTTCACTTTTTGAAATATAAATTTCTAAAACGCAGGTTTTTGTACTTCGTAATTCATATATGCAATAGGTTTAAATAATCAATATCAAAGTAAGTATCTTATAGTGTATCGAATATAAATGACATGGAGATCAATTATTACACAAGGGAAGTAAGTGAGTGAACTTTTGAAAGGTCTAACATAAGTATTTTTATTTATCACAAAAATTTATTTTTAAAAAATAAATATTTAATTATAAAATAAAAAATATTTTTTTTGATAAATATAACTTTTTAATAGTCAAAATATAAC
>JAOQMP010000210.1:50950134-50963054 GCA_027563575.1 Erythroxylum pedicellare
TCTTTTTTTTTTTTTTTGCTTACAAAGGATAATAAAACAAACAAACCCCACACAACTAAAAAACAAACATCCTACTAGCGCAGTATTCTGTAGTATAAAGCTCCTTGCTTGTGTCGGTGTATGAGCTCCATAACGACCGTCGGAGGCTCTTGAAGTATATGCAAGCCTGGGCTGGATAATACTGCTAGAGAAGCCAGGCTATCGACACATTGGTTACCTTCGTGATATACATGCTGAAATTACACCTCCCGTGCTCGGTAGATTAACCCACGGGTATCTATCACTAAAAAATTATCAGAAGAAAAACCTATATTGGAAGAGGAAAGAATGTTAATCACCTCTAATAAATCCACTTCAATGACAACATGTAGATATCCAAGCGTCCATGCCAATGTAAGGCTCGAGTGCGCTCCTCAGAGTTCGGTAGTTAAAGGCGAGCCCCTTCTAATATTCTGTAGAAATCCACTACACCACTAACCGTGACAGTCCCTAATTAATCCTCCAACAATAGCAATGTTTTATTTAACCGCTTCGTCTATATTTAATTTGACTCAATCCTCCGTCAGTTTGGTCCAACTAACTAAATTGCCCACAGATCCCTCATCTTGTTGAAAAGAATCCGTATCAACCACCTCAGGGGGAATTTACACCAGCAGGTTTCCACTCTTGGACAATCCCGTAATGCATGCAATGTTGACTCTTCTTGCCTATAGAAGTGACAACTGCTATCCGCTGTGATATGCTAAGCCACTCACTATTGATTAGTTAGTAGTTTTCTTTTAGCCAAGAACCAAAGAAAAGCCCTAATTTGCTTGGGCCATGCCCATTTCCAGATTAACTCTCATAGTCTATTATTAGCGTCCGTGGTGTTAATTTCCATTAAGTCATAAGTTGACGCTACTGTGGACCTTCAGTGATCAGTTTGTCCCCACACCATTTTATCTTCCTCTGTTCCTTCTGCATTAGGACGGATCGCCGTAATTTCCATAAATACTGTTGAAGGAAGATATTGTTGGAAAAAATTTCACTGCTAGGTGCCAACTTCATTCTTAAAATCCACAATTGTAGCGTAAAGAACGTTATCAAGAATTGGAGAGGTCGCCATGAATATTAATGGTCCTTAACCATCCGACTAGTTATCCATCCAGAAGAAAATATGCCTCCCATTACCTACATTCCATTTTATACCCTGGCGTACAAACTGCCAAGTTGCAGATATCCCGTCCAAACGACCGAAGACCCTTTCCTATCTGGCGTGTGACGGATATGATATGCATCTGTTCGATATTTTGCCCTTAGGATCTGGACCCATAAAGCTGTAGGTTGAGTAATCAAAGCCCAACCTAACTTTGTCAGTAACGCATCATTGGAAGAACGAATGTATTTAATGCCTAGGTCCCCTGTGTTTTTGAGTTGACACACTATCTCCCATTTGACTAAATGCATTTTCCTATGCTCGCCCGTTGAACCCCATATAAAATCCCTCATGATTCTCTCCAATTCATCGCAAAGTTGTCGCGGAAGTCTCACCGTTTGTATCGTGAAAATTGGGAGGGACAAAATTATTGATTGGGTTAAAGTAACTCGCCCCGCTAAAGACAATGCCCTTGTACACCATCTTGCAAGTTTCTTTTGTGCTTTATAGAGGATGTAATGATAGATATTTCTCATTGTATGCTCATGAATCAATGGAACTACTAAATACTTTCTAAGGTTGTTCGTACATGTAATGTGCAGGGCTTGACTGAGGCAACGCGTATTTGCTCGAGAAACATTCTTGGAGAAAAAATTTTGAGTTTTAGCAGTACTAAATTTTTGTCCTAAGGCTTTACAAAACACCTCCAAGGTCCTTGCTATCACTTGCGTCTGTGATTCCGTAGCTTCAGCAAATAGAGCGAGGTCATCTATAAAGAAAAGATGGAAGATGTGAGGCCCTGTAGGACTCAGTTTTATCAGTTTCCAAAGTCCGTGACCCACCTCCTTTAAAATAAGGTGACCTAGTCTTTCTATGCACAACACAGAAAGATAAGGCAAAAGTGGATCGCCTTGCCGAATACCCCTTGAGGGACTAAAGGGATCAGTAAAAGTGCCCTGTCAAGTGACTTGAATAGACATAGTCGTCACACACTTCATAATGACATTGATTAAATTTTCTGATAACTCAAAGTCCATTAACGTGTTTTGTATAAAATTCCAATGAAGCAGGTCTTATGCTTTTTCCAAATCCACCTTGATAGCAAAGTACCCTATCTTCCCCTTCTTCTTTCGCATCGATTGAATGACCTCTTGAGCGATGATAATATTATCGATTATTTGCTTACTAGGTATAAAACTGCATTGATTCGCCTCCACTAGATGATCCATATAGTTTTTCAAACGATTCACAATAACTTTAAAAATAATTTTGTAAGGCACAGTACAGAGGCTAATTGGTCGAAATTGAGAGATATTATTCAGAGAGGAGATTTTGGGGATCAATACCAGAATGGTTTGATCCAAATCCTTTTCTCATTGTTCCAGTCGAAAGACTTCCTGAATATATGCCACCACTTTTGGCCCTACCTTCCCCCATTGATTTTGCAAAAATAATGCATTGAAGCCATCTACTCCAAGGGATTTATTAGGATTTATGTCAAAAATCGCACTTTTGATTTCGGTTTCATGGATTGGAAGGGTTAGGTCATGAACTTTTTCCTCCAATAGCGAAGGAAAAGCTCCTAAGATCAGAAATCGGTGCATATTCCAATCTTTGTTATTATAAAATTGGACAAAAAATGTCCTAGCTAATAGACGCAGTTGCTCTGGATCAGTTATCAATGACCCATTGGAATCAATGAGTCGCTCTGTCTTCATTTTCTTTCTTTTTGATAGAGTGATAGTGTGGTAATATTTGATATTTCGATCACCCTTTGAAATCCATTCACATCTGGCTCTTTGATGTCAAAAAATTTCCTCATCACATAGTATTTACATCAGCTCCTCACTCAGCTTTTCCTCCAAGACTAAGAGTGAATCCAAATTGCCGACCTCCATAGCCCTCTTAATTCCTTTTAACCGTGCTAGCAGTCTTTTTTTTCGATGGACTATATTGCCAAAAACTAACTTATTCCATCTTATAAGGTGGTTGGAGAATTAGGCTAAAGATTTACTCAATGTCTCCTCTTCTGGTAACCAATGCTCTGCTACCAAATCATCAAAACCTGCATGTGTTAGCCAAGCATTTAGGAATCGAAACACTGGGAACCCGTTTATTCTTGGTTGTGGCCTTTGTAAGTGAATCAGCATAGGTCTATGATTTGAACCAAGAAAGGGTAAATGATGATTCATAGTTTGAGGAAAATCCTGCAGCCAAGACGTTGAACTAAAAACTCTATCCAGCCTAGCTTGTACCGTTCCTCTTCGTCAAGTAAACTTTGATCTAACAAATCCCAAATCATGTAGTCCACTCCCATGCACCTATTCCTTAAACTGTTTATTCACTACCCGCGCTAACTTAGCTCCACCCCGTTTATCCGAGATCTCCATTTTAGCATTAAATCCCCTCCTACAAGCCAGCGTCTATGAATAGAACATCCTACCCATCTCAAAACTGGCCAGAGAATGGTTTGAGAAGAAAATTGCGGGCTAGCATAAACTGCTGTAAAATCGAAAGAGTACGAATCATACTTGATGATGGTATGAATAAATTGGTAATGAGTTATTACTAATGAGTTATCAAATTCATCCGTCCATAACATCCATATCCCTTCATAAAAGAGTTCGGCTTCTACTCTAAACGAATAATTAAACCCCAAATTATGGATTACTTCGTTAGCCCGAGATCTACTAATTCAGGTTTCCATCAAAACTAAGATACCAGGTTTGTAATTACGAATGTAATTACGCATTATGGCATGGAATCTAGTCCCCTTGTCCCTTGAAAATTCCATATTATGATCGACATAAGGAAATAAAAACGTGAACAGTCCACTCTACAATTGAGTGTAAGCTGTACCTCCTACGTGGGCTTCCTTATTTCCATCACCCTGTGTCTTCGTTTCAATCTCCTCGTCATGTCCTTTTTGATTCATGTCTTCTAGCATACTTGACCCTACTGCTAAATCTGGGGGTTCAGTAAAAGGAAGTGCAGTTATACCCCCTTGCCCCTACCATCCTCCTCGGGGTCCTCAACTGCTTCCATTAGATGGAGTCGCTCCTCAACAGCCTGCTCTCTGTCTTCAATAACTTGACTATCACAAACTATTTCAGTATGAGAATTGATTTTAACTGCTAGATGTTTATCTAGTGATGTGGGTTGGAGTTGAATTATAGGGAAAGTATCCTATCCTTTTTCCTAGTGACCGTTGGCCTGGGAACGTTCCTCCCGGGTCTGCTGAATTGTGGCTACCGACTTTCCTTTTGAACCATTCCTTGAATTCCGTTTGGGCCCAGAAGACGTAGACACCGTCCCTTATTGATTTTGCTTTCCTTTGCCAATTAACTTTGCCAAATTAAATCTATCCGAATCCAACAAAATTACTATTTAGTGGGGTCTCAGTCTATACTGTAGACTCTTCCCCCATGAGCTCTTGCTCTGTCAGTATTGAAAACCTCGAGCTGTCCATTTGATTTGCCTCCCCATTACTTCCCATCTATTCTTAACGTTTCATAGAATTTCGTGAAGCCTTCTGTTGCACCTGAGTATAAGGTCTATAGCCATTGTTATTCACGCCCGTTTGCTTCCCAACTGCTGCACCAGACGTACTCCTCTTCCCTGTCACTCCTTCACCTTCACTGGAGATTGGGTTATGAGGTTCAGGTTGAGTATGTTGTCGCTGCAGACAACCAGAAGAGTCGTGTCCTACCATTCCACAAGTATAACATATTTATGGCAATCCTTCATAGGCCACCAATATCCTCTCCCCGTCAAGCTCTACACTTGAACACAAAGGGACACTCAAGTCAATATCAACAGCGACTCACGCGAACTTCCCCCGTTGAGCTTGTAGGATTGCTTCATCTATCTTCGTCGTGTTTCCCGCCACGTTTCTTAGAGCTGTTAGGATTATTGGATGGTATTGCGCGATGGATAAATCTGGGAATCGAAGCCAAAACACAGCTCTGTTGATTTGACCTTGTGATGGTCGGAAGTTTGGCAGTAATCATTGAATGGAGAGTGCTTGTCCGAAAATAAGCCACGGACCATTAGTTAGAGCCTTAAGAAAGTCGTCTTCTTAAATGAACTTCACAAGGAAATAGTCATTTTCCAAATCAACAATCTTCATGGGGCCTCATGGGTTCCACATAGTCTTCAACCTGGGGCTTAGAAGCCGATATACAATACATCGACCAAGTAGTTTCACGATTACTGGTTTTTCCCATTTTTTTATCTAGTTTTGTCTTGAGGTTGTGAGATAACGTAATGCCCCTCCTTAACTCTCTAAGTAGTTGCATGATATCTCCTTCTTGTATTTTGACTGGTTCTTCGTTAGGCCATGCAATATCTTCGCGTGCTATGGCCTCCATCGCTTACCCTATCACCGGAGCTCTATAGGATGGTTAAGGACGTGGTGATGGTTCTTCCTCACGTTTGCGAGTACACACTTTTTTGGAAAGGTGCCCCTCTTGGTTGAGGGACTCAATGACAATCCCAAAATACATGACAAAGAAAATGAAAACAACGTAAAAGTACAAACTAGAGTTGTTCTTCTTTTTAGAGAGAAAAGCCAGAAAGAGGAAAGTTGGCAGCACCATCAAGTCTTAAAAAACAAAGGAAGAAAGATAAACAAAAGAAAAGGCTTAGAAATAAAGGATAATGAAAGTGAAAGATGTTCAAGTATATCTTGATGAGTTATATAGATAAGTTGATCTACTTTCATCGTGTTCCAAGCCATATAGTCTACTACTTTTTTATGTATCTTTCTAAAGATAAATATGGTTTTGACATAGCCATGTTTTGGAACATGTATCCTTTTGAAAGAGAAGTTGATGGAGAATAAAATACATTAAATAAGAGAGAGTTATACAAAAAGGAATAGGAAAATAAATTAGAAAGTGTCAAATCTTGTTAATTTTAAAAAATTTTGAACCTTTCAAAAGTTCAATTAAGTGCTTAAAATTTTAAAAATTAAACAACTTAATTAAAATTTGTCTTAATTTATATTTTGTTTATCTGACTTATGAAATAACATCAATATTGGCATTTTAAGGAGCTATATGGCTCTTCGTCTTTGTCAATATGGTGTTGAGTCTCTTGTGGAAACACATTAGTGATTATCTATTTAAAATGTGCCACTTGGTTGATACTAAAAAATTATATGAGGAAGAAAATGTCACGTAACACTTTTAAATATTAACCTTTACATTACTTCATTAGTTGTATAAGTAAAATATTAAAAGAGAATTTTTTTTGGAAATTTAACGAAGACAACCTTTTAAACTAAATTATTCAAAATTTAAAATTTTGGATATTTAATTAAAAATTTAAAAGATTAGGTATTAATATTAAAAAAAAGTTTGAAATGTTATCCTAGAAAAAAATGGTAAATACTAAAATCATCATGAACAAAGAGAGTATTAGATAAAAAAATCAAAACTATCATATATACTCCAGTGAAGCCCAAAAAAGGTTAGTTTTGTGTGACAAAATTGAGTAGTCAAGGCAAACATAACAACACACATAATAAATATATGGGGAACTAAAGAACCAGTATTCTAAGAATGTTCCAAGGTCTTAAGATAAAGCACAAAATCGAGCTTAAGATTTCTCATATATGAATTAAAAAGACAGGATCAAACACCATAAGAATAGATGATCAAGACATAATTCTTGAAAAGAAAATTAACAGTTATAACTCTTCATTTTCTTTCAAAAGGCCTGAGTGTCTAAGAAAATAAGATGTAATATGTTTTCTTGAGAGGTTTTAGGGAGAAATTGATGTAGAATAAGATCCATTAAAACATAGAAAATCGTAAAAATGAAAAATAATAATTAACAAAATATCCAAGAACAAGGAAAGCATTAGACAAAACTTAGTCCAATAAAATGAAAAACAATAACCAACAAAATATCCAAGAATAAACAGAGTATTAGATAAAAAAGAGAGCATTAAATAAAACTTAGTCAAATCTATTATCCTTGATTCGTTGAAACCTACCAAAAGTTGTTACCAATAACATAATTGAACAAGAAAGGTTGATAACATAACACCTTAAGAAATATATAGGTAACCAAAAGAACTCAGATATTAAAAAATGAACCTATGATTTTAAGATGAACCATGAAATGAAGTATAATATTTATCATATTTGGATAAAGAAAGATCAAATATAACACCAAAAGTACAAATAGTAAAGACATAAGTCTAAAAAGGTAAAAGAGATATATATAACCAAAAAAAAACTTAAAGGAAAGGAGTTTGAAAAGCTCAAGCATCCAAAGAAAATTAGTGAGTTCCTAAAGGTTTGAAAGAGAGCTTGATGTATAATGGACTTCGTTGAAGGAGAGAAAGTATTTTAAAAAGTAATAACTACCAAAATAGCCATTAATAAGGGGATAATTAAATAAAATTGAGGCCAAACTATTATATTTGCTCTATTACAACCCACTAAAAGTTGTTGCAAACCTAGTTAAGAGTTAAAGTTGACAACATAACACCCATAAAAATTTAAGGTAACCAACAAATATTAAAAAATATGTATGTAATATATTAAGATGAGCCATAGAATAAAACATATGACTTATGCTATATGAGCAAAGCAAAACTAGATCTAATAACTATGGGCATAAATTATAGAGACATAAGTCCAAAAAAACAAAGGAAGAGAGCTATACATATATATAAACTTAGAAGGAAACGGAGGATGAAAGTTAAGAATACTTAAATGTTTAAAGAAAATCAAAAGTAATGAATTTTTTGGAGATACTTTTGGATAGAGATTGATGTGGAGCAAACACATTTAAAAGATAAAAAACATTAAAAAAACAATGATTACCAAGATATTGATTAATGGGAAGAGTAGTAGGCAAAACTGAGTCTAAAGCATCATTTTTGATCCGATGAAATCCATAAGAAATGACAATTGTCTAATACAATCAAGTGAGGAAGGGTGATATTATAACAATCACAAAAAAAACATATAGGTAACTAAAAGAAATCAAATACAGGAAAAAAGGACTCAAGATACCAAGATGATATGTAAAATGGAGCATAAGATTGATCATATTTGAGCATTAAGACCATACATAACATTAAAAGCATAAATTCTAAAGGCACAATTCAAACAAATAAAGAAAGATACTTATACAGAGAAAAAGCTTCAAAGTAAAGAGACATCAAGGTAAAAGATACTTAAGCATTAAAAAAAATCATAAGTAAAGAGTCTTAAGACAATTTTAAGAGGACTTAATGTAGAACAAACTCTATTAAAGGAGAGAAATCCCTAAAAATAAAAATGATAACTACCAAATACCTATGAACATGAAGAGCAGTATATAAAATTGAGTCTAAAATATCATATCTGGTCTAACGAGGCACACACAAAGTTGCTTATATATGACCCAATTGATTGCAAAAGGGAAGACAACTAAAGACACAATGGCTAAGTCGAGCCACCTTGGGCCTAAAGTTTCCTATATGTGGTTTGTGTCTAATCCGAAGTCTGGCTGACTTGAGATATATTTAAGAATCTAAACAAAAATAATTTATATATTTGCTGAATTTCCTTAAATCTATAACCTCAAATTATATCATTTTGGTCAATCATATAAAATAATATAATTTTAATGGTAGGAGCTTAGTTCAAGCTTCGAGTTGGTCCTTATAATTCTGATCAATTTAAACCTAGTTTGTTGATTTCAAATTAGCAATAAAAATAGGTCAAATCGATTAAGCCTAGCTTGAGATCATCCAGACATAGTTTGAGACCTCTAATGGCAGTCTGAGCTTCAACTAAGCCTAATCAGGCTTGGTTTATATTGTTAGATCTTGAGCTCAATCAAACTTTGGACGACCTAAAGCCTGCTCAAAGTTTAAACTATCAACTCCCAACCTAATAATTAATCTATCTCAATTGATTTCAACCTAAACCTCTCCGTCACGTTGCCATTATTACCAATAGATAACAATACAAACCCAATCAATTTAGCTTCAATTGTAAACATATTCGCTTATAATAAAAAAAAAACTTTTTCTTCATCTAGCTCATGATAATGTTCTCCTCCTGTGATGCATTAAAGACATATATCTATGATAATGAAAAAGACATTATTTTTATGTCTAAGAATGATGGTCATAGTCATAGCCTTTTCTGGACACTAAGATAGTTAGTAAGATAATACATAGCCTACATAAATACCACAATTTTGGATTAGTATCTAGCAATAACAAGGACAACAATGTTGTCTGGTGCCTCTTGTTTGTTTAACGTATTCCCTTCCTCATCTTTCATCTGTGTTAGGCCATCCATCATATCAATTTCTATGTTCCTACCTTATTCTTGATTTTAAGTTACTCCTTGAAAATCACAACAACCTTCTTCCTACATTGTCAACTTACACAAATGAAGCCTAGAGTTGTCAAGCAAAAATGATCAAATAAACTGAAAATAACAACTAAAAAGACCTAGAGAGTTTAAGATTAATGTAGATGTGTTATCAAAATTATATATGTGTTGAGTTTTAAACCAGGTCGGACTATAAAGATTAAGCCATAAAACTCAAGTCCAAGTTTAATTTGAAATCCAAAAAAGATGAACTGATTAAAAATATGTTTGGATTAGATCATAAGCTTTTTTATCAACCCTTCTTTGGGCTAGATTGAACTAAAAGTGTCATCTCTAATGATAATATGACACTCACACAAAACATATCAATAATTAGAAGAACTAAAAAAAAAATGGACCCAAGATCTCAAAATAAACTATGAAATAGAACATATAATTTAGACAAAACAAGGCAATATCTAGAACTAAGAGCACAAATGATAAAAAGACATGTCCACAAAAAAATAAAGGAAGATATTTTTATAAAAGAAAAAGCTTAAAAGCAAAGGATGATGAAGGTGATGGATGCTTGAGCCTTTTCAAAGAAAAGCAATAGTAGAGAATTTTCTTAAAATATTTTAGAAATAAGTTAGTGTATAAGAAATTCAATTAAAGAAGAAAAATTCATAAAAATTAGAAAAGCCATAACTATAAAAAAAACTCATGAATAAAGAGAGTATTAAACAAAATTAAATCCAAATCATCATCTCTATTATCGTAAATTTCATGAAAAATTACTTCTACATAACCTAATTAAGTGGGGTACACTAAAAATATAAAGGTAATAAAAAATTTAAAAGTATGCTTAAAAATAAGTAAAACCACGAGGAAGTGGGTTGTATGTTAATCCTTTTTATAATTCAACACCATAGGAATGCACAAAATACGTGTTTCATGCATTTATGAAATTCAAACAATAATAAATGTGAGGAGTTCCTAAATTCCGTAACTAAATACTGCTGTACACCTTCTTCTGTTAATTTGCACAATACATATGGACAGATCAAACCCAGGAAATGAATAGCTTATATTCCTTTGACTAATTTTTGATTGACAAGTTAGTATTCTAAGCAGTTCTGCTTACGAGTAACTCAAATTTACCCGAAGGATAGTCCATTTTAAAACCCACGCAGATCATTTAGTTTAGGACTAAACACACGCATGTTACATTAAATCTTAACATGCTTCAGTCTGTGGCAATTGCATGCCGTTTTTCTCCTTTTTTGTTCATTTTGAATCAGCAATGCAGACATTAACTGATTAACATCCATTGCTGAATTTAGTACTTACTTATATCTCTTGCTCATGTAACAACATTGTTACGTATTGTTGTTATCGGAATCGGTGATGTGAGGTCATAGAATGTTATCATCTCCCTCGGAACCGCATCATCAGTTAAATCGCACGTTAGGTTTCGAATTTAGTATAGTTTTGCTCGATCTTGTCAAATCGCTGACTTCGCTACCAGAGATTGAAGGTTGGATTCAATACCTTATTACAGAATCCAACTTGACTGACGACCGTTAAAACATTTTCTTGGATTCTTACCCTTTTAGGAGGAGGCTACAGCACATGCATGGAACATTGAAATTCAAGTTGAAGGCTTATGTCCACCACAAGTCAACTAGTTTTGTGTTCAAGATTCGTATAACCTAATTATACAAGACTTAACTTGATCTAAAGTATTATAGCTAATGTTGACCAAATCGTCCGGTTGATGATTATGTCTAGTAATTACTTTAGTTTTTAAAAGAAACCTGACTTGAACCTGTATTGAAGTCAATAATTTTTTTTTTTGCATTAAACTAAATTGACTAAGGAACTAATTGGAGGTAATTTCGGTCTTTAATTAAGAATCTTGGGCGTTGATATAGTGTGAAAGCATGGCTCATGCAAGCTTTTAGTTTAATTGTTCTCACATGTACGGTTGGTTTCCTAAATTTGTGCCCATTTAAACTGCAAATCTTGCATGTTGGTTCATTAAATAACCTTAGTTAACTTAATTCAGCATAGTTTGGTGCTCTGATTATGGAGAATTAATAACTGCTTATCGAAATGCTTCAAAATGAGTCGCCCAGCTCAACAATCACAATTAAGCTACTTTACCCTTTGCTCGAAACTTTAATTATAAGGAACAACCACTTTAAAATGTTGAATTAGAGCAAGTATTTTATGTTTTTGATGTTTGACAATAAGGTACGTTTCCAAATTCAGATACGATACTAATCCTCTTCGGGTCTATACCAAAGTAATCAAAACCATCTTTTTAGGATTCGAATCTTATTATTTCCATTTAGGGTAATTGTTAGGGTGTTTGTTATGGCAACTTATGGATGGTAAGATAGGGAACTAGCGTGAGGGTATTATTTGGTAGCAATCGCACTGGAATCAATGCGGATTCTTTGTGGAATGCTTAATACAAAAAGATTTATGAGATGAGGAAAGAGTGTGAATTAATTAATTACGAGTCCAATTTGGTGACTTATATTTAGTGTTATAATATATACAGAATGAGCTTAATTTTATATTAAGAGAAGAGGAAGGTAGACCTAAGTTCCTCACTGTATTAACCTTGAAATTAATGTCTTTATCAAGGAAAATTGCACAACTTATATATTTTTACTAATATTATAAAATTATAATTATATACGATTAAAAAATCCAACCAGCTTGATGATTCAACCATAAAAATTTTGAATCGTTTAACTTTTCGGTTCGATTTTTAATTTATTCTTTTCGATTTATTTAATAATTCTTGTTATTAAAAATCAATCAATTTTTATTTAACAATCTCTTTTTTCAATTAAACTTTAAATTTTTTAATAGGTAAAAAGAATACCTTTCAATCATATTTTAAATTCTTTAATTTGATTCAATATTTAACAATTTTTACCACGATCTAATACCGGTTGAATTTTTTAAACCTTAAACCTCTTATCTTATCGATTTAACTTTTAGTCCAATTTTTTAAAACATTGATAATTAATGTAAGAAAATTAATTAGGAATAAATATATTTTAAATTTTTACGTTTAATATCATTTCTAAGTTTAGTATCTTAACTTCTAAATTCTTAATTCAAAATTTAAAATTTTCCCATCACTCCACATTATGATTCTATCACTATCATTGTAATGATTTTCGTACTACACCGATCGAAAAATGGTAAAAAAATAGAATATTTAGGTACTGAGTTTCAATACCAGCTGGCTTGTTTCACCTAATACCGGCAGGTACTGTCGGTATTTGAAATACCGATCGATATCAAAAAAAATTTAAAATCAGGGGGATTTTTACAAAAAAATGAAACATTTTGAAAACTCAAACCGCCAACGAAACCTGTATATTAAATAATAGTTATATTTTTTTACAAAGAATAATTAAAAATATGTTAAAATG
>JAOQMP010000210.1:50973582-51001106 GCA_027563575.1 Erythroxylum pedicellare
CTTTATGATCCAAATGAGAAGTGTGTATACCCGATAAAGATGATTTAGCAAAGAAATTACTAAAGAAAGCACAAATAGCAACTTAAGCTATACATCCTAGTAGGAATGTGCCAAAATAACATTTAGCAGGTGAGAATGTAGACTCAAGTAACCGAATATTTGAATTTACCGATGGTCTTAACTATCAAAGATACGCTTAAAGCTTATATTTTGGAGTTTATAGGAACATGAGATCAATGTATAGTTCTATTTGACTGTAAGCATCACAATTATTATCATAGTGATAGCATTAAAATACCATGCGGCATTATACGACAAAAAGAGTCATCCGCCTCTTTATTTGAATGAATAAGGCCAAAGATGGTATAAGGCCAGAATTGATTGGAGATATTACTGATAAGTGAAATTGATCTGTATTAGGAATTAAGTGATGCAAGAAAAATGAATGAATTAGGTGGGTCAACACCAAAGGTATGGAATATAGTGAGATAGACATAAGAATTAAGTGTACTGATATTATAGAGATGTGAACTATGAAACGAAGGATGAATTGTATCTAAGAGTATCATGATACCAAGGTGTGCTTAGATTGAGTGCAAGATGTGCTCAGGATAAGATAAAGAAGCAACTAAGCTTAAATTGTATTAGTTTATATAAAGTTATTAAGAACCAGACCATTAACTTATAAGTTAGTATTACTAACAAAGATGTCTCAGATTCATGATGTGTTATATGTGAATATGCTAAGAAAGATCGATATGATCTGATATTGATATTATCAACGTAAGAAGTGGAAAATGGTGAGTAATCTGAGATATATATAGAGAGAGGAATTAGTTAAGAAGTGAATGAGTAAATGAGTAATTGAAGACCAAGTGAGTCTATTGACTATGGTCATTGGAAGAAATTATTCAAGTGAACAAGTTACTTAGGAGACTGAGGAAAAAATAAGACAACATTACCCCCATTTGTTTGATCATTCAGGTAAGAATTTCGAGGACGAAATTCTTTAAAGGGGAGAATTGTTGGACCCCGAATTTTTCTTGAAAGTTAGAACTATTAAATGAGAAATTGTTGGCGATTAGTCATGTGCAAAGAAAAAGGAGAATTCTTGAATTTGAAATGAAGTAGAAAAGATAGTTTAGGTATAAGATGAGTTACATGTGAAATGTTGGAAATTATAAGCTGGAAAATGTAGTTGAAACATGTTCATTAAATATGCTTCGGTGTTTTAACCATAACGTTTTCTCTAGTTATCCAAATGAGATGATTTTTGATTTGGAGTAAACTAGAGATATAGGGATACAAATTGTCTGATGAAATTAAGTTTTAATTCAGTTTCTAAGAATTTCAATTTGTGGATGGAAGTTGAGCATAGAATATTGTTTTAGCATAAGAATAGTTAAAAAATGTTTAGGGTATAACTTTCAGATTTCTAAACCAAATTGAATAATTTTGGTGTTATTAGAAACTAAAGACAACAAGAAACAATTTTCTAAAAGGAAGTGTTATCAAATTCCTTCAATTACCTAATCAAAAAAGGTCTAGATTTTTAGAAGGAGTTAGAAGTATAAGATGTTAGTTTTAGTATAAATAAGGGGTAAAATGAGAAGGACAAAGTAAATGAAGGGTAAAACGGGAAAAGACCAAATAAATGGTCTTGAATTAGAAGAAGAAGGGAGAAGTATCGTGAGAAGCCAAAGAGAGAGGAAGAAAACGTAAAGAAGAGAATAGAAGAAGGAAAATCGTGGGAAGCTTGGAAGGAAGAAGAAAGAAGAAGAAAAAGAAGAGGAAATCATCTTGTTAGAGGTAAGCCTTCATCTTTCTTCTTGCTAGGTTCAAAAAGGGATTAAATAAAGACTAGGGTTTGTGTTGGGAATGAAGGAAGAAAGAAGAGAAAGATGAAACCATCTTGATTTGTTGGATTTCTAAGCTAGGGTTTTGGTTTGTCTAGCTTAGATGAACTATAGGTAGGTTGGGTTTAAGATCAATTTTAGCAATTTTGATTTTTGAAGTTTTATGAATTTTTATTTGAATTTGGATTAAATGAAAAGTTTTTTGTTTTAGGGAATTAAGAAAACCTTACTCAAGAGAAAGAGGAAAGGCAATCTTGAGCTTAGATTTTCAAGCAAAATAGGTGGGTAATATATTTATAGTTATTGTGTGATTGAGCAAATTTTTGCCTACGTGTTTGTATGTGAAAATTGGTTGAATTTGAATTATTGTGAGTGTTTGAAAATGCATGATGAATTATGACTATGCTATACCTCAAAAAAGGTTATGACATTTTGTATAAATGAAATGAGGAAAAAGTAAAAGATGCATAAGAATATGAATTTGTGATTGATTGAATTGAGCATAAATTTGCTTGTGATTGGGCAAGAGAGGAACCCATTTCGTTAGTCACGTGCACATTGACCTATAGCCTTCTCCCGGCTGCCCGCTTGAGGCACACGAGATCTTGAGAATCGAACTCGTTTTGTTCACGGTGTAAACTTTGGTTTCTTCGTTTCGTTCCACAGAACTCTCGAACCATTTGCTGTGCATTTCATCATTGATTTATTGAGTATGATGCATAATTGAGTGTTATGCTTTGATGGATAATTACACGATATGTTCTAGGTGATGAAATCTTGTTAACTATAAGTTGTGAATTTGAATTGTTAAGTATTGAATTGTTAGATATATCTGTATATATGCTTGAATGTATGGCTCGTTACCAGTGGATATAAATATATTAACCACTGAACTGTGTAGCTCACCCAACTATTCCTTCCTCAAGTGTAAAATGAGAAGTTTAGCAATCCTTGCAAGGCAATTGGACAAACTCCAAGATAGTTAGCATTTTCTTACTAAGTTAGTTTAATTATTTTTGAGTAGCTTTAGCAGCATATCGAACATGAGCACCCTTATGTATTTTGTATTAAGAAAATGATGTAGTGTGCATATGTATCTAAAGCTACATTTAAACACTATTTGTTTTAGCAATGAGATTGAGTATTGAGAAGTTCTTTTGTCATGACAATAATGAAATATGATTGTGTTTTGCTTGTGATTCTCAAAGTTGGTATATTGCATTTTTCAATCCTTTCATAGGTGTAGAAATTGTGTTCTGACTTCAGGAGAAAAACTATATTAATATGGGCTGAATTAGGCAAAGTTGTCTTCTTGAAAGTTGTAGATTATCTTTCTAGCTTTCCATGATATAAAGTATGAAATTTTTGGATATCAGAGGTAAGATATATGGTCATTATAAATAGTGATACTGCATAAGATGTATCTACAAAACAACTATAGTAATGATAAGAATTTGTTATTTGTGATGAATCATTTGAGTTGAGATTTGGGAGTTTAATGCAATCAATTTGGTAATTGAATGTTTAAAGAGTGATATTGCATTAGAAGAAGTGAATTTGCGAAGATTATGAGTGAAAGTGATGTTAGAATGGATGTAGGAACCATTGAAGATGCTTTGGAAGGAGTTTTGTATCACAAATGTTCATTAGATGGACTTTAGGTCTGTTAAACGAACCTTCTTAGGTCTAAAAACGCCCCCAACCTAGTCTATGTCTGTTAAACGGACACTAGTTCTGCTAAACGGACCTTTAAGAGTTTGGAAAATGCTCCAGACCCTGTGTATGTCCATTAGGTAGAGGTGTATGTCCATTTAACAGACATACACTGTACACTTTCGGAAATTTGCAAATTTGACCCTCTAGATGGAAAACTCTCTCTTTATAGTCTTCATAAAAGTTAAGTCCTCTTTGAAACTGTCGTAAAATGACCTTAATCCAACATCCCTAGTGAAAGTTATTCCGATTGTCCCAAAACAGGTACAATATGATTGAGGACATAATCATGTTTGATTCTTTTGGCCATAACTTCATCATCCGACCTCCAAATGAAGTGATTCTTAAACCATATATTCCTAACACATTTTTCTATCTCTCTATAAAAATTAGTAGTCCTTGGTGTTGATTTGAAAAAGATTGATGGAAAGAAAGTGAGGGAATCGGTTGAAGGAGCCTGACTTGATTATGAACGTAATTTGACTCTTTAATCATATCTTGATCTATATTGATCAAATAGGAGACTTTTGGGATGTTATAAGAATGAAGATGAACTGGTATTAGCTAGGGAGATTCCATGGAAATAACCTTACAGAATAATACGCTCACGTCTTATGATTCCGGATAGTTGGCCTCCGGAAACGAGGTCCAACACAATATATACAAAGATTTCTCTATTATACAATCCAACAAAATCATCATTATATATATAGAGAGATTTCTCTATTATAAAATTCAAACTAGTATTTTTATATCTTTTATATGAAAAACTTTTGTTTTTTATAGAAAAATATTAATTTAAATTTGAAATATATATTAATTTATTTTTATATATAAATGGAAGGAAGCTCAACTACTATTGATAATTCAATCTCTTCAGAAAGATTCAATGATCCAATTTAAGTTCACGTTAGATTGGTTTCTAGTATGAAGAATCATAATTTGTTTATAATATAACAAACATTTAAAAGGTGAGAGACTAACTAAATTAAAGAAATAATTAGTTAAGAGCAAAAGTGATGTGAAACCATGTAAGAAAGTTAGCCATGATATAAAATAATGGATGAAAAATTTGATTGAAGAGTATTAGAATGAGAAAGACAAGACAAAGATTTAACAAAAAAATTGTTAATGAAAGTTTTTTTTTTTACAGTGGTTAGATAACAATGATAATATTGAAGGTAATATTTTTACCTAATAGGAGGGGATGGTTGCAATTGATACAAGGAAGAGAAGAAGATAGATGATTAACTTTTTTACTCTATGAACATTTTCTAAAGCTTAACCTTTAATTTATAGTACATTACAAGCTAAAGAAGCAACTCCAAAGTGGAAATAGCAATGCCTAAATAGTGGTATAAAGCAGGTGTGAATACTGCTCAACCTTATTATTATTAACCTATAGACGTTATTGCTTCTTATTGTCTAGGATATAAAGCTCATTTAATTTTTGACTATAGAGTAATCTTCTTAATAGTTTTATTAGTGAAATGAAAAGTTATTTGAGTGAAAGAAGAATGACTTTTCCAACTTATAGGTGTTAAATCTTTTGTGATGATTGAACAAATAAAAGAAACAAGGCCATTATCAAATTTTAGTTTATTCTACTAAAGGGATGATGTTTTTAAAGTCCATTATTGCATCTAGGCTTATAGGAATGTCGATACAATGTTAGAGATATTTGATGAAATTGTGAATAAAGCTGTGAATGAATTTAGGTCTTAAAACATCATAAAATTCATCCATGACAATGATGTTACTTATAAAGTAGTTGGGAAGAAGTTGTAAAGCATGTATAATTATTCTATTGGACATTTTATATTGCACATTGCATTGACTAATACTAAAAAATATAAATGTTAGATACTTTCCTATTGTTGATGAAACTATGCAGAAAGAGAGAAAATGACCAAGCTCATTTATAATGATGCTTGGGTTCTGAATTTGACAAAAAATGAGTTCACTAATAGTAAGAATTTGTGTCATCTTACTATTATAAGAGTTGCAACTAATTCTTAACATTTTAATGTTCTGTTTAAATCAAAAAGAAGCTAAGATAAATATTTATAAGCGATAAATATGTTGCATCTTAGGATGCTATATCTAATGTTGAAATAGACATTTCTATTTATACTTGAAGATAATAAATTTTGGTTTCAATGTTAATTTTACTTTCAAGTTTGTGATCCTTTAGTGAGAGTAATTCATTTGGCTAATAGGTCTTCTTTATTCACATCTTATCTTGTAGTAATCAAATAAAGATGTGAAAGACAACTTCATTCTCCGTTGTTTATTATTGGGGTATATCTAAATTTATGTTAGACCAAGTGTTAGAAATAAACATGATGAAACATAATCACATAGATCATATTAGACAGGATCGTTTGTATATGCATATAATAAACAAAGAATAATGTACTTCGATTCTTGTTATAGTTCCACTAGTTAAAGAACTGTTCGTTACTAATTTACTGCAAAGATCTTTTGTTTATACTCTTCTCTGTATTATATAGAAGAAGTCAAGCATCTTAAAACATACATACCAATTTATGTCTTCACGATTTGTTTTTAAATGGCCTCCATATAACTACCTTTGGTAGTTATTTCAAGAGTATGACTATTATACCCTTCATACGCATAATAAAGACTCATACCATGTTTTACAAGGAAACTTAAAGTTAATAAGCAAATGTTTATTAGCTATCATAACAATTATTTCACAAGAAAAGATGTCAGATTTCCTTCCCTTATAAATAAAGGTATACAAGGATGCATGTAGTGATTTTGAGATACTCATCGTAATATGTCAAAGAGACAAACTTAATCAAGGTCTTTAATTCTTCACTTTTATTAGTTATTTAAAATTAATAATCACTTTATTATGTTATAAGATTATTTTTGTTGTATTACAGTTACTTGATGTAACCAATTCACAAAGGATATTCTAGAATTGAAAATGTTTTTAACTTGATCAATACATGAGTGTAATTGATGTGAAAGGAGTTGAAGCACATTTGACTCTATTCATTCCAAAAGAGAAATAAATTGGAATATAAAAGAAGATTTGGTGTTTGTTTAATATAACTTGAAACTTCGAGAAAGATATGTTGTTGTTATTATTAAGTTGAATACAAATTCTTATAATTTCTTAATAATTTAATTTAATTTGTTTAGTATAACTCTTAAGAGAATAAGTAGGTTTATATATCCAATTTGTCTTGATCATATCGTTCTTTTAGTAAATTCAGTTTCAGAGAACTGAAGTTTATAGACGAGAGTAACTTGAAAGATAATTTTAGATATGAAAGTATTGATATAATATCTAGTGTATTAAATAATGGTGATGATGGGATTCTCCTTAATGATGAAGACTTCATGCTAAATGAAAATTGAGATAAATGAGATTTGTGCGAGTCTGTCACAGAGTAAAGTTTTGAGTTTTGAGTTTTTATTTTTCATTTTTTTAATTTCACTTGTATTATATATATATATACATATATTAAATTCTATATATGCAAATGTAATACAATACTTTTAAATGTAAGTATTTTTGTTTCATGCTTTACTTTTACTTTATAATGTTCCTTGGTACAAACTCTTGTTTTTATGCTTATGGACTTATATTATTCTAATTCTGTGATGCTTTAATATAATCAATGTAATATTTTACACACATTGTTTTATTTTTAATTTTATATAATTATATATATGAAAATTAATTGACATTTTTATATTAATTATAGTTATTATTTATATAAGAAACATGTCAAAAGTAATACCAATATGAATATAAGAAATATGGTTGTATATTAAATATATATTATTATGATTTTTTAAGACAAGATTGAAGTAAAATTTAAAATGATGTAGCACAATAAATTGAAAGACTATTTTGTAAAATCATTTGAAGTGATACTCAATATTATTTAGTACTAGTACCATAATATACTAGAACCCAGTGTGATACGATATTTGCAATATTGGATTATGTAATAGTTTGGAAATTTTGGTAGGTTTGGTTTTTATCATATTACTTTGAAAGTAAAAGCAATTTTAGTTGGAGTTGAATAAGAGGTGGTTTAAGTGGTTCGCTAGGTTGTTTTAAGGTTTTCAAGGTATCAAATGTATTTTATTTAAATTTTATAATTACTTTAAATTTATTTTGGAAAAATAAAACATTTTAAAATTCAATAATTATTTGATAAATGTACCTTAAATTTAAAATGTTTTAAATACATAAATTTAAAAAATAATTTTGATGATTAAAATATAAATTAACAAATAGATATTATTTTATTGATAATTTTTGTTAAATTGTTTATTATATTTTAAAATTAAAATATATCTTAGTATTTTATTGACAGTTTTCATTTATCTTTAAATTGTATTTAGTATTTAATCATTAATAATAAAATATAATTATAATGACATTCACATTAATTACTGAACAAAATTTTGATTAAAAATAGATATAAAAAACAAAAAATAAAAGCTATAATAAATAAATCGAATAAAATAAGAAAACAATTACACATTTGCTACGTCACGAGCGCCTAACGAGCTACGGGTAGAACATCAAGGACTCGCTGACTAAATAAGGAACATCTATCTTAATAGTAGGGTATTTGTTAATCAGAATTCAGAAATGGCAATAACATCGTGGATGATGTATCCTTTATCGGAATATCAACCCAAAGTTTTACGAGATAAATAGTAAAAATAAAATTTATCATAAAATTATTAAGAATGTATCTTATATAAACGAAACTTCAATTAGTAGACTGGATTGAACTGCATAGTTTTGGATAATGAAAACTGAAAAGCCTTTCAAAGCTTTCACGAGTCGGAGCACGAAGAACTGTAATTACGCGTGCAAACAATCCAAAGCTGCTGCAGTTTGTTTCTTCCTTTCTATCGCAAACTTTAACAATCATTTACAGATATACTTTTCTGGAAATAATTTCTTGGATTCATCGGAAACAAAAAGGATAGGAAGGAACTAAAAAGTGAAAAGATGGTTACTTTGTGTGGTAACTAAAACCTTGTTGTACTAGGACCCCAACAATCCAAATGCATAGTCTTTTTAATGGAATGCTCTGATTTCAACATGTCATCATTTGGCAGGATAGAAGAAGGTGGCATCATCTTATCCTGAACAAAAGTTGTCATATGGGTCATGGCTCGCTCTTCCAGTGACCTTATGGTGTGATTCCACCTGCAAATTCCTTGGTCTTTCAATCCCTCCACTGCACCGATACTTGCAGCTGCAATCCAAATCCTGTTCGCTGCTGCACTACTCATATTTCGTCAACTCGGACAAACGGGCTTGGAGCTGGAGGGTGAGAAGCTGGAGGTGTTGGCCGTTACATGCTTTTGCATTATGTAGACAAAAGGCGTTGTCTTGATTTTCTTGGCAGCATAGGCAACATCGCCAATGGCTTGGGAAATAGCCCACAGCTTTTTTGTAATTATTATTTTGAATACAAAAGAGAAAAAGCAAGGCCTAAACAGAGCCCACAGTTTTTATGATGGCTAATCCAAAACATTGTGCTTAGGTCACATTGACAGTGAAGTGAATGGAATATGACAATTTCACGAATTGCATAGAAGGTCACGTTTTCTAGTGTCTTATTTAGTTTAAACTATGTACCTCATCAAACAAGCAACTACGCAATTCATATAACCATCAATTACGGAGCTCAAATTATAAATAATAGACAAATGGCAAAAGCCATGAACCGGTCCGTTTCAGGAACTCAATTGAATCAGTAAAATTTACTTTTTCCATTTAACTCCAGTCCATCCATCATTATTAATGATTGCAATTAACCTTTAAACTCCTAAAGACTTTTCCGATATATGTATATTTTTAATTTTGTAAAAGTTATAAATTTATTCAATATTCTCAAATAACATCGCCTACTTATATTTAAAACTTGAATAGTATAAAATAAATTGTTCACCATTAGTTGGACAAAAGTTGAAAATACATTTTCGGAAGATAATTTCAACTTAACTCCCATTCTGTTTCCGGTTTAAAAGACAATGGCTTGCAAGTCCTTGATAAGGTTATTTCCCAATCTGATTCTGGAAACATTTCACGAATTTATTCATATTTACATCTATAGTAGCTGATGAATGTTAATGGATGTGGTAATATGGGAGCGGATAGTATGCCTATTCCATTGGCAACTCTAATTGGAGTTAAATTGACGCAGTATGATTGATCAAAACTTGGCAATCTATTTACAAAAGCGAAAAGGTCTCTTAGTTTGGACCCCAACAACTCAAATACATGACAGTTCTCAATGACTCCTCCGATTTTCTGAGCTTCTCATCTCCTCCTTTCTTGGCCAAAGAAGAAGCCGGAACTGACAACGCTTTAGCTTGTGAATAAGACCTGATATTGTTCTTGGCATGTTGTTGAATAGACCTCAGTGCATAATTCCATCTACACAATCCCTGATCTTTCAATGCCTCCACCACTCCTACGCTTGCTGCCACCATCCAAGCTCTGCTTGTTGAACTCATTTTTTCTCGCTCACTTTCAGGATAGAATAGAACGGATATTCTGTAAGAAGCTATCAAAAGAGATGTGCCGCAAGTTTAGTGGTTTGTTTTGGCGAAAGGTATTATATAGCGTGGGGCAAGTAAAAGAACACAAGTGGTTTCTATGACAAAACCAGGGGTGGTTTCACCAGAAAATGAGGCAAGCCAATGGTTTTCTAGAAGTGGTATTACTGAACCAAGTTCAGCTGTCACCCAATTGAGACACGTGTGGATGAAGGTGTCACCAAGCTGCATAAAGTTACAATAATGGTGAAGTAAGCTTCAATTAAACAAAGAAAAGAAAAAAACTGTTAAAATTGACAGTTTCAGTAAAATTAAAAAACATTGTTTCGACAAAATTAAGATTTAATTAAAATAATTATTAACTAAAAATTAATCAATTAATTATAATTTATAATTAAGAAAAATTACATAAATTGATTTAATTTGTAATAAAATTATTAAAATAAATTAAATTAAAAATTAAAAATTGACTTAAAAATTAAATAATTCAAAATTTTATTATTAAATAGGCTAAATTAGTTAAAATTTTTAATTATTAATTAAATAACCATCATGCTATTTTAGATACAAACTTTGTTAAGTAGTGGTTCCAATATATGAATATTGACCTTTAGGAGCCTGAGGTACGTCATTTGGGCTAAGATTCCCAAGGAAGAGAGTTTTAGGCCTTCTATGTTGTCTTTGCATGGGTCATGGGCCACGACTAACGTGCAATGACTGATTATCGCTTTGACCTTGTACTTCTTGCTAGTCCTGTTTAGATACATGCAAATTTAGTCCAACTCATTTGGTCAAAAAAGAATAAATATTCTAAATTAGTTAATTTTCATACCATTTAAATCTTATTATAATTTAAATTTTGTTTATTTTATCTAAGTTAATTTCTTATAATACTGTGATTATTGTTTTGTTTATATTATAGTCGTCATTATAAAAATATTTTTATTTTAAAATTTAAAATTTATGTTATTTAATAATAATTAAATTTCTCCATTTTTCTTTCTCTCTCTCTCTCTCACTTTCTCTCTTTTCATATGGATCAATTGGAAACAATATCTCTACTAGTTAATGATAAAGCTGTGTACTACTGAATTTTTCCAAACCTCAAGTACCAACGAGATTCATATAAAATGTTGTTATTATAAATTATTTGTTTATATTTTGTATAATCACAACTAAATCTAAAAAGAAATAGGTTTATAGTTTAGTGATTTTAATGTAAAATTTTTACGATGAGCTATATTTTATCACTTCAACATAATTTTAAAAATTTAAAGTTAAAGCGTAATTAGACAAGACTAATTAATACGATCTAATTAACAAGGTTGTGCCCATGTTAAGGTTTTTTAGAACCATTTTTAAGTCTGTATCGACCATTATGTGCCATACTAATAAACTAGCAGATTTTCACTACGACCATTATGTGCCATACTAATTCCGGGATAAATCATTTATATCTCATATTTGGAAAACCAAAAATTAAAAAAATGACTTTCAATCAATTACAAGAATAAAAAGGAAAAAAGAAGGCTAAATGTAATTATAATAATGTTATCACACTTTGTTTGGTAGTAAGGATGTCTCCTCTGTGGCTCTCTCAAGAGAAGTTGTGACAGAGCTAAGAAGGGAAGCAATTGTACTCAAAGTGGGTTGTACGACAATGAAATGTCAATCATAGAAGTCTTTATTCTTTCTCAGGATCAAAAACATGGGTTTACAGAGGGACATAAAGGATCACCCCCTCAAGGTGTATATATACCCGAAGTCTCAAAGATTTCCTTGTAACTAGAAAATAGAGATAAGAACTTAGACTGCAGCATAGCCTAGATGTGTAAAGTTCTGACTTCTTTTTACCCTAACCATTTACGTAAAAGAATAATTAGTATCAGATACAATCACGCAATTAACTCATTCCTTGTGATGCAGATTTTCTCACATAAAACATGAGCATACCTTAGAAGACTGTGTTGGTCTGAAAAAAGCAGTATCGTTTGACTTAAACAAAAAAAAGCACGCATCGTATTGAAAAGCCCTTGATCAAAACCAAACTCATCATTCTCTTTATAAGGCCATACCTACAATGACATAATAAAGAACAATTTTAAACCAACTGAGGAGCATAAAAAGAGTTATTGAAAGAACACACTTGTAACTTGTACCAAAAAGCGTATTCTAGATTCCATAAATGTTTCGAATCCTAACCATCTCTTAAAATTTTGTTAAAACTTTCCGTATTTATAGCTCATTTGCCTACTTCTTCATTAAATGATAATATAAAAGTTTCCATTATCTTTTGAAATGATAAAAATTGATATGATAAGGTATAAATAGGGTTTCTCTTTCTATCTCATCCTACTAGATAGGTTTTGAAATTTATTAATTTTTTAGCAAGTACACGAGAGATGAAAGCACATCAACATAAGTAACATTAAATAGTATGCTTAGAACTATATTTCCTATTAAATGGCTGCAATTTAACTCAAAAAATAGGCCCCAAGTAGAAGATGTAATTCAGATCGACACTTTGGGTTAGCATAGTAACTTGAAAGCAAAACTGAAAAGGGTAAAAAATGCACTACTGACCTTTAGCAGCTAAGTTAACCACCACTTTTACGACATGAATTCTGACATTGACATCTTTTGACTCAAGCAGTTGCAAAACCTTTTATAGTCCAACTATCAAACAATTTTATGAAAAAATTATATAAGAAACACTTGAATTGGAACTCAGTTATCATACAACTCTGCGCATAAATTTTGTTTACTTTGCTCAAAAAGAGAGGCCATTGGTGGCTTGTGTCCATTAGTGGATTCACTAAATTGGGACTGCCTGTATTGAGACATAAGGGAATCTAAGGAAGTGAAGCCATTTCCAGATTGGCCTCTGTCAAAATACCTTCTTATCTACAAACATAAAAATGACGTCAACAGGGATAGAATTTCAAAATTACACATTTGTGATTGAAGAAGAGACAAATCTGCTTCATCTTTTTTCTCAAAACCACTGAAGTTGATGTAAACAGTTATTTGAAAGCATTTTAGTTAGTATTAAAACTAAATAATTACGAGCTTTAAGTAAGAAAAGCATCTATCTGAATAAAATTACCTTCTCAACTTCAAGATTCAAGTGCAATAACTAACTTTTCAAAATCATAATTTCTTTTTCTATTTTCTTCTTTTCATTGACGTCATCCTCTAGTTTCTTGGGCAGCTTTATAACCTCAGCATTATCACCTGTTTATAGAGGATGAAATAACCCCTTATATTTAACAAATTCCAAACTCATTTCCTTTCTTATATAAGTAGGGAGGGAAGGAAGAAAATCTTGGAATCACACAGAAGCAGAACAACGATAGTAAAGGATTGTAATCCACATAGCACATACCGCATATTGCAAAAAATGCTCTAATTCACTCTTGAGCTTGTTGGCCTCCTCTTCAGCTTGCTTTCTTAACTGAAATTCATTTTGAAGCAATCTCTTTAACTCAGTGAAGCCATTTCTAGATTTGCCTCTGTCAACATACCTTCTTATCTACAAACATAAAAATGACGTAAACAGGGCTAGAATTTCAAAATTACACATTTGTGATTAAAGAAGAGATAGATTTGCTTCATTTTATTTCTCAAAACCATTGATGTTGATGTAAACAGTTATTTGAAAGCAATTTTGTTAGTATTAAAACCAAATAATTATAGGCTTCAGGTAAGAAGAGTATCTATCTGGATAAAATTACCTAATCAACTTCAAGATTTAAGTGCGATAACTAACTTTTCAAGATCTTTTTTTTTCTATTTTCTTCTTTTCATTGGCATCATCCTCCAGTTTCCTATGCAACTTTATAACCTCAGCGTCAACACCTTCCTAGAGCATGAAATAACCCCTTATATTTAACAAATTCCAAACTCATTTCTCTTCTTATATATGTAGGGAGAGAAGGAAAAAAAATCTTGGAATCACACAGAAGCAGTATAAAGATAGTAAAGTATTGTAATCCATATAAAACATACTGCAGATTGCAAAAAAATGCTCTAATTGACTCTCAAGCATGTTGGCCTCCTCTTCATCTTGCTTTCTTAACTAAAGTTCATTTTGAAGCAACCTCTTTAACTCAGCAATGTCCTCACTCACAGAAACTCCTAACTTCTGAAAATAACAAGAGATGGAAGATGAATAGTTATCAAGTTTAAACTAATCGCAAAGTAAAGCATAAGGAGACCTGATATACAATGATGAGGGTAACAAATAATGGAACCATGTTTAGTAAAGCACAAGGAGACTTGATATACAATGATGAGGGTAAAAAATAATGGAAACATTCTTACCATTGAAACACTTCATGATTGTTTTTATGGTGCATAAAAGATGCATGCAAAGAAGTCAAGTCATGCCTAACATTCACCATATATGTCCCAAGTCAAAAACAAACTTATACCAAGGCAAGATGCAATAAAAGAATCGTAGCTAGAGTTGATAGGAGCAATGCATTATCATCTTAAAATTGGCCAAATTGATTGGCCTAACCATAAAAGATACCTCAACAATTTGAAAACCTAAAAAAAAAGTTATAGATAGAATACACCTCTGTTACATTTACTAGTGAAGCCATCATACTGATTCAACATCATTTTCTCTTTGAGTTTCTTGACTGACTCCATATGCTCCATCAGGCAATTTATTTTTTCCTTCTGTAGAAACAACACAAATCTCAAATTAGATATATTTTCATGTAAAAAACAAATATTAGATTTCAGTGAAAAAGTTCCGTAACTGAGAAATGTTCACTCATTTCACTTTTGTTTCATCATGCATATGCTAAGTTAAACAAACAGTAAACCTATATATGTAAAAAAGAATCAGTAGCCACAAAAAAGTAATTAAAAATTTTTTAATTAAAAATGCAGGATGTGAAAGTAGTGGATTAGCCTTTAAGGCTTCTGCAAAGTTTCTTTCCACCTCAGTAATTCGACATTATAATTGTTGGTTAATACTTTTGACTTCGTCATTAAAAACTTTCTACTGCCTTTCATTTCCAGTTATAAGCTTGTCAACTTGTATTTTAAGCTTACATTGCAATGGAGTAATACTCCTTAGCGATAATAGACCTTCCTTTACGAAGCTTCATCCTCATCTTCCCCACATGAAGAACATGAATAGATTTAGATATATGGTCAGCACCACTCATTTAGGTAATAGCCACCTAAGAAAAAAATATAGTTAAAACCAAGTATAGAAATAAGGGGATATCTAGATTAGAAAACATGGCTAATGGATATTTTAACTCAATCAAAAAACTATTATAACTAACTTATATATGGAAATTGAGAAAATACGAACAAAATCAATGATTTGCCTAAGCAGAAGCCTTGTTCTGCCTGAATTGGAGTATAATCAACAATGTCAAGGAATTTTGTTATTTTGAAAATTAAAGATTTGAATTCGTACTAAAGTCAATTTCCAATAATCCACTGACGAACCAATTTCATGAATCTCGTCATTCTTGAAAAATGAAAAGAAATATAGATGTCATTGCTGCAGATTATTCTCTGATTAGACAAGTATGTCTAGCTATCAACAAACTTTAGTGACTTTATTCTCTCCAAACACAACAGCAAGCAAACATTGGGATACCTTCAGAGTTGTAATGAAGGGAAAGAAAAGCTTCCTTTGCGACTCACCTATATAGAGAATATCTGGAGCGCAATTTGATGTGGACACGAGAATTTGGACATGGCTCTATCATGCATAAACATATAACTTAATTCACTATCAATTTTCAACCATAAATCATTTGATCATAATATCAATAAATGGGAATGGACAAAAAGACTTACAACGTCATTGCTAAATAGATGTCTAAAAAGTTGTTTCAAAATCAATGCATTAGTAACATCAGTAACCTACAAAAGTTACACAACATCAAAGCTTTTAATGAATTGAAATCTTCAATATATGTAACACTTTTTCAATTTATATACTATGAATTCATCAAGAAACAATAGGATGGCTTCATTTGATGTCTCTGTTGCAACAACTTCAAAGGGATATGAGATGACCTCATGTCTTTGCAAGTATTTACCAGTTAACATACACTTTTCAATTTCACTACCGTGTCTAAATAGATTAGTCAATTACAATCTAAACTGGAGATCTAAAAGGTACTATACAGAAACAAAATTAGCACTATATCCAAGACTTAGAAGTTAAGTTTTAAAGTACTATAAGAATGATGCATGCTAGTAAAAAAGATAAGGTTATTTAATCATTTTTATACAAATGAGGAAAGCTGAATGTCGAATATAAACAAGAAGACATGAATAGTGGGAAGTATAAATGAAACTCGACATATCCATATGAGTAGAATTCTTGCTTACAATTGATTATGGACGTTTAACCTGAATTATAGAAATGTATCCTCTTTTCGTCCAATTTTCAGGCTTATAAATTAAAGAGCACAAGATAAAATTGGCAATAAATATATATATGGCTTTCATCAAAATGACAAAGATCATAATAAACTTATGCTCTTCTATATTAGGTTAATGATTTTAGATACAACTACTCTTCAACTCATGTGTAAAGTAACAATGAAATATTTCCAAAAAAAGTAACAAGGAAATAAAATTATTTCTAAAACAAATTAAGATAGGGAGCTCCCAATTGCTCAAAGACTGTGGCCACTTCATCTAATATATAAAACCCTTCAACAGGTGAATATGAAGATTGTGGGATGAACCGAGACCACAACTACCTACTCCTGAACATAAAAAACTAGATACCAGTAAACAAATTTGATATATGGAGCTAAACCCAAAAAGAGATAGAAAAGAACAATTTCTAAAGCAAAGAGAATCTTGAGAAGATAAAGGGAAAATTTTTAGTTCCATACAGGGGCATAATATAAAATGAACCAAATTTAAATAGTCTAATTCCTAGATTTTTTGAAGTTGAATAATGATCCAACTTGAAAGCATCGACTGACTCAATCTCATCATAAAGTCTTTGAAGTTCTCTTAAAGTGCCTACCTACTTAAATTATCACCAGTATATCCTTCGATTAAAAAATAATAAACTTTTTTTGAAAAATAAATAATTAAAACATCAATAATCATGAAATTCACCTTAATAGAAAAATCAGTTTCCATATTTGAAATAAAAAAACTTATATGCTTGCCATTAAATTCATTAAGTTGTTATAAAACAAAATGTATCGACATCCATAGCAAACTTTCTCGTCCTCACAAGGCATACAGGTGTTAGACGATTTTACTTGAGAAACAAACACAGTTAATCTTAAACCTGGCTCACGTTTTCTACTTGATATATTATCAAACACAAAAGGGAGAGGTTGTGTTATTGATAACCTGTTTGACAGTTTGGGTGAAAGAGACATTTTAGATTGATCTAGAATAGGATATATGTTAAAAGGAAAGAAGAATCATAAAGTGATTCCGCTTACCGTGCTGGATTCTGAATCCATTTCTTCAACTTGCCCCGTTTGAAAAACAGAGAATTGTTGGTTGATGTTTGTAAATGAGAAGGAGAGAGATTGGAGAGAGAAGGTCTCAATTTCTCTATCCCTAATTTTACGAAACCTTAGATAATGATGTGCGTGAGAGAAAAATGATAACAAAGATTCTCTCTTTTTAAGCAAGTGTAGATTTTGCGTTGATAGGTGTCATTGTGAATGTCAAGGACGGAGTAATAGCAAGATCAGGCGTTAGATTCTCCTTTCCGCTCTATGTCTAACTTTATGGGTTGTTTATGAAGAATGAAAGATAAAATATCTTGTGGAAATTTAAGAGAATTAGAGAGAGAAAGGGCTTTCTTGGAGAGAGAAGTTGAGATTAGGAGGAAGGGGAGAGGTAAGAGTTATTAATTGGTGACAAAGAGATTGGAGAGAGAAGCAAGAAGAGAGGAGGACGATTACTATCGTCTCTGTGATTGAGGCCATGTGTTGGAAAGAGTTAAAAAGTTATTAACTGGCGGGAGTAATGGAGCCATTCTTCAATTTTTGTGTGTGAACTATTGCCATATAGTGTGTAATAAAGTGAGAGAGAAGCAACAAGAGAGAAGGACGATTTACTGTCGTCTTTGTGATTGAGGCCATGTGTTGAAAAGAGTTAAAGAGTTATCAACTGGCAGGAGTAATGGAGCCATTCTTCAATTTTTGTGTGTGAACTATTGCCATATAGTGTGTAACAAAGTGAAATTGGAGCGGTTGTTATAATTAATTATATTTTCTACAAGTGTTAATTATATTTTAATTAATTAATTATATTTTAATTAGTTAATTATATTTTAATTATATTTAATTAAAAATAAAAAGAAAATATATGTCACAGGCGCATCTGTGAACCCTAGTATCATCATCATTATCACACCCAATCTGAAGTCCCACAATGAAGCAGAGTCTGGGAAGGTCTGATAATACGCAACCTTATCTCTACATAGTAGAGAGACTATTTTCAGTAGACTTACATGCAGATATGACAATAAAAGAATGATGCAGGTTAAAGAGTAAAAAATAAATAATAATACTCACACTTAAAAAAGTGACCTTAATAATACTTATTAATAGTTGTAAAATGTTTAATAATAAGCATGAGTCACGACTGTGACAATTTAAGTCATAGTCGTGACAAGAATATAATGCTAGACTCTAACTTATAAGTTGAGTTGAAATTTATGTTGTATATTTTATTGAAGTAGCAAAATGTGGTCGCTTTCATAGTAAATGGTAAGTGCATTTAAGAATAAGTGGAAAAACGTGGTGAACAAAACATAAGGAAAAAAATTGGATGCCATGAAATAATAAAAATTAATAATTACATAATTAACAATTAATTAATAATAATAATTAATAAAAACATGCAATAATTTATAATTAATAGTACCATAAAAATACTTAGTAATATTTAATAATGAATAATATCATAATTAATATTCAAATAATAATTAATCAATAATAATTATTAAATGATAATAACATGAACGGTAAAAAAATAAATAATGGTAGTCACACTATTTAAGTGACAAGTGTGACCTTAATAATACTTATTAATAATTGTAAAATATTTAATAATAAACATGAGTCATGGCCGTGACAATTTAAGTGATAGCCGTGATAAGAATATAATGCGAGACTCTGACTTATAAGTTGAGTTGACATTTATGTTGTATATTTTATTAAAGCAACAAAATGTGGTCGCTCTTATAGTAGATGGTAAGTGCATTTAGGAATAAACAGAAAAACGTGGTGAACAAAACATAAGAAAAAGGGGGGAAAATTGGATGGCATAAGTCATGACTATGACAATTTAAGTCACAGTCGTGACAAAGGTATAGTGGAGAAATCCGAGACGTTCATGAAACGAACGATGGGATGAAAATGTGGTCACTCTTAGTAAATGGTAAGTGTGTAAAAACGTGGTCGCTTTTAGGAACAAAACATAAGAAAAGAAAAAAAAATTCATAGCATGAGTCACAGTTGCAATAATTTAAGTCATAACCATGACATAAAACATAAGAAAAAATTTCATGACATGAGTCACGACTGTGACAATTTAAGTCACAATCGTGACTAGGGGTGTTCATGATAGGGTAAGCTGACCCATTCATAAATAACCTGAACCTGAACCTAATTGTCAGGTTCGACAATTTCACAAACCTAAACTTAAAGAACTTATAGGATAAGTTAACCTATTTTCAGGTTTGGTTCTCAGGGTAACTAGAACCTATTCATATCAATATATATGAAAAAATTATAAAAATAATTAGTAAAAACAAATACAAATTATTTATAAAAGTATGCATATAAAATCCATTAAAGATTAATCCAATATGTTAAACCCAAGTAAAGTAAAAATAAGTCAAACAATGTCTTATAAAAGATCCATACTAGAAAAAAAGAGATAAATTATTAAACAATTATTCTTCGAATAGGATGGTAGGATGATACACTGTTATACATGAAACTACATCTGTAGAAAATAAAGAATAAAAAGATTTAAACTTGTTATTTCTTTTTTAATTGAAATTTTTTTATTTTTATATTAAAACAAGGTAAAGTAAATTAGATTTGATTCAATTTGCTCAAGTTATTCAAGTCTCTCTTCCACGTAAAGAGGAGCTTGGGATTTTCTTAACCGATCTTGTCCACAAACACAAGCCTCCACCATCTTTGGAGTAAGAGAGCTGTGAAATGAATCAAGCACTCGACCTCTTGTACTAAAAGATGACTCAGATGCAACATTAAATATAAGCATAGCTAAAACATCTCGAGCCATTGAAGCAAACACTGGATACTTAGTAGAATTTAGTTTCCACCAACTTAAGACATTGAAAGTCTTGTCTTTGGATCCACAATCTTCAGCTAAATATTTATCTAGCTCACTTTTGGTTTCCCCACTTGTTTGACTAGCCTCTTGCTCTTCAAAAATATTATACAAAAATGCTACAACATCTTTGACGTTATCAACTTCCATATCACTTGAAGCTAGAGATTGGACGCTTGATTGTGCAATAGAAAAAGACATAAAGGATTGATAGAAATCAAACATCAAATATAAAGTGATTTTTACTTTCTCACACAGCTGCTCAAATTTGACATCATCATATGCTTTATCAATCACAAAGTTTACATGCTTCAATTTGCAGCGTGGATCGAGAACGACAGCAATAAACAACATACAGTTGATATTAGCATTTCCCCAATACTTATCATGCTTCTTCTTCATCCTCAAAGCCATATTTCTTGCACTAGAATCACCAAGTCCACATCTCTTTGAAATAACCATCCCAATGCCAAAAATTTCTTTCATGTACTCATTAGCAGTTATATAATGAGAGCTAGACAATTTTAAAGTAACATCATAAAGGATAGAAAGAAAAGGCAGCAAGTTACGTGTGTACTCCTAATCACTTTCACTAGGAACACCTTTGTTATTTTTATTCTCACCGCTGCTACTTTTCTTTTCAGAAAGGTCTTCAACATACTTAGAATCTTGACTCTCCAATAAATCAAATGCTTTCTGAAATTTCAAAGCTGACTCTAACATTAAATAAGTAGAATTCCATCTTATTTGAACATCTAGACAAACAATACTCATGCTGTCTTTTGTCCACTTTCGGGTTCCTTGTGCTTATTATATGGATACTTAACACATCTATTCAAGTGATTGATCAGGCTGGTAGTACTATTATTCTTTTTACAAGCAATAGATTTCTTATAGTATTGACACAAACCAACCCTATCGTTAGCTTCACCTGACTTGGCATAGTGTTCCCAAACCCAAGATCGTTTCTTATTTGAAGAGGTGGTAAGAGGCTTAAGGATATTTAATGCATTAAAATCAGGTGTTTGGGGATTACCAGAAGTTGTTATATAAGCCATGTCAACACCACCAACGCTCTGAGAAGTGAGAAGTATCTCCATTAGTTCCGTGAGTTAATGGTGGGGCATTTCTAGTGCAGTTCATGGAGGTTGACATATGATAAAAAAATAAAAAATTAAAGCTTTTGTAGTTGTAGATTTCATGAACAATAAAAAAGAATGATTTGGGATATTGAAAAGAAAAGGTTCTACATGTAAAAATAGAAATATGAAAAATAATTATCTGTTCTCTTCAAGAATCAAAATCATGATTTAATCTTTTATGCTAAGGAGGAGAAATAGATGGCGAGTGTTACAGTTTGAGAGATGAGGGGTTAAGAAGTGACTGCAGGATGAAAGATTGAATGCAATTTTTTTCTTTTTTGAAAGAATAGAATAACCTTTAATTTTTCTTTATTTTCATCGAGGGAAAAACCTTTCAACTTCAATGGATGATATTTGATAAAAAATCAATTGTGATTCAAGCGATCTTAGTCATTAATTTACAAGATTTGTATTAAGATCGTTGGATTGAATTATCTTTTTTAGAAGAATTGAATTTACAAGTGATCTTAGCAATTTTATCAATGATTCATATAAGAACAAACTACATTACTATATCAATGATTCATATAAGAACAAACTACATTGCTATTATCAATTTAAATATAAAAATGATTTCTATTCATTATATTAACAAAAATTAAACACAAAACCTTACGTAAGGTTTTTATGGTAATGTCTCATTTCTTAATAAACTTTCAATAGAGCTTATCATTTTTTATAATTTTTCGTCATATATATTGATATGAATAGGTTCTGGTCACCCTGAGAACTGAACTTGAAAATAGGTTAATCGATCTTATAGGTTCTTTAGGTTCAGGTTCAGGTTCAGGTTTGTAAAATTGCCAAACCTGACATTCAGGTTCAGGTTATTTATGAACAGGTCAAGGTACCCTACCATGAACACCCCTACTCCACTGACCATGTCCATGGCAACACTAGATCTGGAGCAGCGATTCCTAGTGCGATTAATCCTTTAATCTTATCGAGTGGAGATTATCCTAGTTTGTCGCTCACTACTGTCCAATTCACTAGCATGAGATTTTTAGGTTGGAGCAGAATCGTAAAGATGGCTCTAGGTGCTAAGATGAAACTAGGTTTCGTGGATGGATCATATGTTAAACCATATTTTGATGATCCTAATTATCAAACGTGGATTAGGTGTGACTATATGGTCACTTGCTAGTTTTTAAACTCGATGATTCCAAAGCTTTCACATTCATTTCTATACGCTCAATTTGCTAAACAACTGTGGAAAGAAATTAATGAAAGGTATGGTCAAAGCAATGGTCCTTTGATATATCAACTTGAGCGTACATTAAGCCAAACAATTCAGGGAAGCATGTTTGTGGCTGCTTATTTTAGTAAACTTAAGAGATGCTGGGATGAGTTAAATAGTCTGATCAGTATTCCTATGTGTAAAAGTGGTTGTAGTTCTGGAGTTACTCAAAAGTTTATTGAAATGGATAGTAGGTCCAAGCTTATGCAATTTTTACTGAAGCTCACTGATGAGTATGAAGGAGTAAGGAATCAGGTGTTATCGATGGATCAATTATCTTCAGCTAACTGGGTTATTATTTGATACAATAAATTGAAAAACAAATGGAAGTTACCAGTTAGGTTGCAGATCTTATTGCATTTTTAGCCAATAATGAAGGTACTAAAAGTTCTGGTGTAGTTTCAAAAGGATATAAGAAGAATGGTAAAGGATTATATACTAATTGTAAGCAGGAAGGACATTTATTCGAGAGCTGCTTTGAAAGGATAGGATATCCAGATTGGTACAAAGGGAAAAGAGGAAAAGAAACTTGGTCGGATGGCTGCTTAAGTCAGTATTTCTGGTCCTAGCAGTGAGAATGAACAAGATAATCCATAGGATTTGAACAGTGAGGATGGGAATCAAGTGAAACAGTAGATGATTACTCAGATGTATCAGGAAATTATGAAGATACTTAAAGGAAAGGTTACTGTCCCACAAAAGGCATCTAGTGCAAGAATGAACTATGCATGTATTGTTCTTAACCAATCAGCTTTTTCTTGTCTGCACGATGATAGTATGCATGGTAAAAAGATTGTTGATACAGGAGCCTCGGACCATATGACCCCATATATCCATCTTTTCTCTTGTACCAAATCACTTTCTCAGCCAATATTAATTACTTAACCAAATGGTTCAACCAAACATGTTACAATGGTTGGATCAATTCTTGTAAATCCTACTTTAACCCTACATAATGTCCTATATGTACCTAAGTTTAGGTATAATCTCCTCTCTGTTGGTAAGTTGCTCAAATCTAAAAAACTCGAAGCACATTTTCATGTATCTTACTATACCTTTCAGGTCCCTACCACTAGCAAAGTTGTTGTTGTTGGCAAAGGTATAAAAGGATTGTACTACCTTGTGGCTGATCCTTATGACACTTTTATAGAACATCCCTTCAAATTTTTCTAGAGTTCATCTGATATGAATAATTCTTTAGTTGATGTTAGGCATTCACATCTTGTCACTCAAAGTAATGTAGACTTGCATACTTTTCATACGAGAATGGGACATTCTTCAGCCTCTAAACTTTCCCATATAGCTGAATGTAAACAGTTTGATATCAATAAACTCTTTTGTGACACTTGCAAAATGACTAAATCTAACAGAATTTGTTTTTAAAGGAGCACATATACTTCTTCCATTATTTTTGAGCTTATTCATATTGATCTTTGGGGACTGTATATAGCTTGTAATCTTAATGGTTCAAGATATTTCCTTTCTATAGTGGATGATTTTTCTCGTGCCACTTGGACCTATCTTTTGCAAAGTAAGTAGCAAGGTAGCAATACTTTTATTTCTTTTATGAAATATATACAAAACCATTTCTCTAAAACACCCAAGTATGTGAGGACTGATAATGGTTCTGAGTTTATAACTCACAATGTGGCCAGTTTATGAGAGATGTTGGGATTATTCACCAGAAATCAATGATCTATACCCCATAACAAAATGGCATAGTTGAGAGAAAGCATAGGCATTTGCTTCACATAGCTAGATCTCTCAAAATTCATGCCAATTTACCTAACCACTTTTAAGGGGGAATGTCTTTTATTAGCCATCTATCTCATTAACAAAATGCTGACACCCATTCTGAGCAGGAAGAGTCCTCATGAAATATTATTTCACTCAAAACCTGATTATACTCATTTGAGAACTATAGGTTGTCTTTGCTATGCTACTAAGCTGGGTCCAATTGTTGAAAAATTCAAGCCTAGAGCTCATAAATGTGTGCTAATAGGATATCCTCCTGCACAAAAGGGTTATAAGCTCTTTGATCTTGAGAGTCAATGCATATTATTGAGCAGAGATGTTACTTTATATGAGAATGTGTTTCCTTTCAAACATTGTTCATCTTTTTATGATATGTCTTGTTCTGAGGGTCATCTAGTTAATATTTCTTCACCTATCCATACTATATCTCCATCTTTAAATGGTCCTCCCATAGATTTTGCAAATGATACTTTACCTGTGAGTGTATCTAATCCTCCTATTCATTCTCCTACTTATGCTACTGTACATTATACTTCTTTAACTCCCATAAATGATTCTTCCCGTGCTCATCCACAAATTCTGTGAAAATTTCAAAGAAACATAAAACAACCAAATTGGTTACATGACTTTGTTCTACATGCCTATGCCAATAGTGTGACTTCTCCCTTAACTTCACAAGCTTTTTCTCCATATCACCCTCTCTTTTCTTCTGAAGATTTCCAACACCTACTTCATGATTATATGGTCTCATTGGCTAATGTGTTTACAACTCATGAACTTGCTACTGCTAGTCAAGATAAGCTATAGGTGGAGGCCATGGAGATGGAGCTTAATGCTTTAGAGAGGAATAATACTTGGGAACTAACCACTTTACCTGCAGGACATAAAGCTATTTCCTCCAAATAGGTTTATAAGATCAAATATAATTTAGATGGAACCGTCGAGAGGTACAAGGCTAGGCTGGTCATCAGGGGTTTTGATCAGAAGGAGGGTGAAGATTATAAGTATACTTTTTCTCCTGTGGCCAAACTTGCTATTGTGAGAGTTGTAATTGCATTGACAATTGCTCAAAATTGACCTTTACACCAAGTTGATATTAACAATGCTTTCTTGCATGGCGATATTGATGAGCATATATATATGATCCCTCCTAATGGGTATCATGCTGCCAAACCTAGTCAAGTTTTTAGATTAAAGAAGTCTTTGTATGGCCATAAACAGGCCTTAAGACAGTGGAATAAAAAAGTTACTAAGTTTGTTACTCAATTAGGTTATGTTCAGTCCACTAGTGATTAGCCCTTGTTTGTTAAGAGGGCAGGAGATAAGCTACACTTATATATGTTGAAGATATTTTAACTACTAGTAATGATGATTTTGACATTGCTAGTTTGAAGACAACTTTGCATATTAAGTTCACCGTTAAGGACTTGAGACTTGCACAGTATTTCTTGGGTATTGAGTTGCATAGAAATGAGCAGGGAACATATTTGAATTAGAGGAAATATATTATGGATATATTAACTAAAATTAGTTTGACTGGAGCTAAGCCTTGCTTTACTCCTCTTCCTCAACATACCAAGCTGTTACTTACAAAGGGAGAACCTCTGCAACATCTAGAAACTTATATGAAAGTTATTGACAGGTTGTTATATTTGACAATGACTAGGTCAGATATTTCTTGTGTAGTGCATCATTTGAGTCAATTCTTATTTGCTCTTAAGCTTCCTCATCTGCAGTCTGTTACTCATGTGCTCAAGTATTTGAAAGGTTCCATTTTTGCAGGTATGTTTTATCCTTTGCAGTCACAACTCAAGTTAATTGCATTTTCAGATGCAGATTGGGCTTCTTGCTTGATGTCTCGTAGTTCGCTTACTAGTTATTGTATCTTCTTGGGGCATACCCTGGTATCTTGTAAGATAAAGAAGCAATATACCATTTCTAAGTCATCTGTTAAAGCCAAATATCAGAGTATGATTGTTATAACTAGTGAGCTGATTTGGTTGTCCTATTTGCTAAAGGATTTATTAATTCCAATTCAGGTTCTAGTTACTTTATTTTGTGATAATAAGGTTGCTCAATAAATTACAGCTAATCCATGTTTTCATTAGACAAAACATTTAGATATTGATTGTCACTTCACTTGAGAGAAAATACAAGATGGCTTTCTTCAAACTGCATATATCCCTTCAAAACTGCAACTAGCTGACCTTATGACCAAGCCTCTTAGTCACGCTTCACATTTGATGTTATCTTCCAAGTTGGGTCTCACTATATTCCCAATTTGAGGGCGGGATGTGAAGACTATTGTACTGAGTTGAGAGAGAGCTGCATTATTATGTAACTGAATTAGAGTTAGTTAGTTAGTTAGTTTCTTTACTATGTATGTGTATAAAGACTTCTTGTACACTTCATAATCAATTAATCAAAATATTTTCTCTCTCCATCTTTACCTTTCTTTACTTTACTTTTCTTATCTCTCATTTCTTGTACACTTTATAATCAATTAATCAGAACACTTTCTTTCTCCAACTTTACCTTTTTTTACTTTACTTTTCTTATCTCTCATTTCTCTCTCGATTCTTAAGACCTTAAGCTCTAGATGACTAAAGTTCATAAAGTGAGATTATGGAATTCAAATGTATGATAAAAATCATTTATATTTCAAAATGCTAAAATGAGTAAGTGAGATCACATCTTATACAACTTAAGTTTCTAGTATTAAATCCCTTAAGTTTTAAATTACTAAAATAAATAAGGTGAGATCATACCTTATAGTTATTATTAAACTATTTTATTTTAAGAAACTAATGAGAAATTTTAAATAAATAAATAAATAAATAAAACATTAGTAATTTTCTAGGACTTTTTTTATTTCAATAAAACAAGAAATGCACAAAAAAGAGAACCTAACAC
>JAOQMP010000210.1:51053800-51063972 GCA_027563575.1 Erythroxylum pedicellare
TTTCTTAGAAACAGCTTTTGCGGTGAAAAAAAGTGCTTATTCACTCTCCAAAAGCTGAACCAAACAGGCACTAAATCATCCGTTAAATTACCATGGTCACATCAGGCACCAAACCCACCAAATCATGAACAGACTTGGACTAAATGCTGGCCCAATTGAGATGTTTTTGGGCCTAAAACGTACATTAAAAGAAAAAAAAACACTTTAGTCAAGGAAGCAGCGACAACATTGTGGCCTAGAATGAAATTAAAATAATTTCCATATATATATATGTCTAATGTCCCAAATTTTTACTAAGATGACGGTTGGTTTATGTCACCGTGTAATAAAATTAAGAAAAATTCAAGATTTTTAATATTCGTCACCATCTATTCCTCTAATCTAGCAATGCCTCGTACCTAAAAATCATTATCTTTTCGATGTTTAAGATTAAACACATTTAGAATTCCATTGAAGTTATTGGAAATTGAATATCTGATCTTTAATAAATTACACTCAAACTATAATAAATTTTTAATTACTAAAAATGATACTAATCCTCTTCTGAAAATAAAATATTATGCTTTCCACTTTGAAAAACAAAATTTGGAACTAAACAAAAGTTTTCATCCAAAAAAGATAATGAAGCTATAACGATGCTTAATTACCTCATCCAGTCATCAAGGATGTAGTTGGGTAATCTAGCTATACTACGTGATCCACCATAACTCCGGTGACCACCACAACCGCGTACTGCCACTGTCCGCTTGTTGCTTATCTCAATCAACTCCTCCTCTGGTATTGAGCAAAGCTTGGGCTTCCAATTATTATCAGCCAACGTCGGTCAAACCTTTCTCCGTTCTCCGTCACCAGAAGCAAGGCCACAACAGGCATCTAGGTTCAAAATCTTATCCATCCCGGAAAGAAAATGTTAAGTTCATCTTGTGTGTTGATGAGTGTTATACGGGTGAATGATATTGTGTCAACAATTATGGCTGTCAATGCCTACCATGCCTAGTAAAGCTAAAGGCATGCCTACCAAAGACAAAGGCTACTAGAGAAAGATGTGAGGTCAGAGAGAAAAGAAAGAGAAAGAGAGACAAAAAACATTTTGTGTACTTTTTGGATCTAGTTTTCTTTGGTAATTCTCCAGTTTTTTTCAGTAGTAAAATTCTTCTATCCTTATCCGTAGTTTTTATCCTAATTTGGAGGTTTTCAAGTAAAATTTGTATGTTCATTACTATTCCTTTAATCCTGTTTAGCTGCGAACATGCTCTAATCCGATTGATTTTCACAGCAAGTGGTATCAGAGCAAGGTGAGAAAATTATGACGAATTTTTTAGCGTAATTTGTTCGGAGTTTGGGTGAGCACAGTAAAAGTTGGTGAATAGTAACCTCAAAAAGTGACAACTGTTCATGCATTTATTTTTGAATTAAATTGTGCAGTTACTGTAATTCAAGTATACAGTACTATTCACATATATGGTACTATTCATACATACACATACAACAATATTCATATATATGAAACTATTCATATGTACAGGTATTATTCACATGAAATAGTGGGACCTAAATTTTGTTTGTGATACAAGCAATGGTAGCAAAATTTAAGATTGAAAAGTCCAATGGGAGTAATTTCTTATTGTAGAAGTTAAAGATAAAGGTAATCTTAAGGAAAGATAATTGTCTGGCAGCCATTAGTAAACGGCCAGTTGGAGTCACAGATGAAAAATAGAACGAGATGGACAAGAATGTTGTAGCTAATCTTCACCTAGCTTTAGCTGATGGAGTATTATCCAACATAGAGGAAAATAAGACTGCGAAAGAAATATAAGATCACCTCAAAAAATTGTATGAGGCCAAATCACTCCACAATAAAAAATTTTCTAAAGAGGAAACTATACACTTTACACATGGTGGAATCCACTTCGGGTATACACTGACAGAGCACCTAAATACTTTAAATACTCTATTTTCCTAACTCGCATTATTGGGGTATATAATAGAGATAAGTGAACTTGTAGAACTTCTACTCCAAAGTCTACTAAATTCGTATGATCAACTCATCATTAATTTAACAAACAACACAAATACTCTAGTCTTCGACAATATTATAGTTGTTATTCTGGAAGAAGAGAGTCGGTGCATAAGTAAGGGAGAAAGGCTGGCAAATTCGTAGCAAACGGAGGCTTTGGCAGTGATGAGAGGAAGATCAATGGAACGTGGCCCAAGCGGGAGTCATAGTCATGGTAGATCAAAATCCAGGAGTAAGAAGAATTTCAAGTACTACAATTGTGGCAAGAAAGAACACCTAAAGAAAGATTGTTGGAATCTAAGTAAGAAAGATTACATTTCTCAAGGAAATGCGACAAATACTTCAAATGATGGAGGTGCAATGGTCTGTGTAGCAGCGACAAGTATTGGAGGTAAGAGAAGATTTGTTAATATATGACTTCTCGATTTATCAGGTACTTTTCATATGACCTCTCGAAGAGAATGGTTCCATCAGTATGAATCTATCTCTGGGGGATCTATGTACAGATGTAATGATCAAACTCTGAAAATCGTTGGTATCGATACAACTAAATTAAAGATGTATGATGGGACAACTCAGACTATTAAAAAAGTGCAACATGTGGAGGGCCTGAAGAAGAATTTGCTATCTGTAAGACAACTGGATGATCTCGCTTGCAATTTTGAGATTTAAAACAAGATCATGAAAGTGATTAAAGGAGCGCTGTTACTTATGAAAGCAGAGAAGATTGTTACAAATCTGTACATATTGAAGGGAGTAACTTTGCAAGAAGGAGAGGCATCTGTTGTAGTGACTAGTCCAGATGAAAAATCTACAATGATGTGGCATAAAAAGCTTGGACCTGTGTCAGAACAAGGAATGAAGATACTTGCAGAGAAGAATCTACTTCCACGTCTCATAAAGGTATCACTACCCTTCTATAAGCATCGCATTGTAAATAAGCAACATCAATTGAAGTTCAACACATCAAAGTTCAGAAGCAAAGAAATTCTATTGATTCACTCTAATGTATGGCAAGCTCCAGTTACGTCTCTAGGAGGAGCAAATTTCTTTGTATTATTCATTGATGATTATTCGAGGAGATGTTGGGTGTTTCCTATTAAAAGGAAGGCAGATGTGCTTCCAACTTTCAAATTTTACAAAGCGCAGGTGGAACTTGAATTTGGTAAGATCAAGTGCTTGCGCTCAGATAATAGAGGCAAATATACTGGGAAAGAGATTGATGTTTTCTACAAGAAAAAAGGCATCAAAAGGCAGTTCACGACGATATACACTCCTCAACAAAATGGAGTAGCAGAGCGAACGAATAGAACTATGTTGGAAAGAACAAGAGCGATGTTGAGAACTGCAAGCATATATAAGAAATTCTGGGTAGAAGTAGTCAATACCGCTTGTTGTGTGGTGAATTGAGTTCCATCAACTGTAATTAAGTTAAAGACACTGATGGAGATATGGACTGGTAAACCAGTAGATTATTCCAAACTATATATATTTAGAAGTCCTACTTATGTGATATTCAATGCCCAAGAAACTACGAAGTTAGATCCAAAATCCAGAAGATGTATTTTCTTGGGATCCCACTGCCCATAAATTGTTGCAGCAGGGATTTTATCTTCATGGAAGATAAAGATCAAAAACAAGCAGAAAATGTTGGCACTGTACAAGAAAATCCAGAAAGTACAACAGTACAAGTGGATAAAGAAGTTGATCAAAATGATTTCTAGAAAAAGGATGTTCGTCAGTCACAAAAGTATGCTATACAAATACAATTACTCAAATTGTCACACTCGAAAAATATATACCATAGAACAATTTTACTCAATTTAATTTATTGGTTTTACCTAAAATCTAATCTATCAATTGCATGTACTGGAGTTATCGGTAATATCTATATCTCCTAAAAAGATAGTGGTAAAGAGGGAGATGCTTGCTCAATAAAGGTAACTAACCATACCCTTAAAATTAAATAACTTAGTATGTAAATATAGAAGAATAGTCAAGTGATTAAAACATACATATAGTACTAAAATACAAAAAATTACTCAGCCTATCCGAACAATTAACAAACATCTAAAATTTTATCAAAGCAATGATTAAGACTAATATTATTTTATTAACGCCATTTATGTTTTATCCTATAATTAATTTAATTGTCTAGGCCCTTTGTAATACCCCATATTAGGGGTTAGAATATTGCAAAATTTCAATGCATAGTATGCTTTGCATAACTGAGATTTTGCTTATTTGTGCGTATGCATTTTTAGACTCATACCAATATTTGTGCATACATTAATGACATTCTGAGTATAATTAAGTTATTAACGCGAATAAAATGTGATTTGGCAATTTTGGTAATATTTTTGGTATTTTGAAATTTTTGGTGAATTTAAAAAATATATTGAAAATTGGACCAATCCTAGTGTGACATGTGGACTGATTAAAGATTTACATGTGGCATCATTCATTGTGTGACAAATGGCTTGACATGTTAGAGACATATGGTAGCTTGTATGAAGGAAAAATGGCTCACATGCATAGAGCCATGTGTCAAATTGACCATAACCCACGTAGGTATATGTTTAGGTAAGGAAATTTCTGCAATTTGCATGTTCTTCATTTGAGTTGTTCTTCTTCCTCAGCAAAAACACCAAACTGATCCTGTTGAGAAATTGGCTTTTGAACCTTAGATCAAAGTAAGAATTTCATTACTTAGAGAGTGTTTATTTTTTTATCCTTGGTTTTCTTCATCCACTGAGAACTTCATTGCTGGAATTGGAGCTGAACCAAGTAAGTGTTGTTTCGTGCAATTCAGTGAATATATGCTCTGTTTCCCACGACACATGCATGGTTTTGAGTGTTCATAGAAATAAATTGAATAAGTCTAAAGATGCTTGAATGATTGAAAATGAAATTGTGCATGAGGGGTGTAAGATGGGTAGCTTCAGTGGTGTTTAGAATGGGTTAAATAAGGTGAAGGCATAGAGGAAGATGAGAATGGAAAATATGCAGTAGTGAGAGAAAGCTTGTGTAAGGAACCGATTTTTAGTGTTTAAATATAGATGTGATTTGTTTGAGCTGTGATGAGCTAAAATGGAAGTAGAAGAATTGGTTGAAGTGTGATATGTGTTCTTTGAATAAGATTGAAGTGTAAAATCTGGGAAGTTTGAAGATGACGAACTTGAAAGATTTCTTTTTTGTGAAAGTTCACCGCGACCAACTCTCCTTGGTTCACCGCAGCCAATTTAAAGGATTTGACTAGAAAATTTTTCGGGTAAAGTTCGCTGCGGCCAACTCTAGGTTTCGCCGCAGTGAACTTGTGAAAGTTTTGCTAGAATTCCTCTTTGGAGGAGTTCGCCGCGGTAAACTTTTTTCTGCACTGAACATGATTCGGTAGTTTAGGCATAACTTTCTCTGTAGTTATCCAAACGGAGTGATATTTTATTTGGAGTAAATTAGAGATATAAGGATACAAATGTTTTGAAGGGATTAAGTTCTAATTCTGCCTCTAAAAATTTCAGAATCTAATTTGAAGTTGAGATGAGAATTCTGAGGAAACTCAAGAACAACCTGAAATCTTTTGAGTATACCTTTCAGTATACTAAACCAAATTGGATGAACTTGTATCATTGGAAACCTTAGACAAAGAGGGACAACTGTCTATAATTAAGTATTACCTCAATTACCTGATGATAATAATGTAGCAAACTGGACCCAAAAGTTAATTGTGAAATAAATCTGGATTGAGGGATTGAGTATGATTTCACATGATCGATAAGGTGAAAAGATTAAGGATAGGAAACCTAGATTTTTGATATGAACACGCATCATACATATTCAATATACATGAATGTGCATAATTGAATTTATAATTATGCACAATAATGATATATGTTTGTATTAAATGTTTTAGAGGAACCCATCGAGCGACCGATTCTAGATATTACTGGGACGTCGAGGCAATAGGCAATAAAGGAGATTTTGTAAGTAATTTTAGATGGTAATTTTTGTAGGTAATTTTAGATGGTAATTGTGTAAGTAATTTTAGATGGTAATTTTTGTAAGTAATTTAAAACGTTAAATTTTATAGTTTTGCTTTGACTGTTTTGTTTACTACTACTTTTGGTCCATTGAATGATTTGCAAACTTGTTAGATTGACATGTGAATTGAATTTCAGATAATTCTATTTTGATTCTGTTAAGTCCTAGTTGTGGGTAAATAGGCATGCCTAGAAGGGTCTGCAGCTACTTTTTTGACACTTCGGTGTCTTCTGTTATTGACACTTCGGTGTCTTCTAATATTGACACTTAGGTGTCGAGACTTCGGTCTCTTCTGTGACACTTTGGTGTCGAGACTTCGGTATCTTCTATATAAGTCCTGTTACTCGCTTCTGTAAATGGATTTAGCAATCTTGTGATTTTGTACTCTGATATCAATTTGATTTTGGTATAAGCTAAATTGTGTTTCTATTTCTGAAGGGTTTATACCCTCTTATGTTGAGCAGTTCTGTTATTTATAAAACTTTGATTTGATCTTAATTTCTGTATCTGTTGTTAAATTATACTTTAGATATTACTCACTAAGCTATATGCTTAGCATGATGGATTTGCCCCATGTAGGTTCAGAGAGAAGGACATAGGGATTGGGACAAGTCAACCACAATGGCCAAAGGAGTTTGAAATTTGTTTTGTTTAGAATGTATTTTGCATTTGTTTTTAGACTTGTTTCTGATATATGTTTGCTCTGAATCGCTTCTACTTTGAGCTTTTGAGAATGCATGATGAATGTTTCGTATTTTTTGGTTTTGTTTGCTCTGTTTTACGTGGCACTTGCAATATCCTCCCAGAGGGTATTAGGGTGTCACATTGATATTATCTTATGTATGGATTGGCTTAATGTTTATAGTGATATCATGAATTGCTATACTAAGGAGGTGATATTGGAATCTTTTAATCAGCAGAGAGTAGTATTCCGAGGTATTAGTCAAGTAGTGCCAACCAGATTGATCTCATTCATGAGTGTTTTGAGGTTTTTGCAAAGAGGATGTAAGGCTTATCTGGTCCACATATTTGATACTCGAACTAAGCAGAAATGTGCAGGATATTCCTGTTATTAGGGAATTCCTGGATGTGTTTCCCACAGAATTATCTAGTTTACCACCAAATAAGGAAACGAAGTTTACGATTGACTTAGTTCCAGGTGTCGATTCTATATCTATTCCTCCATAAAGGATGACACCTATCGATTTAAAGGAATTGAAGGCTTAGTTATAGAAGTTGCTGGAAAAGGGTTTCATTAGACCCAATGTATCACTATGGGGAGCTCCAGTCTTATTTGTGAAGAAGAAAGATGGAACTCTGAGACTGTGCATCGATTATAGGCAACAAAATTAGGTAACAGTGAAGAACAAGTACCAGTTGCCTATAATTGATAACTTGCTTAATCAGCTGTAGGGAGCTCGGGTGTTCATTAAGTTGGACTTGAGATATAGGTACTATTAATTGAAGATAATAGAGGATGATGTACCAAAAAGTGCATTTAGGAGTAGGTATGGGCACTTTGAGTTTTTAGTAATTTCGTTTAGGTTAACTAATGCCCTAGCTACATTTATGGCTTTGATGAATAAGGTGTTTCAGCTCTACCTAGATCGTTTTGTAATTATGTTTATTGATGACATCTTAGTGTACTCAAAGAGCAAAGAAGAGCATGCTTAGCATTTGAGAGTAATCTTATAGATTATGAGAGAGAAATAACTATATGTCAAATTCAATAAATGTGATTTTTGGCTAGATCAAGTAGTGTTTCTAGGTCACGTAGTAATTGGACAAGGCATACAAGTGAATCCAAAGAAGATAGAGGCAGTAATGAAGTGGGAGGATCTGAAGAATGTATCAGAAATATGGAGTTTCTTAGGATTAGTCGAATATTACTGGAGGTTTGTCGAGGGGTTCTCATTGATCTCATGCCCTCTGACTAAACTTTTAAGGAAGGATGTAGTTTTCATATGGAATGGCGATTGTCAGAAAAGCGTTGAGGAATTGAAGCATCGATTGACCACAGCACTGGTGTTAACTATCCCATCAAGAACTGAAGGATATGTAGTATACAGTGATGCTTCACATCAAGGATTGGGATGTGTGTTGATACAGTACGGCAAGGTGATAGCCTATGCATCGAGACAATTAAGGTCTCAAGAGATAAATTATCTAGTATATGATTTAGAGCTTGTTGCAGTTGTTTTTTCTCTAAATATATGGAGACACTATCTGTATGGAGAGACATTCCAGATATATACCGATCATAAGAGCTTGAGGAATCTGTTGAGTTAGAAGGAATTAAATATAAGACAAAGGAGATGTATAAAGTTGTTGAAAGACTATAACTGTATGATTGAGTATTATCCGGGAAAAGCTAATTTGGTGGTAGATGCATTAAGTAAAAAGTCGAATAGCAGTGTAGCTCAAATTCAGTTATCAAGGTTATTGAGCATAATTCAATTGAGAGCTCTAAATGTAGAGTTAAATCTAGAGCAGAATGAGGTATTGATAGCCACACTAAGACTGAAGACGATGTTGCATGACAGAATCAGAAAGGTACAGAATAAAGATCCTGATATGGTGAAGCTTATTGAGAAATTGAAAATGAAATTAGATTCTGAGTTTGAACTAAGAGATGAGGCATTATGGCTGAAGCAAAGGCTGTGTGTGCCTAATGTGGATGAATTGAGAAAGGAAATTCTAGAGTCAACTTATGTATCCACTTATGCTATACATCCTAGTACCACCAAAATGTTATAATATATTAAAGCAACATTTTTGGTTATTAGGAATAAAGAAGCAAGTAGCAAAGTATGTTGCTAAGTGTTTAACTTTCCAGTAGATTAAGACTGAGCATCAAGCTCTAGTTGGGAAGCTTAATTCATTACACATTCTGGAATGGAAATAAGAACGAATTACCATAGATTTCGTAATGGGATTGCCAAAGACTCTGAGGCAATATGATGCTATATGGGTTGTGGTGAACCGATTGACAAAGTCAACCCATTTCTTACCTGTGAAAGAAAATAACTCACTAGACTAGTTAGCGCCAAGGTATATGAATGAGGTAGTTAGACTATATAGAGTTCCAGTGTCTATTGTATCAGACAGGGATCTCAGATTTACATCAAGATTTTGTAAAAGCTTACAGTTAGCTATGGGTACGAAGTTAAACTTCAGTACTACATTTCATTCTCAAATAGATGGACAGAGTGCAAAGACAATCAAGACTATTGAGGATATACTTAAGGCATGTGTATTGGAGTTTCAAAGAGCTTGGGATTAGTACATATCTTTAATTGAGCTTGCATATAATAACCACTATCACAGTAGTATCGAAATGGCACCATATGAGGCGTTCTTCATTTGCCTCTGTATTACGATGAAGAGGGTTTGAGAATGGTTGAAGGCATAGAACTGATACAAAATACTGTGGATAAAGTGAAACTAATTCATAGTCGTATTAAAGTAGCCTAAGATAGACAAAAGAGTTATGTGGATCAGCATCGAAGGGATATGGAATACAAAGTAGGAGATAGAGTGTTTCTAAGAGTATCGCCTTAGCGAGGAGTGTTGAGGTTTGGTAAAAAGGGCAAGCTGAGCCCTAGGTACATTGGTCCTTATGAGATCATTAAAAGGATAAGACCATTGGCATACAAGTTAACTTTACCAAATAAGATGTCTTAGTTACACAATATATTTCATGTGAGTATGCTCAAAAGATACCGATCTAATCTAATACATTTGTTACCAACTCAAGAAATCAAAATAGCTAGTAACCTGAGTTATGTTGAGGAGTCAATCAAGATAGTGGGGTATCAAACAAAACAACTAAGAAATCGAGTAATTCCACTGGTGAAAGTCCTTTAGAAGAATCACTGGAGTGAGAAAGCAACTTAGAAAATGAAGGAGAACACGAGGAGACAATAGCCCCAACTGTTCAAACAATTAGGTAAGAATTTTGATGATGAAATTTCTTAAGGATAGGAGAATTGTAACATCCCGTTATCGCATGTTAAAGGTTAGAACCCTAGAATAGTGTATATGAGAGATTATTGAGAAGTTAGAAAGTAAATTTCATACTCATGGATAATATAACATACACTTATGTGAATATTAA
>JAOQMP010000210.1:51108391-51120742 GCA_027563575.1 Erythroxylum pedicellare
ATCAACTTACTAGCCCATTTATCTCACAATGATTGATCCATTTGTCAATTAATTCTTAATTTATTTGTCATCAATTTAACTATGTCAAATGTCACTCAATTATAGGCTAAATCATTCAAGTTTTTCATATATCAATTTATCCTACCACTTGGCATTTGTCCTAGTCCAAATGTACCTCAAATTTACCAAAAATTTCGAAATAATGCTAATAGTCTCCAAATAAATTTTTAACTCAGATAACTCACAATTCACATTTTAATCACATATATAAATCAATTATACCCGAAAATGTCAATAAATGCATGTACAATCATATTCATGTGCAACAATGTGCATGTCATATTTAACTAAAGCATGATGTGCATTTCTTAATTTCTCAGTACTTTATCATAAATCACAATTATAGTCTTAACATGGGTAACAGGACATTATATAGGGTATATTTTGGGGCCTTACATTATTATACGTTGTCATAATACAGGTAAAATTCTTAAGATCTACATCGATGTCAAGCATTGTAAAGGTTATTAGGCATGAATAGAGGTTAATTTTGTGCCTATGTCATTAGGAGACATACAGTTTAATTTGTAAATCCATGAATTTTGACATAACATAGGCGGATATAAGTGTTTAATCCCATAAAGAGTTTCCGTAATTAGTTTAGTATTCAATGAGAGAAAATGAATTTCTCTAATGTTGTTTAGCATAAAGTTAAGAGAAATTAATACCTACAAATGGAAAGATGATACATGTTAGATCATATATGTATCATCCTTATTTACCACACTCCATTTTCTCATTCATATCAGTAAGTATTAGATATGCATCATTATATTGGATATGTGTTAGACCTGACACGTATATTTGATATTTTCTAGTATCGAAAGCCTTGCGGGACAAAATGGTGGACTTTCATTATCTTTAGATCAAATTGATTTCTTTAACTTGCTCAACCATACAGTGATTGGCTTAACCGTATTTTGAACTAGTTTTTATAATTGTTACATTTATTGCAATTAATTATTGTCTAAGGGGGAGAATGTTAGATATTTTCTTACGAGGTGGAGAATAATTAATTGCATTTTAACAGTTTTAATAATTTATCAATTAAGCTAATCATATTTGATCAAGATAAAGATAATAAAGTAACCCTATAAAGGATCTAAAGTAATAGGCTGAATTTCAGCGAAAAAAATAGACCCCGATTAGTATGGACAGGCCTCGTATTGAGCCTATGATGGAGAGTCTCGATATAGATGGTATAGATATAAAAGGTTAAGGTCTCCAGTGGCTGACAACGCAAATCGTGAAAAGCTCATTCTTGTAAAGTTTTCAGTAGGTTCGCATTCATTTCAGTTTCGAAAAACTCGTTTGAAGTTATAGAACTGAAATCATATATTTTTGTATTTTTTATTTTTCACTTTCACATTTGATTCAAAATACGTAACTTAGGCTCCTATTAAGTACTACAAAAAAATCATATATGGTTTTATAAGAATAGATGCAAATTTAAAAAAAAAGCTTTCTTAGCTTCAAGAAGAAGCTCCCAAATTAAAGTTGTAATTTGGCTTATATAGTACAAGCATTACTTGGTGGCTAAGCTAACTTGGTGGCTAGGCTAAGAGATATACATGATCATATACAATAAACGTAGAATCCTTCAAAGAATAGATATCCAAATCCTAACACAACTAGACCCTTCCAAAGTCGAAAGCACAACTTGAAAAATCCCGCGTTATCTTGCTTGTCTGCACCTGAATAATATGAGAAAAGAAAAGTTCAAGAGGAAGCAAACCGGTCGTCGCCACTTCTCCTCACGCGAGGCACTTTGTACTCCCCTTATCACTTCCTTTCTTCTCAAGTTTTCCTCTTTCTGTTGAATCATTGCACAACACCAATGTTCTGCATGAGACAGGACGCCATAACATATCTATTTCACGCAGAAACCCACGTCAAACACCTTAACATATTTGCATAAGAGCCAGTTATGTGTATGCACGTATGGATTTAGATATTACAGTGCAGTTCGTGTTTTTACTGAATTCTTGAGTTGACTTGTTTATTCCTAGGTGAATCAGCTTTGTCATGTCTAATACTGACTCTTTGTGCTTTTCTTTTCTGTTTATGGTTGATCGATGAAGCCGCAGTTCAAGCTCGTTCTCGGACTTCCAAACAGGTATTGATTTTGCCATGAATTAGTGCTGCTCTTCCATTGTTTCTCTACGAGTGTTGAACTTCCTCATTTGATCATACACTACAATAACAACATTAGAGAAGATTCAGTAGATGATGAAAGGCTATTATTTTCTTTTCTTTCATATCAGAAAGATGTTGTTGAAGATAAGGAAGAAGAAGAGTCAAAAGAGGAAGTGAAAGGAAAATCTGAGGTATAACCTTTTAACTTGATGTCGTCTCTTTCTAGTAGTCTTCAAACTCATATTGGCGTTGAATTTGTTAGAAACGAAAAGGTATTCAGGCACTAATTCAGGTTCAGAACCCAAATAGAGTGGAACATAAGAATTTGGAGGGTCGAGATGTAAGTATGATTACATTCTACATAGTTTTATTAGTTTAATATCAAGTGTAAAACCTCTAATATTTCTTGTTCCAGATTGGGAAAACAGCAGAACCTTCAAGGCGTGAGAGGTTAGCTTTTACATTGTATATGTTTGATATGCTAAGGCTTGTTACTGCTATCTTTTCAAGCTTCCAACCACTTAGTTATGGATTCTAGTATATGTACTTGCGTTTGTAGAAAGGAGATAGAAAAAGCAGAAGCTCGTGAACGAGACTTGACACTTCGGGAAGAAGGAAAGACAGAACAAGCTAAAAAGGATCTGGGTATTCACTCGATCCTTATTCTATGTGAGGCCACTAGCTGTTAGGAAAAGGGTGCATGTGTTGTGCCTATCATTACACATTTTCCCATGATAACTTAAAAGAGTTTTGTTGTAGAGCGCTTGGCTATGATACGACTAGAAAGGGCAGAGGCTGCTAGGAAGCGAGAAGCAGAGAATGCTGGTATGCTTTTCCTTTAGAAACTGTGGATGATTGGTTATGAGTTTCGTATTTCCAAATGACAGACTACTCGTACGGGAATTCAAATTCGTAAACCTTTTTCTTTCAAAATCCATATCTTTAATTTTTTCTTTCTTCTTCCATGGCAGCTAAAGTACAGAAGAAAATGGAAATGAACGCAAAGAAGAAGGGAGTCATGGTCTCTAAATAAGAATTGTCTTATTTAAAAGGAGAGACCAAGAGAAGTGACTCTTGCTAGTTGGGTGTATTTTTCATTTCTTACATAGAGATTGATGAAGTAGCATCTACAATGCTTTACTTCTCACTGATATTGCCTATTATGGCATAAGTTATAACGTGCGAAGAAAATTTATATGCGTATATTTGTGGGTAACACGTGGCATTTCAACCTAAATTTTAAATATATATCTCGTGCTATGCTTTTCTTTTTAATATTATGTTTTTATATTATATTAGCAATTATTAAAACTCCGACCGTTTCATACAAACCTTACCAATCTAATTTTTTTTTGTTCAATTCTTAAACCAAAATAAATCAATTAGTGTTTATTTATCAATATTTTTAATTAAATTTTCATAGATAAAAATAACCTATTTCAATCATATTTTAAATTCTTTAATTTTATTTAATCTTTAGCCACTTTTAAAACGGTGTTAATATCGATTGAACCTTTTAAATCTTAAAACTTTTATCGTAATTTTCAGTCCGATTTTTGAAACATTGAATATTAGTGTACTAGACAATAGAAATGTGCATTTAAATTCTTATACTTGGATTTGGTATAAAAAAAAACGTTCATCTTGCAATATAAATAGACAATTTTGAATTTTAAATTGGGGATACCAATACCATAGCCATTTTTCTAAAGTTTTATTGAGTTTGTACCTGATTATAAAAAAAAAGTTGAATATAAGCTCAGATCTAATTCGTCGTCCCTACTTATACTTAAAAGCAATATTGTCAATACTGTATTAAATTTAGTATCGATTTTGGCTCTAGTTTGGAACTTAATTTTATATACTTACTCTTAAGACAACTTAATACGAAAAAATAAGCATTGAATAGCAATATAAATTAAGGAGAAAAGATTATGATTTAAGCTAATTTAGTATGGCCGTCCAAAGAAAGCACACAATAATTTGAACTTGAACCTTCACTTCAACGTATCTAACAAATGCAACCTAAAAGCTTAAGTTGAATTACATTATGTTTCTATTAGAAACTAAAGTTGAATCAGCTTCCATTAAAAACTTCGATGGGATGGGAGAGCATGGAGACATGAGAATGCGGTTTTAAACATGTTGTAGCAGTGATATGATAACCTCAGAAATATCCTGATTAGAAGAACTAGGATGTCATCTTTCAATTTAATCAAACAGCTACGGGTAGTTCCAAAAGATAATAACCTCTGATATTATAGAGTAAGATTCTAATAAATTTCTATCAGGCGATTCGATAGGATACACACAAAAAACGGAAGGTTTTCTCCAAAAGCTGTCTTGCTTAAGAAACATTAAATACAGAAGTTAAATGAAATAAACGATGAAAAAACAAAAACAAAAGGATAACCCTTTAAACATGAAAAAGTGGCTTCAAGTGGATAAAAGGAAAAAAAAAACAATCTAAAAGTGCATGCATCCTTTTGGCTGCGACCAATTGCATAGAGCTTTTCAACGCACCACCAAATGAACAGTTTGATGCTGGGGTTCGTGCAACTGGAAAATTTTGAGTCCAGATAAGGTGTATGACAAAGGATATTATGAAGAACAGCAACCAGCTTTCTTAATTGCAGAGACATCATCCTTCATATTGATCGTCTGTCCTTTAGGCAAAGCAGCCGGATCATCTCCCACTTCCAGGGCTTTGCGGCTGACAACTTGATATATTTGAGTTAGCACTTCAGTGAAAGCATTCTCAACGTTCAAGGCCTCAAGGGCAGATGTCTCCATAAAGAATGTTTTTTCCTTCTCTGCAAAGGCCATGGCATCTTCAGTCGAAACTGCTCGCAGATGTCGTAGATCTGCCTTGTTACCCACGAGCATTATCACAACATTAGCATCTGTGTGATCCCTTAGCTCCTTCAACCATCTCTCAACATTCTCAAATGTAACATGTCTAGTGACATCATATACAAGCAATGCACCAACAGCTCCTCGGTAGTATGCACTTGTGATTGCACGATATCTTCAAAAAGAAGCAAGAGATACATAGTGCCAATAACCAATATAAGAAACCAAAATTTTCACAAGCAACCAAATCCAATAACTAGCTAAATTTGTTTCTCTTATTCCTTTAATTACATCAACATAAAAGATTTATAAGCAGTAAACTACAAACCATTCTGCCCATGGCAATTCAGAATATTGAAAATTTGAGAAAAATAGTTTCTATATAGATAAACAATAGGAAAACGGGGAATTGACATAAATATGAGTGCAACCAACCAAACAATTGCATATACCTGGTTTACTGAGATTATACTGCTATGCTACTTATTAAGGGCACTCCTCATTCTGAAACAAGTATTTTAAGTTATACACAAAAGGCTATTCCATATATAACAGGCCAGCTTGATCATACAGATAACCAACCTGAGCATATAAGATCTACAAGCCCCTCACCATATGATGATCACTGGTGCCGCTTTTTCCCATTTTAGTGAATTTAGGATGTCTAAGCCAAAATTTTAATACCAGATTCAAGAAGCACAAACAGATCTAGGAAACAAATTCTACAGCAGTATTATGAGAACCGAGATATCATCACTTCGTCAGTAGCAATGAGAAAAAAATATGTCACTCCTGCGCTTCTTTCTGTATAAACGGCTATTCCGGAATCATTAAATTAAGCATCTTCTTGCACCCATTGGGGGAATCTTAAACAATATCAATCCATATGTTTGCGACAGCAGTTAAAGACTTGATTTTTCTCCCATCAACATTTACCACTTAGTTATAAAGAATTAGAAAAACATAGGAATTATTAAGTGGAAGGTAGATCATGCACGATCGATCTTATCCCCAACTTTCCATACTGCCCTGCTTCAATAGGCTTCGTATAAGTCCAGATTGAACTTCTCAACAAGAAAGAGAAAGAAAAGAAAATGCAAAATCCTAAAAACAATAATAATAACTGCAATTAACAATCAGTCAGCTCCTCGGATCTCACTTCATTCTATTATAGTGCTTCTTAGGTAACTAAGAAAATCAGGAACTTGCACTTCCACAAAAAAACAGCAAACAAAGTCTCCAAGGAAGTAACAGCATTAAGTAAAGAAACCCTCTTGAACAATGTGAATATATGGGAAATTCTCAAAAAGCAATCACTTTTCCCTGATTTGGAATCAAACCCATCAGTAAAAACGCGATACCTCTCTTGGCCGGCAGTATCCCAAATCTGGGCCTTGATGACCTTATCCTGGACGTGAATACTCCGAGTGGCGAATTCGACGCCAATGGTGGACTTGGATTCAAGACTGAACTCATTGCGAGCAAAGCGAGACAAGAGATTAGATTTGCCAACACCGGAGTCTCCAATCAGAACAAGTTTGAATAGATAGTCATAATCCTCGTCAGCTCTGTAAGCCGCCATTTCTTTGGCCGCGCTTAGTTAGTCTTCACTCTGTCTCCTAGTAGTATACTATAGTAGTCCTCTTCTTCGCTCCCTGTCCTTTCCTTTCTATTGGAGGTCGGACCGGGTCGGCTGGCTCTGCTGCGTGTATTTAAAACATTTTGGATAAATGAAAGATAAGTAAAGCTTTCATTCATACGTTAGGCGTGCAGAAGAACCCGCTGGTTCACGTGAGATTTTGAAACTCTAATTTTCTACTCTCATAATAAATAATTTAAAAACTCATCAATCAAAATTTTCAAAAATACTTTTGAATGTTTAGCAATGAGGAGACCATCATTCTAACTAGTTCTCTTCATAATCAGAGATTGTAACGAGTTCAGTTAGGCCTAGCCTAACTCTTTTTTTGCGAAATTTGGATAAATTCAAATAGAGATTAAATGATGCTATTTTAGTATAATTAATTAAAATTATCAAAATAATATAATTTTATTAAACAAATTTGAACCATTTGGGTTAAGTTAAATAGATTTTTTTTATGTTCAAAATCAGTCATTCAAACTTAATCTTACAATTAACAATTTTTTAGAACTATTTTATCACATAGAGTTTCTTTTAATTGTATTTCTTAGGAGTGTTTTATTTCTTAAATTACGATCACTTTTACTTAATTAATTTTTTAAAAGGACAAATGGTTTTTTAATTATTATAATATGAATATAAATAGTATCAAGATTTTTAAGAGCATTAAAATGTCTATAAAATTAGTGTATATGTTTGAAATTAAAACAGGATATGTTATTAGATTAGTATTTGAGTATATTCATTTTATTCTGTCACTTTTCATGTCCTCGAGCTTCAGTTCATTCTTTCAATATTAAATTGGTCTAATCATATTTCACATTTGTGTCTAAGCGCCCCTGCTCCGATCATTATAACTTTAATCATGCTTAGACTTGGACAAGTCTCACTTAAGTGCGCTAATGAAAACCGGGCATTAGCAAATTTTAGTGATTTAAGAAAAATAGCTTAATTTATTGATTTTATTTCATTTTCTATATACTTGAGATATAAATGTAGTATGCAAGCTTTAATTTTCAAAAAAATATTAGACAATTTTTTTTTTTTTTTTTTTAGGCCTTTAAGAAAGAGCAGATGGAAAAGATTTGAGCCAAATTAAAACTACATGGCGCGGAGTCAACTTGAAGCTTATTTATTTGCTTCATAAATTCATATACTAAATTAGTTATTTGATTACTTATCCTCCATAGCTTTACTTTGTAATGTCACTTATTCTTTTACCACGAAGGACAGAATTAACCTAAAATGAAGTGCAAATTGCGGAACAATAACAGATGGAATGAAACAACAATTGGGATCCAAATTGGCAGGTGGAAAGCAGAAGAAACAAAAATTAGGGAACCCGTTAACTATTTAGTTCTTTGTAGGAAATATGAATGCAAACCCATAGAATTCTGCATGTGTGTTTTCAAGAACATAACCAAACCCTTATTATTTTCCTGCTGTAAACATTTGTACGCCTTCAATACATATTCTGAATCTTGAGAATACAAATGGCAAGCACATGCTGCTTTATAAGTGAGGAGCTCCAATTTCCCTGTTGCATATAAGAATGGAAGAAATTTTATACACTCAAACAAGCTTCATCAAAGTTGGCACGCTAATTAAAAGCAATATCCGTGTGCACTCAGTTTTTGTTGCCATGAGATTTTCAGCCATCAGATAAATAAATTTCTGTGCGATCTAATTGCCAAAAACTTCAAGATAAATAGTACCAGGTTTAACCAATAGTGCAACTGACAATCACAAACATTCTATCAAATACAAGTCCAAACCAATGGCAAGAAGGCTTCATTCCCCACCGTGCTTTGACAAAAAAGCAGTATGCCCCATCTTAGATAGAAAATTCGGAGCATTTGTGGCATATTTCTATGTGCAAGCGACCACATATATCCCAGTTTTTGTGTTTGACACTTGTGGCATATTTCTATGTGCAAGCGACCACATATATCCCAGTTTTTGTGTTTGACTAAGTAGACACATATGCTAATAGAAAATGAACATACCTGTAGCAACTTCAGATGTAAAAATTGTCCTGTTGAAGTGACGTTTCAACCACCATCTACATCGTAATCTCCAAGCTTTTCCTGACTTCCCATGGGTAAGAAATTTTGGTAAAATATTGTAACGAACAGAGTATTTTTCCTGATGTTCAGAACCATTTCCTTGCAGACATATTGACATTCTGTCCTCCTCAGATTGATAGATTTTAAGAAAGCATAAAGCAAATTCTCTCCATATATCGTACTTAGTGAAGACAGCATCCAAATGCAAAGCTATCATATTTAATAGGCTTCCAGCACCATAATAACCTGCTTAATTGAACAATAAAACGACGAGAGATATGATGATCAATATTCTCACAAATCCAGTTACAGATACAATACTACATGCCCACTCTTGCAATAAGTCCAAGATTTCTAGACATGAAAACTTAATTCCATTCCCAGAAACTCAAGAGACTTCATCCACGACTACAGCCATAAAATCACAAGAAACTAAGATTCCTTATCAATCAAAACAATATAACAAAAAATGCGTAGGTACAATATGAGTTTGGACAGAATAAAATCAGAAAGTTCCACCTTAAGTACCAAACGGCAATTCAATTACCTAAAGGACAAACCAGGGACTTTAACAGCAAGAAGAGTTGTGGAATTTTTGGAATAATGACTTCCTTGGTAATTGGAAATTTCAGAACTTAGCAAAGTTTACTACAGTTTGAACAAATTGTTCAAAGGCCTAGACTGCATACATAGACCACGAGCTTCATGATTGATAGCCACATTTTTACCCATACAGAGAGTAATCTGTATGGAAAATTCTGTACAGACTAGTCTTGCAAGATCTAATGAAGCTAAAATATAGCCATAACATTAAACAACAAAAGAAAAAGTTGACAGAAAAAGGAAAAAGGAACACTACTCCAAATGAGCAGAAAACATACCATCTTCATGAAAGCTGATAAGCCTTGCCAATGATTGACTGCATGTAGGATCACTTTTTAAGATGGCCTCATAACATGTTGCTAGTGCATCAAAGTTATTAGGGTCAACACACTCCAAAATATGAGCCTTCAACCTGCAGAATGTATCTGTTAGTGCATCTGTTCATGGAACAAAACTAGTTTAGTGCATCTGTTCATGGAACAAAACTAGGAAGCGCTGCGGTAAAAGCTACAGCTTGAGCAAAGGAGTGTGACAACCAGAAAATTAGCACAAATGGAATAACAAATTGATATTTCATGCACTTTAAATACAAGAGAAAATAACACACTTAATAAAACAGAATGTGAGATACATGGGAATTATTTCCACAATTTTCTCTTTCAGACACAAAAAGCTATAACTTGGCAAATGAACCAATACCTAAAAGGAAGAGGAAAACATGAATTGCCACTGTGCTTTTCCAGTTCATGTAGAGCCTCCTTTTCTCTACCTCCAATCAGCAATAACTGTGCAAAATTTACAGAACAAATTTTGAGGACAAAAATGTACAGAAATAGGTACAAAATTCATGAAATTATAAATCATGTGGACACAAGTAAATATATATGAATCAGTATTAAAAAAACAAAGGTTAAAAAGTTAAAAGACTATGAAAAACTCCATCCAAAACTTTGACAGCAAATCGGTAGAAAATAAGATTTAGAGTATTTACAGGCTAAAAATTTCTTCTGAAGATATACCATTGTAAACAGTCATGCTAGGCACTTTGAAACACAGAGCGGCATTTCTAAATATTTGACAAGCACATAGATTAAGAACATAAGTGAATTTCATTAACACAGCGCTTTTGCATACTTCAGAAACAGAAGGCAAATGCAGCTCCAACTCCAAAGTCAGGCACCAGTTATGACTATAATAATTAACATACGATCAATGTAACTCAACCAAAAAAAATCTTCATAGCTCAACTTAGCTACATCTGTTCTGAATGCTCATCAAAGAATTATATAAAAGCAGCATCTGCTGCATTAGGAATCCCAAAGAATGACAAAGTATTAGAAGCCCACGAACCTGTATCAATGGAATCAAAGCTGCAAACACTGGAGGGGTCGCATTAGCAGCAACCTGTAAATACTTCACAGCATTCTTAAATTCTTCATCCTGAATTGCTCGACGCAAATCCCAATTCCCTCTACGTATGGGCAGTAACCATGGCTTGATGTTCTCTTTGACAAAAGCAAACAAAATTTCAGCATTCATATATATACTAATGGTTAACATAATTTCTTATATGGAATTACCAAAATCAAGGAACCACTTCTATCAACATGCATGTAAGTAGAACAAGAATGGAAACACAATGTAAAGAACATAGAACTTACTAAAAGTATACAAATTGCCAACAGAATGTATGAAACCATAGTCACTCTCAACTGATGGCTCATTTCCTGCAGAATCAGCATAAAATCCTTGTGGTTGGGCTTCTTGTGGGTGATTTCGTGCCTGAAGGTTAACTGTAGCATCAACTGGAATAAATTCTCTGTGGAAGTGATTATCAGCATTAAGAAATGCTTCTTTGTTAATCATAATTGAGGTCTCTGATTCATATTGAAATCGAGTATAGGAATCATCAGTCAAAACTACATTATGCTGCTCAGAATCTCCGACTTCATAAGTGAATCTTGACAAATCTGACTGTGAAAAATTAGGTGACAAGTCTGAATGAACTTGGTGAAAATCTTTCCACCGCAAGTCTTCTGGGAGGCTAGAATACCAGAGCTCGTAGAATATTAAGCCAATGATCATATTGAACAAAGGATGACCCTCAAATTCATGCTCCTGCATTAAGCTAAGGAAAACACAAGAAAAGTTTATAATAAGGTTAAGCATTCATGATATTCTGAATGACAATATTATGAGCTTATAAAGGCATATTAAACAGTTCTTATACTTGTGAAAAACAAAAAACCTGATGATCTTTCGCAGACCGATATTTTTAACTTTGTATACTCTTATAACTAAACAGATTGCTATAAAAAGAACCTCTGTAAAATAGTTTAACAAATCATATTCAACATATCAACCATGAAATACACGCAATCCTCGTATCAGAGGAATCATGTGTGGAATCTATCATTGATGGAAAGCAACGGGATCAAGATGGACACAAGATGGATCCAGCAAACATGGATTTTTCCCTTTTCATTTTCCTCTGCCTCTTTGCCAAATATCTCTGGAAGCAGCATTATCTATATTAGTTGATGCCATTCTTTGGCCACAAAAGCAGATCGAGGATTTGTTCTGAACACTGATTAAGACAGATATTAGAGCGGAGGATCAGTAACAAACATCATATTGGCTTCGAAATAGATCCCTCCACATATTGCACTCGCATAAATTTCTAATGCAGAGCCACAAAGCAAATCTTTTTAGTAATGACACTGATGTTTACTTTTGGCAAGTAACGAGACTTGAACTCGAGTCTTGCACATTGGAGGAGGGTGGTTGACATCACTAATCCAAAGGCTTGGTGGAGAATATGACACTAATATTACCTAACAGAGAAGCCACCCTAATTTCTTTGCAACTATGAATGCAGTAATAAGCTAATGAATGAGTTAAAACCTGTTTAAGCTATCTTTAGAACTACAAACGAGAATAATCCAGGAAAAAAAAATTCAAGTCCCAATTTCTTAACTTATAACGCAAATC
>JAOQMP010000210.1:51120842-51141314 GCA_027563575.1 Erythroxylum pedicellare
CTTATAACGCAAATCAATCGAGAAAATAGGATACCAACACTACGCGAATGATGGAAAAAACTTGAATACACCACATGAAGACCCAATATTTGGCCCCTATCGAATGGTCAGACTGTCTTTTTATCAGAAAAGATCTAATAAATAAAAGTAAACAGATTCACCAGTCATATAAACCAAGATACTGAAACTCATCCATGTAACCGTCAATAGAACAATGTACACTGTAGAATGCTTCATTGCAAAATCATCAATATATGAGGAGAATGTCTGATAAGGCTAGGAATTCCATACTTATTATGCAACTATGTGAATAATAAATCATCCGTAACAAATAGTACGTACCTTCTAGCATTGTGCCGTTCACCCTCAACATCCCCTTGCATAAGGTGGAACAGGATCGACTCCAAGCGAACCATAAAAGCATGCTGCTCAAAAAGAAGTTTATTTCATCAACAAAATCCCACAAACATGTAACAACCAATGTTTCAGGATGACAAAATTTACGCGCGAAGAGCATAATTTTTGTCTGACCATAAAGCATTCAAAAGACAATACCTCGTTGGCATGCCCACTTCTTCTTCGTCTTTTATTTACCAAGTTGATACCAATCCTCATCATCCAAATATCAAATAAGTTATCAACAATTCGCGTTGAATTTCCACGGTCACCATCTATACGGTTGAGAATCTCCATCGAGGCCTAAAATATTGCGTTAAATGCGCATTACTCGCATAAGTTACAGATTCCACAAGGATACAGAACAAAACTTTGAAGAAGAAAAAAAAACCATACCCAATACTTGAATCTAGTAGCTATAGGGCAACTGTCCTTACGAGTCCCTTGCAAGAACAAGCTTAAAACCCCACTTGCTTCAACCCAATCATGTTGCCTCACCAGCTTCTGCAATAGATGACGCAGTACTCTCCGATTCTCCAGACGTAAATTGTTAGAACCTAATCTAAGAACATAAGACGGCCTCGATAAACACAAGAGCACTCTTTTGCGATGCCGTTCGAGTGCAGCAGGGCTAGAATTGTCTTCGCCAACACTAGTCGAATACCTTTTCCGTTTCTTTGATATCTTCTCAATGACCTCAAATTCCCCCACACCAGCTTTGCCTTTGCTACCGGGGTCTTCCAACAGCACCATGGCAGTTCCTGTCATATCCTACATTCACCTAATAATGCTGCTGCTCAGAAGACGACGGTGTGTCGGTGGCCGGGGAGAATGTTAGTCAACAGAAGAGAGACAAAGAGAGCTAAGAGAGGGAAGGGAAGCGGACAGAGCGAGAATGTCGGAGGACACCTTTGGGCAAATACAAGATAGGTTTAAGGCGTTGGGATTGTCTTACGAAGACGTTATGGACCTTAATGTCCTGAAAATTTAGGATTTCGAAAATTGATTCGGATCCAACGATTATAAATACAATTTAAATATACATTATGATTATTCTATAAATTAACAAAAAAATACTTTAAGAGCTTATCATTTATATTTTATCAATAATATTTTTATGAATTGTTGGATACAGTATCAGAATTAGTAGAATAAACTTTTTTCTAAAATATGATATTGTATGAATTATTTATTGCTTAATGTCTTTTTTAGTTTTTTTATATTATTCACTACATTTAATCTATGAAATTCTTTCTCACTCTTCTCTCTTGGGTCGTTAGGCCATTAACAAGACACCAATGTGGAACTTAAAACCCCCCCTCTCTCGCTTTTTATTTGTTATCATAAAACGACGGAGTTTTAATAATCAAACTCACTTCTGTCAATTACACTGACGTGTCTAATTAATAAGGGTTCCTTGTCATTTGACAATGTCATGTCAGCAAAGATAACGGTGAGTCTAACGTCGGGCTAGAATTGAAAAAAATTAAAATTTTGGTCATTTTATCGCTACTTTTTAAAATTCGAACTATAATTTAAAAATTGACGAAAGTTTGAGTATTTTTTTTGTAATTAACCCTATTTTAAAATTGAAAGGGAAAATTTATTTAAACATTCACTTTTGAAATTTTTTTTGAAATGCATTAGAGTCAATTTGTGTATGATGAGTTTGTTTATACTTTTAAAATTTTGAAAGATTTCAAAGAAGTAATATTAAGTGCATTAGGTCGATCTATGTGGAGATATGTCAATATAACATATGATTAATTATGCATGAAATATTTAGAAAGAAGACAACATTACAATGAGTTCACCACATAGTACATATTACAAGAATGCATGAATAATACAACATGAGTTACAATTTTCATCTAGTTTTCGTTTTTATAAATAGTATATGTTGATCAATTTTAGCTATCATAATGACTCTGATTTCATTGATGATATCTTCAGCTAAGTGTTGCTAGCTTACTTCATCACCCTTGCAAATCCTCTTGTTTCTTTCTCTTCATAGGAAGTAAATAGTTATAGTAAAAGAAGTTTTATGCATAGCTTCGTCCTGCACCTTTTGATCGGCCATCCATGTGATCTAGTTAATAGTAGATAGCCAATTGTAAGAAGAACATTAATCAGTTAGCAAATGTAAAATTATGCTCCACAAAACTTTTGAGTATCTACATTGGAAGAATAAATGTTTCCTATCTTCTTCATCTTCTTTGCACAGGACACATAATCAAACCATCTGTTTTTAGTACGAATCTTGTTCTTAATAACCAAGCAAGTAAATATTGAGGCCTTGTGATTCAGTGAGTGCTTCTAGAATAGGTTAAACCACGATATATTCTCTCTCTCAGCTAGCAATGCTTTATAGCAAGATTTGATGGTAAAGACTCTTGAGGAGTCAAGTTTCCATGAAACCGAGTCCTGCCTATGCCCATGAGTGATTGGGGGGGAGTTATTCCTTCAAGAGGATGAAACCTCTTAATTTACCTACCCATATATTTTGGTTCATCAGTGAGGAAGCTTTAGTGTTGAGTGGAAGTCTGCTAGTAAGAAGGGATACTAAGTATAAATGGACTATGTTCAGTCCAATTATCGAACCACACCTATATGTCATCTCCATTTCCTAGCACATGCTTAATCCAAGGGTACACAACCCATCTCAATTTCAACATGTGAAGGAAAAACCAAGAGTATTCTCTAGAGATTGATAAGTGCCAGAAGCTTTCATTCCTTAGATATGTTTCATGTAGCCATTTTAACCTAATTGCATTTTTGTCTTTGAATAGCCTTTAAATTCTTTTACCCAAGAGTACTTTTTGTATTACAGTAATAGGAATGATCCCCAGTCCTCCTTGTTTTTTAGGAATAGTCGCTTCAAGCCATTTAACTTTTGCTTTCCTAGAATTGCCAAAATTCCCAGACCATAAGAAAGCTTTTATGAATCCTTTGATCTTCTTGATTACTTGCTTATGAAGAATGATATGAGAGATCCAATGACATAAAGATTTCTAAGTATTGAAGTTGTCAAAGTGCATAAAGATTTCTAAGTATTGAAACTGTCAAAGTGACCCTTGCAACAAGTGACAAGAATCTATTTTGCCAAGCATTGATTCTGGCTTTGATCCTTGCAATAAGTGAGATACAATCAGAACATTTAGGCTTTGCATACGAAATGGCAACTCCAAGAGGAAGAGCTTGAATTGGTAGCTCAGTTATCTTGGAAAGTTCATCAGCATTACTCACAACTTTGGAGCAATACAAGCTACTTTTCTCTACATTCACTTTTAATTCTGACCATCTAGAAAATATTGTAAGAAGTTCCTTTAACAACATCACTAATGAGTTTCAGCTCTTGAAAGAAGAATAAAGTCATATGCAAATGTTAAATGGGTGAGTATGTAAACATTACATTTGTAATGATAGTGAAATCTGCCATTAGAACCAATGATCTTGTAAAGAATTCGAGAGAGACCTTCCATAACTAGTGTGAATAGATAAGGGGAAAGAGGATCCTCTTGTCTTATTCCTCTAGCACAAGATAAAAGGCTTAATAGGAATCCAATTTACAAGTACACTAATTGAAGTAGATTTTAAGCACATCATAATTCATTCAATAAATTTAGTAGGGAATTCAAGAGACTTCAAGAAAATTTGTATGAAGTGCCAATTACAGTATCGAATGCTTTAAAGAAGTTGATCTTCCAATAACAACTTTTAATATTTTTCCCAGAGTTATAATCTTTCAATATCTCTTGTAAGAATAATGTTATCCCCAATAGACCTTCTTTATATAAATGCACCTTGAGATTAGTTTACCATTATCTTTACAGTTGTTTTCAACTTTTTATCAAGGAGATTAGCAATTACCTTATAGATAATGTTGCAACATGAGATAGATCTGTAGTCTACCAATGAAGTTGGATTAAGTTTTTAAGAACATGACATATATATGTATAGTTAATCTCCTTTAACATCTTCTAAGAGGATAGGAGCTCTAGAACAACTTCCATGAACAAGTTGTTATCCCTCAGGTTTGTTGGAAAAACCCTACAATAAACCCATCAAATCTTGAAGATTTAGAAGGGTGTAAGCCAAATAAGACTTCTTTGACTTCCATACTAGTAAAGGGAGGAGATAGTAACTCTTTAGTATCTTAAGAGAACGGTTCATTGAAGAATATTTTAGTGAATTGGGCATCATTGGGACTTTCTTTAGCACCCATTAATTGTAACATCCCATATCCTATGTTAAGGGTTAGAACCCTTGAATAGTGTATATAGAGATTATCGAGAAATTAGAAAGTGTATTTCATGTTCATACATAATATAACATAATACACACGTGAATTTGATCTTTGCACATATTAAAATAATTATACGTGCATTCATTGACATTTTCGAGTATAATTGATTTTATAAATGTGATTATATTGAGAATTGTGGTTTAGTTGTATTGAAAAATTGATTTGGAAAATATACTTACTGATTTAAAATTTCTGGTCAAATTTAGGAAATTTCTAAAAATTTCGAGTATTTTTGAACTAGGAAAAATATCAAGTAGCAAGTCAATTGATGAATGATAGCAAAAATAAGAGTCAAATAACAGTGAAAAATTTTATAGATGACTTTGGGATCTATTGACAAATGTCGTTGAAAATTGAAAGACAATTGGAGTAGAATTTGGAGATGATTAGGCTAGTTAAATAAGAGAACATAGTTTAAACTCATAAAAATTGGGCAAGTGACAACCCTCACTTGCCAAGCCTAGTATTAATTCCACGATTATACTAGAAAGACCAAATTAATTGTTTTGATCTTGCTTTCTTCTTCTTCTGTAAGCTTCTTTACTTCCAGAAATTTTCTCACCCTCACAACGCAAGCTTTGCTCTTACTTTTCACTTGCTATTTTCCTTATGTTATCTTCTTCACTGTCACTAAAATAACTAAACCTACAACCTTTGACTACTGATGATCGTGTGATATTGGAAAGATAGGTTTCACGTGATTTTGAAGAGTTTAGAGCTTTAAACAAGTATCGTATGGTTCTTCATGATATGTAGAATGAAACATGCATCATAATAGTTAACAGTTAAATGCTTATAAAACAAGGTTGTTTATTTGCTGAAATGTGAGTGAGAAACTAAGGTGTGCCGCATGTCTTGCTTTTGCATTTTTGATGATTAAACTTTTATAGATTGTTGTTTAAATAATTTTTAAGATAAAGAGATCATTGAAAAACGTAAAAAGAGTGCAAAAAATTTATGGAAAGATGATATGCGTATGCTCTGTTTTCATTATTCTTATACGTGAATCTCCTTGAGTGTTTTAGAGATGAATTAAAATGAGTCTAGAGTTAAGGAAAAAGGAGTAACGAGGTGTCATGATATGGGAAGAACTAAAATGAGAAGTTAGAGATGAAATGAAGATGTTGAGAAAGATGAAGAAATGCAGAAAATATGAGGAATGCGTATATGAACTGTTCTATTTTTTATGTTTATGATCAATCATAGATTTTGATTTGTATTTGAATAAATTGAACTGAAATGGAAATAAGAATGAAGAGGAAATAATGAAGACATAAGTTAGAAATGGTAGATTAAGCAAAAGAGAGGAAGTGTAGAAAAATGTTGTTTCATAAAAATTTGGAGAAGAACGTCTATCACGATCATGTTTTTCTGTCATGATCGTGCACAAAAGCACGATTGGGACAGACAGAAAGCTTCAGAGGAGCTGCACGATTATGCAAAAGCATGATTGTGATAGAGAGTAACCCTTAGAGGAGTCGCATGACCGTGCAGAAGCAAGATCATGATCGAAGAGAACCTTACAGGATTTGCACGATCGTGCACAAGCACAATCATGACAGTGAAGAGATATGGAAAAAGCACGATCGTGCATAAACATGATCTTGACAAAGAAGAATCAGATGGAATTGCACAATCTTGCATACAGTGAGAGTGTAGAGATATATAATAATTTTGAACATCCTTTGCTCTTTTGGCCATAACTTATTTCGCTGACCTCTGAATGACTTGAAGTTTGAACCGTAAACTCCTCACACATTGTTTTTCCTTTCTACCAAAATTTATGGCCATATGGCCATATGAATTCATTAGGAAAGGATAGATTGATGAGTTTAGGATGAAAATAATGAAGTGAGCTGGAATTTCTTAAATGGAGTGTTTTTACTGAACAATCATCTGTATTTTGGCCATATCTTGACCTATACATATCCAAATGGGATTATTTTAATTTTATATTAAACTAAAGACATATGACTACAAATTGTATGAAAGACTTGAATCTTAATTCTATCTCTAAGAGTTCCAAAATTTAGGTTGAAGTTGAGTACAAAGTATTGTTATAGTTTGAGTACAGTCTGAAGTATTTTGTGTATAACTTGCAGAATACTAAACTAAATTGTGAGAACTTAGTGTCATTAGAAACCTAAGACATACGGGAACATTTGTTTAGAAGAAAGTGTTGCCTAAATACTTCATTTTCTTTGTCATAATGATTATGTAAAATTGACCCCAAAATTTGTTTTAAGAAAAAGCTGGGATGAACGATTGAGTGATGAACTTAGAATAAATTTGAATTATTGAGGTGGAAAACCTAAGTTCAAATTAGACATAGATGAGTTTTGATTTATGAATGACAATGTGAAGTGAACAGAAGAAACATACCCAAGATTGTCATTGAGCATACATTGTAAATAATCTATATACACATATGTGAATAAATGAGTACTTATATAATTGAGCAAATTTGTGATGTGTGTAAATGAGTATGTATTGCATGATTTAGAAGACCGATTTGAGCGACCACATCCAAACATTACCGAGACTTCGATGCAGTAGCTTTCTAGAGCAAGTTGTGAGTAGCCTAAATGATCTCACTTAATAAATTGTTTGGCTTAAATATTGTATTGAATTAATTTGTGAATGTGATTGTGTTGATTCTAGACATTAAATATCAGAGGCGTTTGATGCATGAATGAGATATTGGAAGTGCTCATTGTATATGAATCTGACATAAATGAGTGTGCTCAACATAACTGCTAAATGCCGAACCAAAATCCAATTATAAATATGAATGAAAATGCGATAGTGAATATGATTGTGTAATATTGAGCACTTTTGATTGATTGAATTTTTGTGATGCATTTCATTACATGAATGCATGAACAGGTAATGATAATTCTGACCTGAGTAGCCAAAGAAAATGAGTTTAAAATTCAGAATGTGATTAAGAGTCAAAGGCTCGCTATGTATAATGAGCCATGTATTACCAACGAATAAGGGACAGTTATGAATGAGCTCAATATCCACAATGGATACAGAGCAGTTATAGGCACTTGGTCACAACAACATAATAATCGGAAATGAGTCTCATGAGTATTACATATACATTTAATATGTATGTTTGAATGATTGAAATGTATTGTTGAATTATATTTAAATAAGAACGTGAAAAATTATGAACAAAGTATTATGTGATGCTACACGATGATAAATAAAATGATGTGAATTATGTGAATGTATGTATTGATTTGATGTATGAATTAAGTGAACCATCGAGAATGGTTACCTCAATAAGTTTGCAAAGCTCACTAAAATTGTAACATTGACATTTCAGGACCTAGAGAGGATACTAGTGACAGAAAGACTTTACAAGAAGCATAATTCTTGTACTTTTGGATAGAAGAAATGACTCAAAGGTCGGTCAGCTGAGACTGAAGGATCTAGTTAGAATTTTTTGTATAATTCTTCATGTATGTAGCATGTTCTGTAATTAGTCTTAATAATGTACATATTTTGATAATTTTTAAAGCGACAATATACACATTCAGATTTATGAAACGAAACGAGAAATTTGAGTTTTTCAATTAATGTGATGATTATCGTTTAAATATGATACCATGATTCAGTTAGTGTCGTGATTGCTCCAGCATTCCACCCTTGTGGGATACGTACTCGGATATCATTCAAGATGTCAGGTACGTGTCTTGCGAGATTAGAGTGCTACATTAATTGTAAAGAGAAGTCCCTTGTTAGCCTTGATAAAGAATCATGATTAGAAAAAACTTTAATTGAGGAGCCTTTAAGTTGCCCTATTTCTTCTTACAAGTAAAGATCACGATCGAAAAAACTTATCTTATATTTGATATTAGAAAAATTAATTTGATCTGATTCAATTTGATATGCTCACAACATGAGACAAAGTGTATCACATGTGCTTAAATTTGTGAGCCACCTTATTTTCTACAGGCCGAAGCCATGAATAAGAATATGATTAATTTTAAATGTTATAACTATTTTGTTGGATTTAGGAGTGCGAATGACTTACGTGAATCGAGCCACAAATATAGGTCATTTAAATCCTTTTAAAGAAGTTTTAGAATGTGTATCGTAAGTTTAAACATCTTTTTGTAAAGTTAATAATTAACTTTTAGATTGAGTTATACATAAAGATAGATTGATCAAAGAGTTCGTTAAGTTGATTGATATGATAACAAGTAATTCTTATAATGACTAGTTTATGATCCTAATGATTGTGAGAGGCAAAATTGAGTTCTAACGATAATGAGCGGTAAAATTGAGTGTCATTGCTTCATAAGTTAGTTGTTAAAGATATTTATGAATCTTTATGACTTGTGATTATTATATTCATACATCTTTAAACTTCTTCCATGTTACAAAATTGTTGTTGCTGATGTTGAAAATTGAAATATAATATCAGATTAAAATAAAAGTAGTGGGTGGAGAAAGCAATTAATTATTTATGGAATGCAAATCCATTATCCAGCCTAACAATGATTTCATGTTCCCATCACTGAATACGCCTCTTATCAGAACCTCAGCAAAACACGCACGTCTCTTCAAACTGATATCTGCGCCACGTCGTCACTTCTGCCATAAGAATAATACCGCATCAACCTCTTAGTTGTTCATTGAATTATGGAGGGCAAAGTCGTTCTGAACGAGAGGAGCTGCCACCGCCACCAAGAGGCCCGGAAGAAGACCGACGGCTGTGATTTGGATGATGGTCTGGCTTACATGTCGGGGTTTGGAAACAGCCTGGAGTCGGAGGCATTAGCTGGAGCCTTGCCACGTGGACAAAACAGTCCTCTCGTGTGTCCCTACGGCCTTTACGCGGAGCAGCTTTCAGGCACTTCCTTCACTTCTCCTCGCAAGCTCAATCAACGCAGGTTGATCATTTCTCATCAGTTTTGCTTTTCTTTTGTTTCTAAATAAGGTCTCATCTCATCCGCAATAATTGCATCCAGCGCATTGTCCAATGTTGTTGGTATCTTAAACCCATAGTGGAAATGGGGCCCACATCGGTTGAAGGGAACTTGAATGGATGTCCTTTCCGAAATAATTAAAAGAGCTGAATTTATTAAAAAATTAAAACTACGTAGTTGAAGTTTTGCTTTGAATCTTCATCTGTTTCATGTTTAATCGTTACATGAAACATAGTTCTTATGCTATAGTATTGTTTGTCGATTTGGTAAATATTCAGTTGGCTATATCGGATAAAACCATCGGTGACCCATGAACCATTTAAGGCAAGAACACCAAGACATGAGAGATTAGTGAGTGAGTTCGACAAGTCCAACAGTTGTACGACACCGACCCAATTACGTTGGAGGCCAGTGGATGTTCCAAATTCACCAACTGACTTCGTTGATGGCTTATATACTGTATGTGGCGCTGGAAGCTCCTTCCTTCGACATGGTTTTGCCGTTCACATGTAAGTAATTTTCCACTTTTCTTACTTGTCCATTTTATTCCTTGCCGTTCCTTACAATTTTGTCCTGAGAAACCTTAGGAGATGGACCCATTATTTTGTCATGTTCCTGTAATGCTAGCCATTTGTTTGTTAACAAGTTGATTGCTGAAATTATGTATAGTTTGGGCGTCATCTATTTTTGATAAATAAGAAAGTAAAGTTCTCTTCTTGCTTTCTTTTAGGTACGCAGCTAATACATCAATGGATAACTGTGCGTTCTGCAACGCTGATGGTGACTTCTTGATAGTTCCGCAACAAGGAAGTGAGATTATCTTCGTGATCTTAATCAAACGTCATTATTAAATACTGCATATGTATCGCTCATGCCTCAAAATTTCAGAACAAACTGGTATTAACTGCTTCACATAAAAAATTGATCAACAAAATTTTGCAACATGTAAACTAGATTGACAACAATCCATGTTCTTTTGCAACGATTTGAATGTCGCTCCTTCTTTTCTCTGGCAAAAGCCACATTGGTTTAATTTCACTGAATGTGTCTTTTCTTTTTCAAACAAAGAAGAAAAAAATTGGATCAACTGAGACTCTGTTTTTGGTTTAAGGGCTGTGGATTACTACTGAATGTGGAAAGTTGCAAGTCTCTCCTGGTGAAATCGCTGTTATACCACAGGGATTTCGTTTTGCTGTTGCGTTGCCGGATGGCCCATCTCGTGGTTATGTTGCTGAGATTTTTGGCACCCATTTTCAGCTGCCTGATCTCGGTCCAATTGGTAACTAATCTTTTGACAAAACCTAGTTTCAAGCAAACATAGTTTCAAGCACTGGAAGGATATCATTTTCATTGTATACAGGGGCCAATGGCCTTGCTGCTCCAAGGGACTTCGTCGTACCCAAGGCCTGGTTTGAAGAGGGTTCTCGCCCAGGATACACTATCATACAAAAGTTCGGTGGAGAACTTTTCACTGCGATTCAAGATTTTTCTCCTTTCAATGTAGTTGCTTGGCATGGTAACTATGTTCCATATAAGGTTAGACAGACAAATTTGTGTAGACAAAAGGTTTCTAGTCCTCGACATTTTACTTTCTTCTCATGGGTCTTGATGTTTTCCTTCTGCAGTATGATCTCAGTAAGTTTTGTCCTTACAACACAGTTTTAATTGATCATAGTGATCCCTCAATACACACAGGTAGGTGATCTGTTCTTTAGAGAATGATCTTCTCTTTGAAACTTCTTTTTCTTTTGGCTCGCAATAAGCCTGCAATCTTGTTGCAGTCCTTACGGCACCAACTGATAAACCTGGAGTAGCGTTGCTTGATTTTGTCATATTCCCCCCTCGATGGTTGGTTGCCGAGCACACATTTCGACCGCCATATTACCACCGGAACTGTATGAGTGAATTTATGGGCCTAATTTATGGTGGATATGAGGTAAATTTAAAAAACTCTTTTTCCTTTTTCTTCTCAAATTTGTAGCTTGATATAAGTTTCCTATGTTCATGTAATAAAACGTGATTAATTTGAACGGAGAAATGCCTCACAACTGCTATTTTCCTGCCATTGTTTAATGTGAATTCTATTTTGTTTTAAATTTTCAGGCAAAGGCTGATGGATTTCTCCCTGGTGGTGCAAGTCTTCATAGTTGCATGACTCCCCATGGTCCTGACACCAAGACATTTGAGGTATGCCTCCTCTAATTTACGAGTTGTAGACAATGTTCATAATCCTATAATCATAATGTTCTTTTTAGTTGAGTTGCATTGGACGTTTGCTAAATGGGATTTCTGGCCACTGAAGGATCTAACAACTCCATCTTAATTTAACAGGCTACCGTTGAACGTGGGAATGAAGTGGGGCCGTTGAAAATCTGCAATACAATGGCATTCATGTTTGAATCATGTTTAATACCAAGAATTTGCACTTGGGCTCTGGAGTCCCCATATATGGATCACGAGTACTATCAATGCTGGACTGGGCTCAGGTCTCATTTCTCTCACGAGAGAACAAATAGAGATGGTGTTGAGAATGGAATCCAGAGGGGAGCATGAAACGAAGGTCGGCTTTGCCAGTAGTCCAGTGGTATCGAGTATTGAGGTGAGGATCAAGCTGTAAGGCAAGAGCATTTCCCATCCGCCCTCCTTTTGTTTCATGTTCCGTAGTATAAAATGATGGAATAAAATAAAGAACAAGATATTATTGGCAATACTTCCAGCATGCAGATACAACAAGAAGATGACGACTAATACAATCGTAAATATGTGATGCGATGCTTTGCTGGTGGCTTGTGTAAGTAGTGACTAGTAACTGGTTTTCTAATGTATCCATCCTGTGTTCTTACTTCTGATCACAGCTGGTTTGCCTTGATAGTAATTTTCCTTCCTTTTTGGTAAGGCTTAGATATGATTATATTTAGCACTTGCTCTAAAAGGAGTGGCTCAAAATTTAGGTGAGTTTTTGAGTGCCTATATTATTTGAAATCTTGGATTGTAGTTTGGAAGTAATGTAGAGAGGTTCGCTTCTAAATTACCTAGAAGCCACTTTAAATGCTAGGAATTATAGGTCTTCTATTAAAAATATATGGTATTTGATATTGGAAATGTGCAATCTGTGATTTTGAATTCTGAAAACCTACAAAGATTATCTCCGAGAAATTTAAAACTAGCGTCAGTAGTCCCCTCTTTCGTACGGTACTGGATGAATTTCTAGGACGGCCGGACGGGGACCCCTGCTAAATGCTTAATTGACAGAGAGACAGAGGTGCAAGAGACGGAGATATAGTTACTATCTGTTCCGTTAATTGTTCCTTAAAAAAAAAAAAAAGTTCATAACCATTAATATAAAGAATATTATGACTTTAAGCCTCTAAAATACTACATTAATGTGTAGTAGAACGTGGGTTAGGAAGTGTCGATTTTCGGGGACAAAGCAAAGCAACGTGGGCACTTACAAGTTGTTCCCATCACATGATTCTTGCAATGCTACTTTTCTTCCACAGCTCATCTTCCTCTCTGCGTATGGACGTTATATTATACAAAAACATAGGCAGAAAGACGAAACAATGATCTTGCCATGTGAGCAGTCTACAACATTGGGTCCATTTGTGTCTAGCGGACCTTGCTCTTTTTTCATATCTTCAATTTGAATCAATGCCTTTTAAAGGGAAAAAGAAGGTAATTACTGCGATCGCCTATCACACTCACTATCGCACTTAATGGAGAAAAAGCTCTTCGGCGGTGAAGTTTACGAAATCTAAGAATAAATTATTAAAGTTGTAAAAAACTTCGAACTATTAAATTGTTAAATTATCTTTTGTATTTAATAAAAATTGCAAACTGTTCGTTTGATTTATTTTATCTTTATTCAGTATAATTATATCAAATCTTAAGATTTATAGGCACATTAAATATTCTACATGCTTCATAAAAAATCAATATAAAGAGATCTTAGTTCACATGTTCATAAAAAAATAAAGTGAAGTTTTAATTATTTATTTACTTGGATATCTTCAAATAAAAAATTTAAAAAATTGTCATTAGCGTAAAATAAGAAAAGGAATTACTTTCTTTCTTTCTAAATTCACGTGAATAGCCTCTCTACTAGTTAAGAATAAAGCTGTGTATTACTAGATCTTTCCAAATCTCTCATCTTAGTAAGATTTATACTGATTGTTATTGTTGTTGTTGTTGTAAGAAAAGAAATTACTTATTAACCCATATTTTCTTAACCAATGTTTTTGCTTGTGACTGGATTCCATAAGACATTTTCTAATTTTCATGAATTTATTGTGCAATTGTGATACGAATTGCTCAATTTTTTAGTTGGGAATTAACTTGGTATATTTTAAATTTTTATATAATTTAAAAAAATTAAAATGTCTTACAGTAATTTAATTTAAATTTTTTTGTTCAAATCACACTCCTAGCCTACCATATACTAATAACGAGTGGTATATGATATGAGAAATTACTGCTTTAGTTAATATCTTGAATGGTGGGTTAAGGAGGGACGAGGAACAAATAAAGAAAAGAACGAAGAAAACATTTACAGAAATATTTTTGAATTTCTGACACAAAAAACTTTCGTTCTTAATATGAATCTAAGATATTAGACTTTATATCACCATTGCATCCGACGGCTAAGGATGAGACTTTGTGTACGTCTTCAACTCGGGAGATTAACACATAAAGGAAACGACTGAGCCGAAGAAAACACATACATAGATATACATGTATATTTTGGCCAGTGGCCTTGAGACCAAAGTATATGCCGAGTACTGAAGGTGATATGGCAAGAGGAGGACCGAAGGAGTCGGGCACGTGGTGGATGATTGCTCCAGTTAATACAAGCTCACTCACACTGCAACTTTCTTCTGAAACCTTCGAACCCCAGCTCCTAGCTGTTGCTAGCTGTCTCTAGTACGTCCCACCATGTGCACCACCGTCTACTCCAACTCTTTTGGACCTTAATTAACACAAAAAGAAAAGATGAAAAACATACGCTACTACCTCAAGCTTTACTTCTTCCCTCTCTTCTTAGATCGTACAAACATAATAGATCCATTTTCTTATGAAATTGGGATCGTTAGAAGTATTGAATGGCACAACTGCCACCACAAGTACCTACGATCAACCATAATTGGCCTTCATTTCTTCACCAAACATTGCCATATCATCATCCCTCCTCTTCCTGTACTACTCCCACCGCTACCATGGAAAATTGCCAACCTTCATGGATTGATGAATTTCTAGACTTCACGTCCACCAAACGTACGGCTCACCGACGTTCGATAAGCGACTCCGTTGCATTCCTCGAGGTGACACCACCGCCGCTACCGGCGGAAGAATGTTATCCCATCAACATCGATAATTGTAACTGTGTTTCAAACGACTATTCATTAATCTCAGGACGGCTTGGATTTGACAAATTGGACGATGAACAACTTATGTCTGCTTTCTCCGATGATATGTCCTTGTCATTGCCACCCTCATCATCCAATTCCTCCACGCCCTCCGACCAAAACATCGACGATGAGGAGAAGCCAACAATGCTAATGGAGAAACAACTACAACCACCACCACCACCACCACTACGACCACCAAAAAATCAGCAACAAGCAGATCATAAGATAGCCAAGACCGAACCAGAAGAGGTGGAGAGCTCATGCAAACAAGAACCACAGCAACCACCACAACCTTCTCCAAAAGCAGCTAACGGTGATCCTATAACTGATCCCAAAAGGGTTAAAAGGTGAGACCTTATGAGTATTGATTTTCAATTACACCGAATTTCATAAAACGAAAGAGTGTTACGTCAGACATGCATACTAGCACAAACTTCAGAATTTACCTGGATTATATGCAGAAAAATGATTAAGAGCGATTGTACGTAAATGGGTATTAATTGTTTTTACTAAAATATCAGAAGCTTTAACTGGCTGTAATAACCTATATATATGTGTATCAGAATTTTGGCAAATCGTCAATCTGCACAGAGGTCAAGAGTTAGGAAGTTGCAATACATTTCAGAGCTTGAACGAAGCGTGACAACATTGCAGGTACACATTATCCTTCTGTAGATTACAATCACAACGGCAAGTGGTTGTATAATTTTTGGACAATCAGATTTCAAGTCACGTTAAGAATTCAGATTGAAATGGCAAACCTTAATTTCTAGGTTTGATTTGATTGCTGCAGTCGAAGGTATCGGCATTGTCACCAAGGGTTGCGTTCTTGGATCATCAGAGGTTGATTCTCAATGTCGACAATAGTGCTTTAAAGCAAAGAATTGCTGCTTTAGCTCAAGACAAGATCTTCAAAGATGGTAAATTATGACGTGATCACCATTTTTATTTCGTTTACTCGAAATGCATTATTTTGTAGGAATGTATGCCTTTCAACTGCAAAACATGCCTAACATTTCCTTGGGCAAGATTAGTTAATCATACAAATTCCATGAAATCGCACAATTGTTATGAATCTGCCAACATTGTTTGTGTTCAACTGCAATTGCATCCTTAAAAGAAGATGCGCAGTGGAGGCTAGGTTGACGTCTTTTTGTGTTTCTGAAGTTAATGTTCTGTAAAACGGCAGCGCATCAGGAATCGTTGAAGAAGGAAATAGAGAGACTACGGCAAGTGTACAACCAACAAAACCTTAAGAAGATGGGTATTAACAGCAACAATTTGACGCCACCAGACCCAGAGTTCGCGACGGTGCAGCGTACGGACAAGAAATAACTTGCCGAGAGCTGCGAATTAATTTAGTTTACTTAATTAGACGAACAAAAGGGCAAAGATTAAAGAATAAAAGGCAAGACAGAGCAGTGATGGGAGGATGTGGTGGAGGTTCAGATACTGACATGGAACTTTCACGTGGGGTGTCTCTATCGAGTGGGACGCATGACAAGCTTTGTCCTTCTCAATTAGTCAGGTTTGATAAGGACACGTGGAGGGATAATATAGGGTCGTATTAACCGGTACTTTATTTCATAGTTGCGTTTTCTGGTTTGGGGATTTGGTATGTCATCTTTTTTATTTTTCGATTTACATTATTGTCGTAATGAGAACGACTCAGCCAGTATTTCTTCTTTTGGGTTTTGTGTGGAGCAATTTGATGGCTGGCTGTTTTAGGATTGGTTGGCATGAAAAGAAAATTTGGAGAGAATGCTTTTTGTTCGTTTCATTTTCTATTCTTTTAATTTATTATTAATGTACTTCTTTAAAATTTTTGTTAATGTATTCATTTGGAAAATGTGAAAGATTATGGGAAAACTTAGTGTTATAAAAGGGTAAATATATTTGTATTCTTTTATTATAGAGTTTTCATAAGCATTTTATATCGACACTTTTATTAATATTTTTTAAAAAAATTTACATAACAAGATATAAACAATTAAAAATGATGTGTACATATGGTTTTTATTAACAAACATTAACAAAAAAATTCAATATAAAGTGATTAGTATATTTAGAGATTTAAAAAAAGAATTTATTAGCCATCATTTTGGTAATACTCTTCATGACCCATATTAACTAAATTACTCTTTCATAATAATAAATAATTTATGATATATAATAATAATTTAATAACGGGTTATGATAGTTGTGAAGAAAAATATTCTTCAACGACTTAAATCACATACTAATTTTACTTTTACATTTTTTAATCCATATGCTATTCCTAAACATTGGTCATTTATATGGCCTATAAATATGGTTATGCAAATTTTGAATACTCTTAAAATTGCACACATTTTTATAAGTCTTTGATTAAACAAGGCTTGATACACATTAATGTGTCCAGGCATATTCTTATTTAGAAACTTAAGGTAAAGATATATACTCAAATACATATGTGTTTGTATGGTAGGAAATTTTTTTAAAAACATACCCTGTGACACATGAGTATCAAAGTATATGTTGATTTTCAGATAGATACAATGAGTTATATGACTTTGAACACAGATGTGTTAGAACCTGTGTCTATGTGCAATCATAAACAAAAAGTTACATAGTATGGGACATGATGAATTGTCTTATTCTAAAACATATTTTTTGTGAGCTTCAAACTCTAAAAGAATTTTAGGTCTTATTATATATGATCATATTTAAATTAGGTTAGGTTTGGTAAGGTTAAGTTGTATATGACTGTACAAGCTAAAGTTTACACATCAATATATTTGTTATAAACCTAGTTATAGATAGGAAATATGTAATTTTTAAGAAATAATTTAAATGAATAACGAATTAGTCGTTTTGAATTTTCGAGGATGCAGGCATACCAAATTGACTAACCTTGTTAAAAATCTTATTATGTTCTTGATTGTTTTCTTTTGTTCTTCTCTATTCTTGTTACATATACTTTCTCAAGGATTGGTATCAAAATAGTGTTGAGGTGATAATAACTTCTATTGCAATGTTTGAAATGAGAAACTTCAATAGAATTGATAGTTTTGGACTGTAACAATAAAAATTGAACAATTTATTTGAAATAATGAAAGGGTTGCAAGAGAATAAGTTGAAAGATAAAGATGCTCAACTATTGGGAGTTATAGGTATTGAGTAGCTAGAATAATATGACTACGCTTGATAGACAATGTCATATACCATGTCATGGATATTGTATCCCTTATAGAGATATGGAAGAAGTTGGATAGTTAATAGATGTTGAGATCTCTTATAAACAAATTGTATTTGAATTAGAAGCTATATAGGCTAAAGATGTGAGAGAAAATATATTTGAAACAACATATTAATGCATTCGACCAAACGATTAGTAACCTATTATGACTTGAGGTGATTATTGAGAACAAGGATAAAGAGATATTTTTGCTTTGTTCTTTACCTCTTTCTTACCAACGTCTAGTGACCATGCTTACATTGGGTAAAAAGATAATTGGTGAGGAGGACATTAATTCAGTAATATTGTTTCCCAATTAAAAATGACAAAACACTCGTGAAAGTTCTTAAGGTAAAGAGCTACGTGTAAGGGTAAACCAACATCATAGGTAGAAGCAGAGTAAGGATAACTTGTCTAAGAGGAGTTCTAAGTTAAAATCCAAAGGTAAAAAGATAGTCTAATACTACAAGTGTGAGTAAATTGCACATAAAAATAGAGATTGTCCAAACAAGAAAGAGCATAGTGATGAAAGGAAATATCGTGATTTATTAAGGTCTTCTGATTTATTATCAAGCAAGGACTTGGATTACAGTAATAAAGATATACTCTTTGTTTCAACCAGTCAATTACAAGACTCGTGGATTTTGGATATGTGAGACTTACATCATAAAATAAAACTAAAATTAGTTTGTGTTAAAAAAATGAAACAACTTTAGCATTATTTAATTAGGGGATGATAAAGATTATAAAATTTTCAAAATAGGACAAATTAGGATTAAGATATTTGATTATGTTATTGTGATGTTGTATAGAGTTTGATATGTATCAAATTTGAGAAAGAACTTGATCTTTTTAGACATGCTACATACGAATTGCTCAGCAAAGACAGTATTAAAATGATGAACGGTGCTATAACGATGATAAAATGGTTAAGACAAGTGAGAAACATCATAGATTGATATTGAGCATAATTATTGGTAAAATTTATTAGTTCAAAAGTAGTATATATGGAGCTAGAATAACTTAGAGTAGATGTTAAAGATGCTGAAAATTATGGCTAAGAGAAGAGTATCAATGTAGTGTACTCGTGGATAAAGCGAGATGTACTATTAGGCTTCCAATCATATATGGTTGGGAGGACTCTACCTTGTATGCTCTTACCATTATCAACAGGGATTGAACTTAAAAGACTATAAATATTTAGGAGAATAATGTTTCACAAGATTAAACAGTGACTGCATCTAGATAGATTTCACACTTCAACAAACTTTATTGAAATCTTGGCAAAATCAGTTACCATAGAAAAGGTTAAGTATTACTTGAATTGAATTAACATCTTAAACTTATAGACAAAGATGCAACTTAACTTAAACGAAGTACATTTGCTAAGGTGGAGATTGTTATATATGACTCTTATAGAAACTCATGCATTTACTAGATTATGTTAGCTAAACACAATATATTTATCAAAATGAAAATTGTTATATATGATTTATATACACATACATCTAATCATAAGGTGGTTTAAGAAGAATATGGATGTTTCTTGAAAGTCTTTAGGTGAACAAGACTTGCACACATTGTATGCCAAGACATACTCTTCTTTGAAAAGATGAGGTCAAAATATGGATTGGAATATAGACATATTGGTTTTCTCAAAGAAGAACACAACTTGACAATTTCGTGTCCATATGTGGAAAAATATAGTGAGTTACACGACCTAGTACATAGACATATAAGACTTAGATTTACTTGCCAAAAAAATAATGAGCTACAGGGTGTGATCATACCAGCACTAATGCATCGGATCCTATCAGAACTCCAAAGTTAAATGTGCTTTGGCGAGAAAAAGCATTGCCCGTTAATAGCCGTTGTGATGAGAGAAAAGCTCTAACCTCTCTCTAAAGCCTTCCTTCGTACCTCTAAACATTCTTGCATGTTATATGTTTGTTAAAAGTCCTCGTGCACTGCATATATTTCTATGGAGAAAATTTTATTTTGGCAACTGCTATAGTAACTTCTTGCATACATGATGATGACTAGTAACATGACGATAATCAACTAACAAAGTGCTAGAATCGAAGGCCATGCTGCGAAGAAAGTTCACATCCGAGAGCGGGAAGAGGCCCCCCCCGCCTCCAACACCGACTGTCCCTCCTAATCCTCCAAGCTACAGTGCCGTGGTCTCTGGGAATTCAGAACCGG
>JAOQMP010000210.1:51191099-51206603 GCA_027563575.1 Erythroxylum pedicellare
GGTGTGAAAACAAGTGGATGGGATTTCTGGTTTGTGCACTTTTCGGACCAGATGTGCGGGCATCAAGTACTTCCGGTGGTTCTCAGTATATATACTGTCAGTTATTAGCGGGACCTGAATCACATAACCTCATATTTCAAGACGCCACCCAGATTGACATATGGGAAGGTACAAGGATCAGATCTGACCAACTATGGTTACTCTTCATTCCGCGAGACAATACCAGAAGCCTTGATTGGTGGAAGAGTTTGAATCACTTCGAGGTGTCATTTTCCCCATACAATTTGAATGTGAAACGTTGCGGCGTACGATTGGTGTACGAGGAAGACATCGAAGAATTTGTCCAATGCACTAAACCGTCGCAGAATAATCAACTTTTGGTCTCATCTTGCGATGAAGACTATTGCATAGTCAGTGGAAACGAAGGTCGTGAAAGTGAGGTAGACGAACCTAGTGGAAGTAGCAATTCGGTTGGTGAACCTCCATATCCCCCAAATTTGAGAGTGCCTACAGATTATCATACGTCAATGACTACTGTGGTTTATTCGTCAAAGCATCATAAAACCATAAGATATTGACTTCTGAACTTGGTAAGAAGTTTGTGCATGATATGGACAAAATAAGAAAACAAAAAATAATGATGCGGAGGAGTTCGATCTAAACTCAAGTTGTGGCCTGTGGGGATGATGATCCTCTTTGTTTACAAGTTGCTTAGTAGTAAATTAGTGGCTATTTGGATCCATTTTTGGAAAGTAAATAAGTACTTTTTATCGAAAATGTTGTTTTTAAGAAATCAAAAAAATTATTTTTTAAAAAAATGAATGTTTAGTAGTAAAATTTAAAAATATATTTTTTAATATAAATGACTTTTTTGAAAGCTAAATATAGCCTTATGAGAATATTAAATTTGGAGCTTTTCAAAAAATCACCTTTTCAGGTAAATTTTTCAAATCAATTAATGAGTATATTTTTAGCCCCTTTTATCCTTAGATTTTACACATAATTCATATAATACTCACAAACGCATCTTCACGTTTTTTTTGAGATTTATATAATATTATTTGAATTTTTATATATTTTATATTATTTTTTATATTATTTTTACTTACGTTATAATCCATATAAAAGATTTGGTTAAATACATTTTTATTTATGTTGTGTATGGTTTAAAATTATAAAATAATTAATATATTATGTTTTGCATATTATTTAATATATTTTTAATAATTTTATATACATAAATAATTTTTATTATAAAATAAAATATAGTTAAAATTAAAAATATTTTTTATTTATGTATTATCAAATAATCTATTATATAAAACTTTTTTTTTAAATTCTTTTTTAAATATCGGTCAAACAATTAGCTAGCTCTTTAAAGAAATTCTTCACAAAAAAGTTATATTAACAAAAACTGCACCGATATATACTCGTCTAAACATACACTTATTCTTGTACCGATTCCCAATATTTTCAATTCTATTTACTGCCGTTATAAAGCACAACAGAAAGGCCTTTCCTATTTTCGTTTCCCTTTCTCACCTGTGGCATTTTAATATTTGTTTCATTGAGTTTGATGTTTTCGCTTTCGATTTCGATTTCGTTTTCGTTTTCGTCTTCGTTTATGATTTTCTTCAATTTTTATTAATTATAAAAATGAAAAATAATTCCCAGAAGTGTCATTAGTAAGTTTCGATTTCGCTTAGACAAATTTTCAAATTATTCAACAAATAATTTATGTAATTGTAAAAAACTAAAATATTATATAGATTTAATAAAAATATTTAAAATTTTAATATAACTAAATTTATATAATTGTTAAATAATAATAATATCAAAATTAATAAACAAATATGAACTAATTTGTATTGTAAAACTATATTTATTAGTTTCTTTTTATATAAATAGTAAACACAAATAATAATTAGAATTCTAAAAGATTAGATTTAGGAGTTTAGAAATATTGGTGCTAGTAAATAAAAAATAATCTATACCAGTGACATTAAATACATGGTTTTAATAATCATTAGATTCAATAATTACTTTCAATTAGTGGTAAATAAAATTTTAAAATGATTATATGATATTTTTATAACATATAATAACTTAAACTAAAAATTGCCTATTAAATTTTACTGATAATTATTGTTTATTATATCTTTATCATCGAGGAAAAAGTTCTAAAAATCTTATATCAATTATTTATAATAGTTTTTTAGGAAATTAATTATTATTTAGAATAGTTGCAAAAGGTTTTCATTTAATTAATTAAGAAAGAAAATCAAATCATCAAGCAAAACCAAAAACTACAATTTAAAAAGAGAAATACTTATCAAACAGACCCTTATTAAATAAACATAAACAATAACAACAACAACAATATCCAATAAAAATCCTGCTAACACACGAGGTTTAGTAGTATGTAACTTTACCTCTAATTAGTAAAGAAAATGTTTTCAAATGATCTTTTTATTTATTTAAGATATATCAATTTAAAACATGAATTTATATCAAAAAAAATTAGAAAAAATGATTTTTATTGAGCTCTTCTTATTCTTTTACTACTTTTCCCTCGAGCACGTTTTTCAGTTTTTTATGTTATTAGTTAAATAGGTTTGTTAAGGGTTTAATAATATTACATTAATAATTAAAATTTTAATATAAAATATAAATTTAAGTGAGATAGTTGATTTTGAAATTCATGATCAATAAAAAATTTATTAAATTTGTTAAATTCAAAAAATACATGTCCCTTGTTTTAATATTACACAATATTTAACTTCTAATATTTTTATTTTATATTATTAAAATACTAAGAATACTTCAAAATTCAATACTCCCTGTAAGGAAAACATATATCAATCTATTAATCATACTTAAGGAAATTGCCAAGATAGTTAAATGGGACAAACAACCGTAAATAGAATTTCAACCAATTCTAATAAATTGAAATATTAACGGGATTAAAAATATAAATTTTTTATATTTTAAGAAATTCTAGAAAACTTTTCTATTTTTAAATTTTTAGATTTTTTTTCTAGTTTTTAATTTTAATAAATCTTTATATTAAATTTTAATTAAAAATAGCGTTGAAACATACAATATCATATCATATATATATATATATGGACAATATATAGACAATCAAATATAAGTTAATTCAATTAAGTTATTAAATTTAATAATGAATTAATTAAATTCGAGTTACATTAATAATTTAAAATAATTATAATAAATTACCAATTTAAGTTATATTTAATTAATTTAGTTAAAATTTTACTATAAATTATAATGTAAGTAGCATTTAATTATTATAAATATGATGTTTATATTATCATTATTTTTAACAAAAGTCAGGTGTTGAAAAGGAGTGGGCGTCAACACCCGTGTCCTGGCCTTGTAACAATTGGTTACTAGGTATCTCTACTTTTATAATATTTAGGCTCGTCTTTTACGGTTGACTTTTGAAATGCTTTTTCTCATATTGAATTGTCCTTTAATAAGGTAAAAGAAATAATCTTTTCCTTTTGTATAAAAACTTTTTTTATTTTTAAAATTTTCTACAAATTTTAGTTTTTTTGAAAAGGCATCTCATAAGTCAACCCTAAAGGACAAACTTAGGTATTAAAAAAATAGAGAAATTTAATAATTAATTGCTTCGTAGTCGGGACTCCTTTTCAACCTATGACTCGGTTATGTCATTAATTAAATGAGGATTTAAATAAAAATGAATAGAGATATTGGAAGGCATTTAACAGATGAATTTAACAAATTAAAATAAATTTTGGTGAATGAAAGAAAAAAAAGTCATTTATTACTTACGTTTAAAGAAAGTAAAAAGAAGGCGTAAAATTGTAATTTACAAGGTACCTTTTTCCAAGTAATTATAAATAAATGATCATTTTTTAAGTTAAAATTTTTAAGTTAGGTAAATAACCTGTTACTTATATTTTGGAGAATTTAAATTAATTTAAATGTTTTTAAATAATAAACAAAAATCTTATAAACTGTTATTTTGATTTTCTGTCTAAATCTGAGCACAATAAAACGCAATTATGATTGACGACGGTGGTTGAACTACTACCGTAAATGGCTGTGTCCGTACCGTTGCCGACGAAACTTTTATATAGGAAATAATGGTCATATTCATATGGTCAAATTCTGTTTTCTTTTCTTTTTCGGCAAAAGGATCAATTCTGCCGGTAAATTTTATTTCCACCCTAACATTTCAGTTATGTTACTCGGTTTTTGTCCACTATTCTTACTGGACCAACGTACTTCCTTCTCATAACAACCGTTGTTACTGTTTTCGAGATCCTCTTCCTCTACTACTGCTACTATTTGAGCTGTAAATCTCATGTTCTGTTTTTGCTGTGTTATGTGTTTCAAACAACTTCCAACCATCCAAATTTTCTCACTCCTAATTATTATATAGTTGGACATGGTACGGCAAAAACGGAACCAAAATTTGAAACCCAGTATTTGTCAAGGCATCCACAAATTTTGCACAGAAAGAGATAAATTTGTGGATGCCTTGCATGGCCCAGAGGCTCGTCCCGTCGCAGGCGAAGCAAATTTTGGTGAAGCTGGTGTTAGTGCAGGTACCGGCGGGATCCACAATGATACGTCGTGGCACTATGGAGCTCATAGAAGCAATAATTAAATATTAAAAAGTTGCAAAAACTGAATTTGTTAGTTTTTTTTTCTGTTATTATGAGATCATATTTAAACTTTTACATTTAAATTTCTTTTTATTTGAAATGATCATGTATTTTCTTAGTTCATGACAACCGTTCTTAACATAGTGAGCAATAGGAATATAAAGTTTGGAATTCTAACAACTTCATTAGATGATTAGTTAACAGAGAAAGGCACTTAATAAATTATAATTTTTAATAAAATAGTTACGAAATACTCAAACTCCAACTAATTGATTTTCTTGAATTAATTGAAGTCAAAATATTAAAATCAAATAAAAGACTCACAAAAAATATGCTTTCGTCCACTTTCAATCTCCATTCTCCTCGTACATAATTTGAATTTGACCACGAGTCAAAAGTTTCAGTGAATTTGACTTAATATGAGAAGAAAAAAATGAAAATTCCATTTTACAAGGATTACACAATTTTGTTTCAATTACAATTAGAGAATGCGATGCAAAATTATTCTGTATTATATAATAAAATTATTATAAATTAACAAAAATGTTGTTAATTAGAAGATGTATTAAAAATAAATAATAAAATATTTTATTAGTTAAAAATTCATTTAATATGAACCATTATATTTAATTATTCATTAATTCAATTTCGAAATTAAAATTTTAAGACATAATTAGAAAATTAGAAACAATATCAAATTAGATTCAAGTTTTAAGAAAAATACACTAAATGAGATTAGAGAATTATATAAAAAATATAAAAGTATTATTTTATTAATTTAATATATTAAGTTGAGTTAAATTATATAATAAAATTATTGTTTTATGGAATAGTAATTTACATATACAATTATGTCCAAGTCAAATATCTTCCCAAAACATTTTATTTATTTAATAGTTCATAATTTCACTAAAAATTGAATCGTTCTGAAAAGGACAAATGTCCGATACGCGTCCGATACCCACGCGCTTAATCGTCTAGATCAGTTCAATGTCACCAACCCCGCCTCGTCCCCTTACTATTCATTCCACAATCTCACTCATCCATTTTATACCAACTCCTCCATTGAAGCTTGAAGCTTTTGCACACACCACTTCACTCATCATGTCTTCTACTCGTAACAAACTCTCCTTCTTCCTCTTCCTCTTCCTCTCCATCACCACCGTCCACTCCCGATCTCTCCCTGATTTGCTCTCCAACGGGGTGGGATCGTCGGATTTGCTCTCTGATGGCCTCCATTCTCCTTACCTGATTCTGGAGAAGGAGTCGTCCTGCGAGCAGACGTACGGGTTTTTGCCCTGCACCACGACTGTGCTGGGTAACCTGTTCTTGATTATAGTATACGGATACCTCATGTTTTTGGCTGCTACCTACTTGTCCTCAGGTAGTGAGCTCTTGCTTGAGATTTTGGGGCCTGGTATCGTCGGCGGCCTGTTTCTTCCCATTCTCGGTGCTCTCCCTGACGCTATGCTTATTCTCGGTATTTCTCCATCCTTCTTTCTACTTCCTCTGCTCTCATCAAACACCCGTCCGATCGGATCACATCGTAATTGGACCTTAAAAACTTGTTTTCAGATTAGCACTGCTTCTTACATTTTTTGCCTTGCAGTATCTGGAATTTCAGGAACTGTAGCAACTGCTCAAAGTCAGGTCTCAGTTGGAATGGGCTTGATGGCTGGTTCAACTGTCATGCTTCTAACTCTTATATGGGGATCATGCGTAATTGTTGGAAAATGCGATATTCGGGACACTGACGATGTAGCTGTTGATGGAAGGAATACAAAAGGATTTAGTTTAAATGGTACGATAATCTTCTCACGACTCACTTTTCAAAAACAAAATTCCCACGATTCACTGTACACATAGACAAAGTGTTGACAGAAAATGTTTAAGATCACCATAGATATTAGACTTTAGCTGCTGTTTATAAAATAATCTGCATTAGCTACAACTTTGAATAGTGAAGATTTGACAGAAGTATTTCTTGTGCGAGTTAGGGGTGTCTTATGTAATTTTCTATGAAAAGAGAAGGTGAGTGCATTGGGATGATGGGTTGAATAAAATACAATGAGATATCCAGATCTAGCTCCAGGCTAAGCTGTTTGAAGAGAGCAAGGATAGTCATATAGAGTTTTTACCTTTTGATTAGGGGATCTAAAATGCAAAATACTGGAAATTTACAATCTTAGGCTGAAAATTGTTTCATTGAATTGCATTCATAAATGTTAAATTCTGATGCACGAAATTTCTTTTCTTTTTCTTTATTTCAGTATATGAACACAAATATCTTGCCTGCATTTTTTATCTATTTATTTGGATTGAACTTGTAATGTTACAGGGCGCGTGAATTTTGAACAAAAAGAATATTTTGCATGGATGCAGGTAGTGGTGTTAGTACAGACATTTGGACTTGCTATGCTGCTAGAATAATGGCAGTATCTGTTATACCTTTTCTTGTTGTTCAACTACCACAAGCTCTCCATTCAAGCTCAGGAAGGCACTTGGCAGTCCTGATTGGCCTAATTCTATCACTCTCAATGTTAATTTCTTATTGCCTTTATCAGGTAGCTTACTTTTCTGATGAAAATGGTGCATCTTGTTTGAATTGTGTTCTGGCTTGATCATCCCTTTTTGAGTTAGCCTAGGGGTGCATGGTTTTTGAGTTCTAGTCAAGCACATACAACAGTATGCATGTGCCCCTTGAGTATTCATCACTGAACCTCTAAATAAAAATAATGATTAAAAGAGAAAATTTGAGACATTGCTAGTATTTTGAGCTAGTTACCATTTTGTACTTCATGCCATCTTCTTCAAGGAAAGAAAAGCAGGGTTTGAATCCATAACTTCCTTCACTGCTGGTCAGATATGAAATATTCTTTTTCTTCTTAATTATGTGACAATATTCGGGTTATATTAATAATGTCGTGGTTGTCTTCAAATTGATATTGGGCAGGTATTCCAGCCATGGATCCAGAGGAGAAAACTTGCTTATGCAAAGCTCAAACATGTGATATCCGGAATTTTACAACACCTAAAACAAAGAGCTTTAGGAAGGCTTCTTACTGATGATGGCCAACCTAATGAAGAAGTAATAAGAAAGTAAGTGTACTCATAGCCAAACTGATACTTGTCTTCCTAGCACTTGCTGCTTCAAAAAGTAATTGCTGCTTCTTTTGGCAGGTTATTTGACGCAATTGATGTGAGTAATGATAAGAAACTCTCTTCATCCGAGTTAAGAGCACTTATAATTGGTATCCAGTTTGAAGAGATAGACCTTGATAAAGATAACGCCGTGGCTGAAGTGATGAGAGATTTTGATACCTCTAATGATGAAAGCATTGATGAGAATGAGTTTGTTACTGGGGTCATCAAATGGCTTAATGAAGCGAGGAGAGCAGGGGCTTCAGCCTCAGATCCTGGCCCGCATACATTAAAGTATATAAATGACTTCAACTTGGTAAGTGTTACTGTTATAAACAGTAAGCTAATCTATTGTCTTGTACTTCTAAGCTAGTCACAGTGTGCATAATTTTTTGCAGCAAACAAGGAGAGAGCATGCTTTGTTGGGTCCCGAGCAACAAGAAGAAGAACAAAGTGATGAAGCCGTTGAGGTTGTTGATAACCCTAGGAAGATTTTCATCAAAGCAATGCTGATGTTGTTGTTGGGAACAGTTATTGCAGCTGTATTTGCCGATCCCCTAGTTGATGCTGTTAACAACTTTTCTGATGCAACAAGTATTCCAACTTTCTTTATCTCCTTCATTGCGCTGCCTTTGGCTACCAACTCTAGTGAAGCTGTTTCAGCTATTATCTTTGCTAGTCGTAAAAAGATCAGAACTTCTTCATTAACATTTTCTGAGGTATGTTTCTCGCTAACTTTTCAATAGATCTCTCTTTTACTGCTTAATTGGTGATTGTTAGTGATTCCAGCGAGTGTTAGGTGTATTGTTGGGATTACTATTTTTAATCATAATTTTTGAGATCGAAAGGAAAAAGAGTGTCAAAACTTATTTCTTTCTGATTTATGTTAAGACTTCAGTATTTGGTTTGGTTGGTGTTTTAATCACCATCTTCTAGAAAATTTATACTGTTCTAGACCTGAAAAATATGAGTTATGTATGCCTGGGAACGTAATTGTTGAAGTTTGCTTTTGAAAAAGGTGTTTTTCCTTCAAATAGAAGTGAGAGTAATAGTGTACGTCTATAAGAGCATGAGATTCCCAACTTCCTGGAATTGAAAAGATTCAGGTGCAGGTAGCCCTGCCCTTGTCGTGGAAGTTCCATCTCAAGTCATTACGTAGAAGCCTTGATTTATACTAAGGATTATCCCACTTCTCATATGTGGTAGCTGGCCAAAAGGAAGTGTCACTTAGAGTGATACTGGTTTCATGCATATGATTGAGTAGGAACCTTAAGCTGTTTTTTTTCTGTCTAGTTTTTGGTAATATATCAAGAATACTGCTTGGTTATTTTTTATATCAAGAAGTTTCTAGGAATTTGCTAGGTCAAGACAATTGGCTCCTTCTTGTCAAACCATTTCACTGAAGTTCATTGATGTCTTCTTTTATATAAAGCAATGTGACTATATTAATCCGTAGTTACGGGGTTGTTTATATCGGCTACACGTATTATGACTTGTATGTGGATGCTAACTGTTAACGACGATGTCTCTTTTTACAGCTTTATGGAGCGGTGACGATGAATAACCTTCTTTGCCTATCAGTTTTCTTGGCCCTCGTTTACATAAGGGGACTGACTTGGGACTTCTCATCTGAAGTGTTGGTTATTTTTATTGTTTGTATTGTGATGGGCGCATTTGCGAGCTTCCGCACTACATTTCCCCTCTGGACATCTGGTTTAGCCTACATCCTCTACCCGTTTTCTCTGGCATTGGTATACGTTCTTGATTATGTTTTTGGTTGGTCATAGAGTGGTCGATGTTTAGAATTTGAATGCAGTCTCTTTGGACGTTGAACTTAAATCGGATGGTTCCCTTTTGGTATTTTATGTATGAGGTTACAGACAATTCTATACATGCCTTTGTTCTTCAGCATGATTTTGTATCTATTTTGACGTGTGCCCTGATCCAGAAACACTGCTTGTAATGATTTGACGGCATTTGTGCAATAAATATGAGTTGGCATGTATCTGACATCTGACTTGGTTATAATTTTACATTGGAGTTTATGACCCTTTCAACTCTACATCTATAAGATGACAAATTAATTTCTAATTTTAAAGTAATACTCATTTCACCCCAGGTCCCTAGCTAAATACTTTATTAATTATAATATAAGAGTTTTACTAAAATTAACAAATATTACATGATATATTGTAATTGAAGAATTACAAAACTCACTCAGGCCCATTTTCATCGCTATCGTCTGGCTTGCATCTTTTAGGGATGGTTGAATTGATAAAGTAAAAGAGTACGAAGAAAGATTATGAAGCCAAAAAATTTTGTATTCAATTTTTTTTATTTATGTTCTTTTGATCGAACTTGTTGTACAGAACTTACCTAATATAGAGTGCTCAATTGGCACAATTTGTAAATTATTGCATAAATGAGAAGATTTATTTACTACACATTCAAACATAATGACCGAATTCATCTGTTTCTAAAAAAATTCTTGTGGCTTGCGATTTCTACATCTTTCTCCTATTTAATAGAGCTCCTGCGGTGGTCCCTATCCTCAACCAATTATTTGCGGCATAATAGAAGGGTCGGACAAAAAGGAGCCCACCAAAACAAAAGGACATGGCCAGAAGCTCACATGCAAGGGTTTTGTTACCAACGATGTGCCACACTCACTCGTTCAATTATCAAAGACATAAAAAGGCAGAGAAAGCAAGCACCCAAACTCAGGGTCACAACAAACTAAATTTTCCTTCTTCAAAAGCATAGCATCCAAGTAAGGTAAGTCTTACCTCTTCCCACATGGCTGATGGCCAAGAGTTGGAAGGTCTCTTTCACCCTATAGCTTACATTTGCAGATTTGGACATATCTCAACTTCAAATCTTGTATGATATCAACAAGTTTTAAAAAAGAAATACAGGAACCATCCCTTAGTATGGTCTCAGAAAAAGAAACAGCTGGCTTGCCAAACATTTTACAAGAATGTGCAATATAATGAGACTATAACTTCAAATTGAGATCAACACTTTCACCCAATTCACCACCATTACAGTTGCCACAAGTGTTTGTAGGTTGGCCAATTTGCATTACTTTTGGTGGGAAAAAGCTATAGTAAGGCTGATGTTGATTTGATACACTTGGACCTGGTTGGAGGATCGTATCTTCCATGGTAGCCTTTGAAGAAATTCACAAAAACAATCAATTAGACACACGCGAAAAAACCTAAAAAAAGATTAAGCTGTTGAATTGGGGAAATAAGTTGCTGAATCTAACTTGATGAGGTAGCAAGCCAAAGTTAAATGTGTCATAGTTATGGTAGGCTAGGCAAGACGAAGGGCGCTTGAACTTGGAATCTAGACATGCCAAATTAGATAATGGAGGGGCTAGTGTGAGAAAATCTTCACTGGAAACCCTGTTTCCTTTAATGACTTTGTTTGAATTAGGCTCCAATCTTGAATTGGAACATGAAGGTCCTTCTCTACAAAGAGGAAAGAAGAAAGACAAAAGAATCAGATGTCTCCCTATATATTAGAGCATCAGAACCTTTGCAAAACCAAAGCAACTGGACCAAGTGAAACCTGAAATTTTGGTTGTCTGTTTTAGCATTGAAAGTGCCTCTGTTACCAACAGATGCTATTTGATCGTCCGATCTACTAATGTTGTGCATGGTTAGAGGAAATTTACAATTGAAAGGGCATGGTGGGTCATCCAGAGAGAACGGATAAGGCCTCTTCACGCCAACCATCTATACCACATTTTGAACAAATATGCCGATTAATAATCAAGCAATTTACAGCTGCTGCACCATTTTCAATTGGATACAACAAGAAAAGAAAATAAGGCAGTGCCTTCCATACCACCATTGATAAACTACATAATTATTGTGTTGAAAACTACATTCAGTACTCGAGGGAAAGGACATATCATGTTAAAAATTAAAAATTGAGAAGGTTAAAAGTGAAGGCGATACCTTCTCTTCCTCTGGCCAAATAGATGCATAGGTGCCATAATAACTTTGGTTTGAAGGGGGCTCCATTTGGAAATTCAGTAATGAAGAAGGTGAACTTGCTGATGAGACATTCATCTGTATCATTTTCATGTATCATTTAAGATAATAGTCTATGAAATAAGTGTTGAAGAAGAAACAGACACAACCTTTGAAAAAGCAGTTGAATATGAGAAATCAGAAGAATTTACCATTGATGAAGAAGAAGAAACAGAGGATGAAGGCAGTTGATGCTTCTGTGATCTGGTAACTAAACTGGGAAGAGAAGAAATAGGATTGGATTCGCAAGGAAAATTCAAACTTGATCGAAAAGCCAATCCAGGATCAACCCCAAAACTCTCCTTTTCAAGATTGTATTGGTGTGAGTTCCACATTTTAGGCACATTTCCATGCACTTGTATAGGAATGGATTGCCACCACATAGAGTTAGCTAATGGAACAGTATTTGAGCTATCAACATCAACGTTTCGAGGCTGCAGGATTGAATTTGGAGATGATCGGTCAGGAGGATATGGTATTGAAGAGGAATAAGACTGATAATTTGGAAGTGGCACAGACAGATTAGATGGTCTAGTGGGTGACATTGGAGGTGGAGATGGTAAAACTACAGAGCCATCCTTCTTTTGCTGCTCCTCTAGTCTGATCTTTTCAAGCTGTGCCACACCTAGGCCTCTTTGGGGCACTTTTTTTTGTTTTTGCTTCTTGGAGTATCTACCCGCACTTCCAATATTAAAACCAGCACCACCAGTATTACTGCTACTATACTTTTGGGTTTCTTCTTCCTGAGCCATTTCTGTTATCGTTGATGTAATACGTGAACAAAGGAGTTCCCAAAAGATTCAGAACCTAACCATTTGCAAAGACGTAGAGAAAAGACCAAAAATATAGTCACAGTCGTTTATCTTCGTGTTTAGAACATCAAGATTTGAAGATATTGTTCAAAGTTGAACTTGGATACGAAGATTTAGTCGGGGACACTGAAATCTTGAGTTTTTATTTTGCCAATTCCAGGTTGGCCATTCTTGCTGACAAGATTTCAAGCAAATACAAAGCAATCGCAAATACAAAGATTTAGAGAGATAAAAAGAGAGAAACTGAGTCTTGCTTTCAGGATATGGTAATTTGAAATTAAAAAAAATAATCCGAAGATTACAACAGCAAAATCTAGAGGAATTCCCAAGAACCCAGAAGTCTAAAGGAAAAACGAATAAAGATTGTACCCAAAATCTCGCAGGTTATGGACTAAAGATCGTATCTTTATGGAAAGAGGAGAACAAACCCATAAGCCTAGCCAAAATTTTAGCAAGAGAGAGAGAAACATACAGGATGTGGCTGGAGTGAGAGAAACTGAGAAGGTTTCGGATTTTTCTCAAACCAAATTTTGCTTGTTTGTCTGAGAGACAGATCACAGGAAAAAGTGTTTTAACTATATTTTAAAAAACATTTTCGTGGCTCTTTGCGTCTCACTCTCTTCTTGCTGTAACAACCTGGTTAAAAGAAAAACACAGCAAAAGCCTTGATAAACTAAAGCACTATCTATATATAATGTATACTTTTGTTCCTCACCCACTTCTCGCCCATATCCTCGCTCCACTCCCCTCTTTTCATTGCTAGACCTACTCTCCCTAAATACCCAGCTCCCATTTTCTCTCTCTAAATCGTGGGCTTCAAGTTTCCAAATGGAGCTAAAAGCCAGAGCCTGTCCTAACAAGCCAAATCTTATGCGTCAGTCAAGTTATATAATAATCAAATGCATGTTAAATAAACTCTGGGTACTATGTTATATAATCATTGTTCATGTTTTTAAATACTAACAACTCTTAGGAGGAGAGAATTATTGCCTTATTACATACCAAGTGGCTCACCCCATTCCCAATTACAATGATAAACATTAGGCGTTGAGTGTAACTGTTACAAAATAACTGGATAAGAATTAGAATATCGTGTATTTAATTTTCAATTGGAGACAACATCCCTTATCTCGATACTCACTTCAAGCTGAACGTGACCGAAAGATCAACCGCAGGTTGCCAATCCGTAGAAAGAAAAAATATGTGTTGCTTGGTGAGATGCAGAAATATGAGCGACTCACCGAAAGTTGCTTCTTGCCAACTTGTTCTCGTACAAAGTTCTTGCAGGGGACAGGTTTTCTTGTAAGCGATGGCGGATCAATATTCAATCTCCACGGAGTCCTACGAGGTGACGGTGATTATCCTAAAAACCAAATGCCCAATAATAATGCATCCAAATCTGTATCTTAAGACAAAACCTGCAATATTCACCGATCGAGGCAATAGAGTCAGCATGTGGTTTGACTCTGGATGATCAATCCAAAGAGGTTCATATTTTAAAATTAGCTTAAAGCATCACAAAATGGCATGCGTTCTTGGTCTAGATTTGACAAATTTTCTAATCCTAAAATAGATTTGGTGATTTTGTTCTGCTTTCATATTTTAAAGGAATTAAATTTCAAACAGTTTTAACTAAAGGGTTTGTTAAGATTTTCTACTTAGAGGGTGGAATTAGACTGAAATTAAGAATTACACGTAAAGCTGAAGTTGGGATAGAATCGAATTGATATGTAATTAGGAGCTTAATTGCTGCGTTCAAATAACATCACCAGTTAATTACATCTTTAGGCTTAAATGAACAGAACATTGAAAATTATTAAGAGTTTATTATCACGCTCTTTAATTGACCTAGGAAGAAAATTGATTCTGGGCGCAAAAAGAGAAAGTCATCAAAGTTTAGGACTTCTGTTGTGATTTTTTATTTTTATTTCATAACTTAGTTTTTATTTTCTTTTAATAAAAATATGTATCGTTTTGAATTATGAATTAGTTAATTAATTTTATTTTAATATTTATATAATATATTAATAATAATAATAATAAATTAGTTATAAGTTAAAATTTTGTTTATAAACTAATATTATATATCAGAATATATTTTAATTTTAAAATAAATTGTTATCATCTAAGTTTAAATATTTGAATTAAAAATTTTCTTATTTAATAAATAATTATTTATAGAAAATTTAATTTTGATTAACGTTAAATAAATAGATATCGTTTAATTAATTGATAACTAAATAATATTGTAAAAAATAAAAAAGGAATATTATAACTACTTTTTACTTTCTTAAGTTGTACTTTCATAAGTTATAAAAATAGAACGAAATAGAAACAAAAAATAAAACTAGAAATTCAAGTAAACAAGGCTTACAGTTAAATATTCATTTTCTTAAAAATAGCTTTTGTTGTAGATAAAAATGCTTATTCACCCTCCCAAAGTTCAACCAAACAAGCACTTACTATTAAATTTAAAAACAAATTAAAATTTTCTTAAAAAAACATGACTTGGCTACAATAGAATCTAAATTGAATGACTCGAACCTCGGTTACTTTTAGGTAAAAAATCAAGTTATGCCTCAAATTAAAGGTAAAACGTCCAAATTAAACCTTACGGTTTTAACTAAAATTCAAATGACTAATTACTCTACTTTGAACCTCAATATTTACGCCTTAATACAACTTAAACCTAATATTTTGAAGCGTTCAATTTAGACCATAATATTTTCAAAATGTTCAAAATTGACCTTAAGTGAATGAAAATTTTGATGGGATTATTCATCAGTTAAATACAACGCAATGTTAACATGACATTATTAATTAAAGTTATAATTTAATTAAATATACATT
>JAOQMP010000210.1:51222470-51236049 GCA_027563575.1 Erythroxylum pedicellare
AGTTATTGAATAAATTGAACAATAATTCTCTAAATAGTTTATTTATTTATTTAATAAATTGAATAATAATTCTCTAAACAAATAAAATCATAATAAAATAATTAATAAAGGCATTCTTTAACTTTATGTATTAATTACATTTGGTGTTTTAATACTAAAGATAAAATCCTTGAATAATTAACGTGTAATTAAAATTATGATGATATCATAATTGCGATATTCAATTTACATTTATATATTGTTTCTAAATGTTCTTAGTTGAAGTTTTATCAGGACAAGATATTGTTGAAACGGTAAAACTAACTCTCATTATGTTTCTTTCTTATCAATAAAGTAATTAATCTCATAAATTAAAGTATGAAGATACTTAAACTAATGTGTGAGAGATTATCAGAAAATAAGTTACTGAACTGACCCAACAATGAGAATCCTAAATGGAATATTGTTTATGTTTTTGTGGATTTCCTCATGATAATGATTGTATAATTGATCCTTAAATTTGATATTACCAAAGTATATCACGTAAAAATTATTATATTTTGATACTACTTATAAATTGTCCTAGTGTAATTCAGTTGGTAGTACTTGGATGTATTATGATCTATATGAAGATAGTTGAGTAAGTCAATAAATGATTTGTCACTCTAAAGTAATTAAAGAGAATATTCTACCGTTCTTAATTAATAATGATTTATGAAATTCTTTAACCATAGTGAATTGACATTTGAAAAAGCATTTTTAAATACCAGTTGTAAATCAATTACTAATTAGTAAGAACGGACATGATTAAATCAAAAGAGTAGATACCATATTCATACTCTATCCAATTAGAATATTGAATGACGAAAAGATTAAATTATCCATCATAACTATGCATAGACAGATTAAGTCATAAATTTTTTATTTTTACTACTCCAGTGATTCGATCACGGTTGGATTCCAACAATAATATAAGAGCTAGGTTTAATTGTTTATCTTGAAGCAGAGGCTTGATTCTTATTGATATTGATATTAATAAAATTTTAAAGTTTTAAGAATTGGACTGTGTTTGTTCTTTGAGACTTTTCATATTTTGCATTCTGAAAATTTGATTATCACTTTGCTCATGTGTTCTAAACAATAAAATCTCTGTTTTGAAAATTGTTTCCACTACTGCACTTTCTTTTGATTTCTAAAAATTGTTTTTTTATGCCTTTGTGTATCTTTTGCCGCCCCCTATTGGAAATTGTTTTTCCCCTTTCATAGATATGTGCGTGTATATTGATTTCCAACAATTCAAACTCTGTGATGCCTCCTAATTTTGAAAACCAAAAGTAAAAGAGAGAGAGAAGATAACAAGATGCTTAGCTTGACGCGGTACCGTCCCAAGTTTCTGGTGAGGTATACATCAATATTCGATGGTAGTCAATGCCCTTAAAATTTAAACTTCAGACAAACGGAAAATAATTATATTAAAATTATTTGTAAATCCAAGTCGAGATTGGAGTTACAAGAATAGCCGCATGCGGGAAAATGACTTTGACAATATGGTTTAGATAGATTAAGGTAACTTTTATCAACATAAAACAAGGTCCCGTAGCTCAGTTGGTTAGAGCGTTGGTCTTATGAGCCGAAGGTCGCGGGTTCGAGCCCCGCCGGGACCACGTTTTTGTCCATAATAATAATATAAGACCACGGGCTGCTACCTTAACGCCATTATTAGCCGGCATAAAGCAGCCAGTCACAGAGCGTTCATGAACATATTTTTATTAAGTAATTATGAATTATGTTGATTAAATAAATATATCATTTTAATATATAAAATTTTTTAAGAACATATTTTTATTAAACAATTATGAATTATGTTTAATTACATGAACGTGTCATTTTCATAGACTATTTTTGGTTAACTTTTTTTTATAATAAATTTATTTTGAAGTCATTCATTTCAAAATGTTTAGCATATACAAATTTTTTAAAGACATTTTTCATTAAACAATTATGAATTATATTGATTAAATAAATGTGAAATTTCTCAAATATTATTTTTTATTTCATTTTCTTTTAAAATAAATTTATTTTAAAATCATTCATTTCAATTTTATATGTAAAAAAATTAAAACACATTTTTATTAAGCAATTATAAATTATATTAATTAAATGAATATGGTATTTCTCCTAAGCCATTTTTTAGTTTACTTTCTTTTAATAAAAATTTATTTTAAATTTATTCATTTTAAAATTTTACGTATATATATTATATGTTTTTTAAAAATACTTATTTAACAAATAAAAAAGATTTTAACACCTGTCCCAAGTTCGACTCGATCCATACCGTAGTTAGCGTCGAGAAGCGAACCCACGAACTTCAAGGAAATGGATTGTGTTTTTTAGTATCACAACTAGCACTCACCTGAGGCGTCGTGGATTGCCTTTTTTAGTGTGACAACTGCCACTCGGACTTGAGGTATAAGATACAAAAGGCAAGGAGTTAATTTTTTTAACGGTTATAATTAAGCAATTAAAAAAGGTCATAATAATAATTGATTTGTTAATTATTAAATTCAGTTAATATACAATTAATTTGAATAAAGGATGTAGGAACTTTTGTTGGTTTGATATTAATAAATAAGAATGAAGACTAAAACTCCTAAAAAAAAACACAAATATAACGTACCCATTACACAAGACTCTTCGCTTTATAAGAGTTGAGGAAATTTCGTTAATGTAAGCAATTTTTTCTTTACATTTTTTTACAAAGCGACTACAAAAATTCTTAAATGGTATTTTAAATTGATTTCAATATACTAATTAGAATCTCTTTTCTTTCTTTATTTTAACTTTTTATATATAACATATATTGTGTCAATATTTCAGGAATCAATCATGTAACAGCTCTTAAAATTTCTTTCATCATTTACAAACAAACCAGCAAAGTGAACTTGTTTTGCAATGTATCAAATAATTATCATAATAAAATTGTTTTCCTATGTCTCATAAGATTAGCAAAATGCTCACATGCATCAAAAGAACTCAAAATAAACTTGGACGACGGAATGATCACACATCAGAAGCTAAAGGCAGCCTTAACATGTTTAATTTGAACATGCATGCACAAAAATTGTCAGCTTTTACTACTTTCTGGCAAGCAAGTCGGAAATGTCAAATGAAAGGAGCGGTGAGACTAAGTTGTTTGATGATCCAAGGCAATGATTCTCAAAAGGAAACTGTACTGGTGGAGCAATATACAGTATCAGATTAGAGCTCGACGGTACCATATGGTCACACACTAGAAGATTTAAGCGAAAGAAACTTGAAAACTAGTTGAAACTCGAGGCCAGGCTACATGGATTGGAGGTATTAATGATCTTTACCTACTTGGCATCATAGCTTTCATCTGTCTAATTTATTGACTGGTACCTCCCCTGCCAAACTTGTTCACTCTATTTATTTATGGTTAAGCTTCATTATGGTTTCAGTAAAGTATATGTCGACTATGCATCGATTTAGTAGGTTGATGCGTGGAGGCCACTTAAAAACTTTATTTGAGCTTGAAGCTGAATTAACTTTAGTACAAAATCAAATCCACACTTGAGAAATCACAATCAACCTACAGGCTTTAATCAGCTGCAAGAAAAAAGGAGTTGGTACTAGTTACAGCCATCAGAACAGTCGAGGATTTGAGACAAATATTGTTGCAGGGTGTTCTTTGGTAATCAATGAGCCTGGCCCATATCATAGCTGTTTGGCCACTCATCCGAAACGAATGGAACTGGTTTTAAGTAAATGCAATACAACAAGAAATGCTGTAATGTTTCAATATTGGTTTTGAATGGAACTGGTTTTAAGTAAATGGAATATAACAAGAAATGCTGTCATGTTTCAATGTTTGTTTTCTAAATTATGACAGATTAAGAATTAGGAAAGGTCATAGCAAAGAAGACTAGGGTTCGGGCTGGTAGAGAGCTGCTCGGCCATGAGCAGATCGGAGATAAAGATTGTAATCCTATCCTATTCAAACCTGCTTCCACTGGGAATGGAGTTAGTACGAAGCTTCCCATTCCAATTGTCAAGAAGTTCCTGGAGATTCAAGTGGCAAGCTTGTTAAATGGGCGATTAGCTTTGTACTCGCGTTTTTTGTCCGACTGGAAAACAGGTGCATAATGTTGCAATATTCAAAAGTTGAAAGGCTTGGAGCCCCAAACCGTTGGGAGGGTGAAACCTTTTGTCTGTGAACGTGGGATTTCAAATTTTAATATAACAATAAGAATTTAGTTAATCAAACGGTAGTCTAACTGAAAAGATGATAGATTCCTACTCTCATTGAAGTTCAGCACCTTTTCCTGTAAAATCTAAATTTAAGGACCCACGAACTGGCATGTCCTTCTCGTGCAAAAACAATTGAATATGTAGACGAGACAGGCAGACGCCATTAAGCTGAATCATGCAATGCATTAGATACCTATCTTTCAAAGGGAAGCTAAATTAAGCTAATTATGTGGGCTAGATCTCTTAACCTTTAGAGTAGCTACATTAAGCTAATTATGTGGGCTAGATCTCTTAACCTTTAGAGTATCACTTAAGAAAAGGACGTTTTACCACATAGTACATCAGTCACCATCTCAATTGAAGCCAAGACCGGAAGAATCCAAACCCCGTTATAGAACCTATACACCATAGAGCTAAGTGTCATTTAAAGTTGTATTGATGTTGACGATAGTAGATTCAAAATCTTCGACATTGCTTTCGCATTAAGAAGACCCAGGTTGCGGAGGAATATAGAGATCAAGGTTTGGTAGTCCCTCTAAATGATAAGCTAAGATAAACATGGCAGGTGGGGCTATTAAAGTTAAAGTGGAGTAGAATCTACAGGAGGAGCCATGACGGGAGAACAGGGGAAATGAGCATAACATCAATGATGGAATGCCCATATGGATAGTACCAAAAATGGTGGCACTTGCCCTTCTGTCTTCGGTCCCCTACACAAAAATATCCGAGTGCTTAAAAACATTGCTTCTGTCTAGCTGGAACGTTTTCTATAAGAAGAGCACAAAACCATAAAAACCAAAATCTTGGCTTCAATTGAGATGGTGACTGATATAATATAGGGTAAAATGTCCTTTTCCAAAGTGATACTCTAAAGGTTAAGAGATCTAACCCACATAATTAGCTTAATGTAGCTTCCCTTTGACCGATAGGTATATACATATAGATAAGCTTATTCAACTTGAGAAGAGAATTCTGCCTTCAGCGTTCTTTCTTTCTTACTACTTGAGAAGAGAAGTCTAGGCAGGGCAATATAACTAGGGAGACCAGAAGAACATAATAGTTCATGAAGCAAGTTTTGCAGCTAGAAAAAAATTCTGCACATAGTTGAAGTCACACCAATTGTTTTCAACAAACTATATGGAAAGTAACTAATCATTATATGCTCCCAGAAATCCAAGCAACGATAGACATGTCAAAAGATTAGTTAAGCTTTCAATGCTCGCAGATTAAAGGTTGTTGATGAGGCAAGGAAAACAGTAAAGCTACAAATGAATCGTCAAGGAAAGAAACCCGCTTCTTCCTGTTTTTTCCTTCTTCTTCTACATGAAAGGAATTGACCCTCACTAAACAAGGGAAAAGAGAAAAGACCCCCCTCTTACGATTCTCTGCTGTATCTTCCAAGTTTATATCTTTCAGAAAAGGTCATTAAAACCAGCTCTAAAAGCAACTACGCATAGGATTGTCATAGACTACTCTGCTGCAAGATTCGAAACATTTATGATCTTGGGGAGCTTCATTTTGCAAACATCCTTTTAAACATGCCACATTACAACTATCAGGTATGCTGAAATTGAGCAAAACATGAAATTTGCCATTGAGCAAGTGTTTGAGCTTCTATCACTAATTCTTGAAATGAACAGAAAACATCAACATTCAAAAGTCTAGCACATAAAAGCATGTCAAGATAACAAAGTTGAGTCCGAAGCCCAACCTTACATGGAATGGAAACAAATAAAGCTACTTGGACGTGATAATAATACATTTGACAGAAGCTAAACAAACCGAGGATCGAAAAAACCTGAGAATATCAACTCAGATCTCTCTCCTCACCCGGTATTTGCCATTGAATTGTACCAAAAGTGAACGAAATATCTCCTCCAAACTAGTCTGTTATTCATCTTTCAGCTCCAACATAAGCTTAATGTTGTCCTGCAAGAAAAACGTAGCAAAGAAAACATGTTCAAAATGAATAATGAGATAGGAAACAGTGAAAAAAGGACTAAGTTGAGACGGGAGTTTTAGCAAGAGCACATGTAAGAGGAGAGATTCGTGGTTTTGGGTCAATCAATGGTGAGAATCAGAGGAAGCAGATGACGGTCTGTTGTGAATACCGCCGTGCTCCTCTTCTTCGCCTTGAATTCGTGCTGGAATGCGGAAACCGGATAATCCGAATCCAATGCCTGAGATCCCTGAGTGGTCTTGCTGATGATGAACTTGTGACATTTCATGATGAGAGTGATGATGATAAGCGACCGTGATTGCAGGATCCATCCAAGCACGAATTGAAGGCGTGTTACTGGACTGAAGGGGTCCCCTCTGAGTAAATAACTGGTTTTGGCCAAACCCTGGCTGCAGCAGTGGCTGCGGCAACGGCGGTGTGTTGAATATGAATCCTCCACCGCCACCACCAATACCACCATTATTAGCATCACCAGTGTTCCAAGCCACCATTCTTTGGTGGTTCTCCGACCACAAGCCGGAAGAGCCGTCGAAACCGAGATCACTTTGAGCCGCAGTTCCTGAGAAGAACACTTGATGTTCACTCTGAGTATGACCATGGTGTGGTAATAAAATTGGCTCTTGAAATGAATGGAGTGAGAGTCGTAGATCTTGCGCTTGACTGGTTGTTCTCGACAGCAAATCTGGTGAGTAACTTTGGAATTGTATAGGAGACGTTGATGTCTCCATCGATGCACCCATTGGGAAAAAAGACTTGATAGTATCGGCTATGGAATCGGAGTCTAATGATGGTGGAAGAAAACAGGAAGGGTTGTTTTCCGACATGGGTTGTTGTTGCTGCTGCTTGTTTGGGACATCACTTGACACTACTACTGTTGATGATTGTGTCGTTTTTGGGGCCTTTATAGTGGCTGTTTGTTTCCTGTTACTAACAGTGGCAGGACAAGCAATATTCTGCATCGAAAAATGATACTCTCTTTGATTCTCATTGCTTGTGCGCTCTTCTTCTTCTTCATGTTGTTGTTGAGTGGTTCTTGTTTTAGTGGAAGAGGTATTGGTGGCAGCGGTTGTTCGGTCCCATGTGGGTAGCTCGGCGAGCTCGTCGATGGCGGTCTTGGCTTTCTTGATGAGCCAGTCGACGGCCTTGCTTGGTCGGTCGTAGCCGAGGCGGTCCTGGACGTCGTAGAACTGAATGGCGGTGTGGGCTGAGAGACGGACTCGTCTGTCTCTGGGGCCTTTGGCCGTGCAGACCTTGCTGTGACGGTCTTTTCTGCCTGTGGAGCGCACAATGTGGCCTCCTTGGACCTCCACGATCTCTCCCCTTCCGCTCCTTAACCCAACTCTCGACGATGTTGTTGCTTGGGGGTGGTTGTCTCCCATTTTTCTTGCATATTCGATGCTCTGCTCTGGAAAAGTTGAAGAAGAAGAAGGAGGTGTGAGGTAGGATCTTTTGCTGTGAAGTTGATGATGAGAGGGTTGTTGCCGTTGTATATCTAACCCTTGAAAGAAGTAACGGTTTTGGTGTTGTTGGTTCAGTTGGGGTTCTATGTTTGGGAAGTATTGACGACAGTGATTCTCTTTTGGTAAGAGGCTGGGGCGATCATCTTGTTCTCCGTCACTGTCTAACTCTACATGTCTCGAATTTAGGACTATATTATCCTTTCTTTGCGGATCCAGACTCAAGCCTTGATGCCTTTTGTGTTCCAGCTTTTAAAGGAGGACAATTTTGATTCAGTAGAGGCTGGTAGTTGTTCCTTTACTGCTACTATGCTGCTGCTGCTTCCTAATCTCTTCTCGTTGCTTGTGTAACATTTGCCACCGTTGTGATAATACCTGATACTGCTGCCTCTCCCAAAAGCCTCTGCCATTCAATATTTCCACTTCCATGACACCCACCACCTAAAACTGAAAACCAAGCCCGAGCAGAAAGCAGCTCTGTTGGTGCCTAGCCGTGCTATCCCATTTCCTCTCTCTCTTCACTGTTGGTTTGGTAATTGGGCTTTTTAGGTCCTTGGCACTTTTCACCAAATTAAATAGAGATGCAAGCTTTCAGACCCAACAACTAAAAAAAAACACAAACGTTATCACTTATCACATACCGCTGATCTAGGGAATTCTGCTGCAAGTTGCATCACTTTCACGAGCACCCCAGTGAGAGAGAGAGAGAGGGGGTAGAGAACGGCAAGTATAGGGGAGGTACTATAGGGAAGAAGAAGAAGAAGAATACTGCTTTGATTCAATCCTGGGCCTATTGGAAGAGGCTTTGATGGTGATGCCAGTGTTTCGTCAGGAAGGAAATTAAAGATTCACTGCCTTTGTACACATCACACACAATACAAAGGCCGCAAGAAACAAAAAACAAAAGAAAATTATAAAAACCTTTTTCACATTCAACCAAAAGCGTCCCAAGTTTCTATCTTTAACCGCTCTCTCTTGTCAAAGACAAATCTTTACTGTCATGTTATGTGAGCACTGAACATGTTTTCACTACTTGCCCAGAGTTCCAACTTCTAACCGTAGTTACCGTTTCACTACTCGATTAGAATAGAATGGCAGCCTCTGGAATCTGGATGCTTTTGCTTTGATGCCCGATGGATAGATTAAGATCCTTTATATGCCAACATCATCACGTCTTCTGAAAGCGACCATTCTCTTCTTAGACGTATTCTCTCACTCTCTCTAACATCTATCTTGCAGTCTTGCTTCATTTAAAATTAAACCCGAAAAAAGAAGAGTATTTATCTCTTTTCTCCCTCAAAAAGCCCTTTTCAGTCTTCAGTCTTCAGTCTCAAGCACATCTTTTTCATTCCTGTAACATGGCATCTTAAGGGTCTTGCTATGTTACGTCTCCCATATTAGATAAATAGTTATCTTTGTGCATTTTGCACCGTTTCAATCTTTTTTCTGATTTTAAAAATAATAATAGTATTTTATTTAGTATGCATTCACTATTGTGTTTAATCTAAGACAGTAAACTTACTATTATGTAAGCAACACTAAATACAATTAATTAATAATAATATGCTAATGATATTTAATTCCATGTAAAGTGTTGGACCCATTATTCTTTAAACATTGGCACTTTTTATTTTTCTTGACATATACTCATAAAAAGTCAAAAACTCACTCAATTTAAGTTACTGTTATTTTTCTTAACAAAGACAAAGAGAAGAAAAAAATCGCATAAGTAGAAGTAACAATGAAATTTATGAAGTAAAAATTGAAATCGACATTATTCTTAAACTAAGATGTATACTTATTATATATGTATGCAATAAATTTTTAAATATTTATATTGTTATTTTATTATTTATTATTATACTTTTAAATTGAAAGTATCAAAAATAAAGTATACAGTGAATCATTTGAATTTTAATCAACTCAGACTTATTTGAATCTAATAATATAAAAATATTGAATACATCATAAAAGGAATAGTTGTTATGTAAAAATTAATAATAGTTATAATTTAAAATTTTCGGTAATTAATTAACTATATAATGCTTTATTTGAATTATTATAGTGTTTAATAAAAATTACATTAACCCTTTTTAAAGGATGCTTACGTTGTCGATGTACGGCGTAAGTGGCAGAATCTAATACAGGAAAGTTGTCAATGGGTAAAAAAAAAATGTAATTTTAGTTTAGATGTAAATATATTAAAAAAAACTAGATAAATAGACTGTAAAATCTGACTGTTCTTCAGATGAGAAATTACTTACTCTTAAATCAGAAGTGAAAAATAGGGGACCAGATTTTCTGGTTTATTTTTTGTGGACCAACTCTGTGTCATTACATCTGAACCGTCTATTTATGTGGGTCCCACATAAATAGACGGTCCAGATATAGTGGCACAGACTTAGTCCACAAAAAGTAGACCAGAGGATCTGAAGCCGAAAAATAGATGCCCGCACAGATAACTCAATTAGTTATTAGAAAAGTAGTTGAGTGTAAATTCTCATGTTAGAAATTTTGACAGCGATAGCATAAGAGTTCATCAAATGTCGCATCTCACAACTCTCGATACTTGGTCTTACCCAGACGGAACAGAACCTCTGTTTTATTTAAAACACCGTAGATGTAAATTTAAGAGAGGAAGGATCTCATGTGTAGGCAGGGAACAGAAGGATCTGATGAACAGGTGCAAGTCAGATCCTCAAAGAAACTCTTGCATTAAGTAGAGCAACTCTTGGGCTTTGAGTGGGGTGACATGACGTTCAAAGTTCACTTTTAGATTAGCTCACGCGTTTCTATCAGCTAATCGTGGGACACTGAGACTTCTATTAATTTATAAAAATAATTGTTTATTAATTTTAGTTATATAATCCCAATCAATAAATCTATATATATATATATTTAACACTCACAACATTTATAAAACAACAAACTGGTAGGGCTACCCGGACCACTGCTATCTTTAATTCAAATTGTCTATTTTCGTAGTTATACGTAAATTACTAAGACTCGGTAGAACTTGTGTTGTACGATAAAGGGAATCATATACTTGTCATATTGAGTAAACTCAGCTTTATTCCCAACTCCAACTCAAGCTTTTAACCTAAACACGGGTGCCAAATGAATCTAAGAATTCAATGAACACAAAAATATTATTAAATTAATTCAATACGAAAATTTGGAATAGTTATGATACAAACGAACTTAAGATCAGAACTCTCTTTCTCTCTACATATTAGTTTTTTGGACTCTTTGACACTCCCGAATCTTACAAACATTCTCAATCAAGATTAATTAATCTATCAAAGTAATGTTTTTGAGGGCAAAATCGATGAAATTCTCATTATTAGTGTTTCTTGCTTTCAATGGATAGCCAAATAAGTTCTTAAAAGAAAGACTTGCAATTTCTTCAACACTCCATTATTTGGTCAATTCACTAACTTCAATTGACATCAGGTTCTTTTGTTTCCACGTAGTTTGGTCTATCAATCGAAGCTTTGATTTATTGAACTATTGTTTTCAGTCATGTTTGAATACTTGTCATTACAATTTTGAAATTTAAATAAAATTAATACTAATTAGCTTTTGTGTTTTTCTAATTATCAAATTACTTCGATCTTTGAAACTAAATCCATATCAAGCTTTTTTAAAGAAAAGACCAACTTTTAGTTTTATATTTTCTATTTATAAATTTTATATGATGAAATGATCATTAGCAAACTTTTTATTTTTTATTGTTACATATGGGTTTGAGTATTTAAAATAACAGTTATTTTAGAGTTTATACTACTATACAAATATTATTACCTGATAGTTTAAAAGAGTAATAGGAGGGAACAAATTGTGATAAAATAAACATGCTATAAAAGGTATATTGTTTTTCTATATTATTATGAAAACTTTGGCGTTTGATGTGCAACCTTACTAAAAGAGAAAATGTAATAAATGTAACGATAAGAGACGAAGTAAAAGTAACTAATTTGAACAAAAAATTAAGAGAGACAAAGCTTGGGTGTTTTACACATATTAAGAGGAGATACTCCGACGCACCGATAAGAAGATATGAGAAGATTGTACTCAAATACTATTAAAAAAAAGAGAGAGAGAAAGGCCTAAGAAAAATTGAGAGAAAGTGATCAAGAATGATATAAATCTGTTGAAACTTATCAAGGACATGACCCTCAATAAAAAAAGTTTAATGTACTAAGATACAAGTAGAGGATTTAACATAAAAAGGTCTTTCTCTTTTTCATAAGTCTTTTAAACTTTTTTTTCTTTCATCTTATGTCTTGTATTTAACCTAAACTTTTAATATATGGTACTTGTTTCTTAGTTATTTAACCTAAGGATTTTCTCACTTAGCCTAAATATTTTCTCGTATTGAATTGTTTGATTTATTTATTACCTTGTCTTCTTTCTTATTTATTATTATCATCATCATCTTAGCAGAAATTAAGAGAGAATGTAATAGACGTTTTGCAAGCCAAAATGATTGCAGAAAATTTGATGTCGAAGAATAATTTAGTTGCTATGAGGAGTAGTAATGAAATGCATTCAGTAAAATGTTGGAAATTTGTAACTTTTTTAAGCTTGTGTTTAGTAGTTTCGCTTATGTTTGTTAGCTTAAATAATGAAGGCACTATAGGCAATAGTTGTATGTTTAAAGCCTTACTTAGAAATGGTTTTATGTACTAGAACAATGTATAAATGTAATTGAACTTACTTGAAGTTGGAAGTGCAATTGTTTGATGTTTCAACATCTGGAACTGCTAAGTTTGATGTACTAGCCTAAGCATATTTGATGTTTTATGTACTAGCGTAAACATGTTTGATGTTTCAATATATGGTAAAGAAGAATATTAACAAAATAAGATCTTTAATCAATCGAGATGAAGTATTGGTTATTAGTCAAAAGGAGTTGAAAGAGGCAACAATTGACTACTTATAAAAATGTCATAGTTACTTTAGGTTTGAGCAAATCATTTGCACAACTGCTAAATTCTTTTATAAGTAGTCAAATTTTTGATAAGGAGACAAAGATGTTCAATAGACGTATAATTCCAACTTTTTATATTAACAATGTATATGTTATGTAATGTAATTAAGCTAAGTGAAAGTTTTTCTACGGCATACATAAACAAATGTAGTTTCATCATTTAACATTCATGAACTTCAACAAAAAGGAAAAAACCCTAAAAGAAAAGCAATTCACACTGAAATTGGCAGTCATTGCATTTATTGATATAATAATATGTAAATGCCAACAAGAAATAGATATCCAACCTCTTAACCATTGTTCAGTACACAAATATCACAAAGTTATTCATTTCACTAACAAACACAGTTAAGTTTATATTTTCTCCTTTCCCTTTGAAGATGCAATTTGATTTTCATGACTTGGATTCACATGCCCAGTAACAGCTTGCTTGCTCGTTATTGATTTCTACCCAAGCTTTGTTAGTTTCTGACTTCGGCTTCCAGGCTGTAGATAGAATGTAAAAATTGTTAACTTAAGTTATATTACTTAATTAATGTTTAATAAGAATGCAAATATTTAACAATTATATTTAGTATCTGCAACCTTGTGGTTTCATTTATGTATATGCCCACCTCTTCCATCTGTTTCTTGAACTTCCTATTTGCTTCTTGTTGAAGATAAGAGTATGTAACAGGCCCTTTTCCTAAAATTTTCGCTTGAGAATTTGGGCTACATCTGCCAGCACCAAACATCCTCATTCTACTTCCATCATCTACAACACTATAATCAGGCCCTCTTCTCCCTTTGGTTGTCTTTTTAGTGGCGGCCTTTGAAGATGTACAAATATTTGTTGTTTCTGAAGCACCTCTAGGTATTGGGAGAACAACTGAGGTTGTTGCATTTGCACTTCCACATACATGAGTAGTACTTGAGAGATCG
>JAOQMP010000210.1:51258947-51270454 GCA_027563575.1 Erythroxylum pedicellare
TGATATGCTTATGTGCTCATGATAAATTGACAAAAGTGATGCATACATGATTTGCAATAACTTGAATTTCTGCATTGGAAAGGACTTTATAAATGATTTTGCTTATTACCAATTATAAATTGTCACCCACGGGCTTAAGCTCACCCCCATTTTTCCTCCCCCACATCCAGGTGATGAGTAAGATATCGAGTAGACAAGGGTCAAGGCATCACTCTAATTTTTGTATATTTTGTGTTTGAAGCAAATTTTTTAAAGAGAGGCTTTAGTTGTATTTTGAGCAAATCATGGAATAGGTACCTTCTGTATTTTTGAACTTTAATATATTTATGTATTTTCGGCTTAAAATGCCCATTAAAGCTTTGCAAGACTTTTATCTTTTGATGCAAATGGAATATAATTGCATTTTTGATCATGACTCTCTTTTAAGTTTGTATATTGCATTCTTAAGTTTCTATAAGGGAAAAGTTCGTGTACGGACTTCAAGGGAAGGTCCAAATTAATCCAGGCTGATTTAAGCATATGTGCTTTCTAGGAAGTTGTAGGGCTTTCCTTTAGTTTTCCAACGATATATATATATAGCCTAGAATTGTTGGACATCTAGGTTAAAAGTTGGGGTCCTTAGAAGGAGAGATACTTAGGAGTGTAAAGAGGTATCGTCTGTGATGACATCATATTGTCTTTGATGACATCATTCGTCTTAAGAAATGTATCGTCTATAAAGACGTATCATTTGTGATGACGTCATATCATCTGTGATGATGTCATTTGTCTTAAGAGATACATCGTCTATAAAGATGTATCATCTGTAATGATGTCATTCGTCTTAAGAGTTGCATTTTCTGTAAAGATGTATCATCTGTAAAGACGTATCGTCTATGACGATGTCATATCGTCTGTGATGTTATCATTCGTCTTAAGAGATGCATTGTCTGTAAAGAGGTATTGTCTTTAAAGGCGTATCGTCTGTGATGAGATCATATCGTCTGTGATGACGTTATTCGTTTTAAGAGTTGTATTGTCTTAGGTTAACTTTTTCTTCGTCTTAAGTTGACCATCTGTATCTTCTTAGGATGACTTTTGCTTCGTCTTAAGTTGACCATCTGAATCGTCTGCTTTGCCATTCGTCTATCTTTCTGCTTCGTCTGTTGTTTTGTCTATCATATTGATTCGTCAGCTTTCTGCCTATGTAACTTAAACTTCTCCTCCTGTACATTATTCGTCTGATGCTATCGTTTGCTCTATTTTTGACCCTCCAGATGGTAGAATCCACCTTTGAGGTCTTTATGGAAACTATAGACCTTGAAGTCTTCTTTCTTCAAACCGTCCTAAGATGGTATTAATCTGATATCCCAAATGACAGTTATGTTAATTACATCAAGATAGGTGCAATAAGATTGAGGATTTCCCTAAATCAATTTATACTAAAATAGGAGAACGGTGTTGTTTGATGTTTGTCCTAGTGTGGGCTCGCCACTCTTATGAAGCACGCGTTCAGATGTTATTTAGGATGTCAGGCACGTGGACTACGAAGGTGGGGTCCCAACAATGCTTAGCCTTACACTTTTGTCATATGGTTGGCTCCCCTTGATATGGGCTGTATATGTTATTAGATGTCCATGTCATGATAGATATATATATTATTTTATTACATCACAAGATTTTTTTGCTTGATTACCTTCAAATATTACCTACGAATAGGAAAACTAGGGCTAAGGATGGCAATAGGCTAGCTTGGGCCATTGGCCCGAATTTATTTTATTTTATTTAAAGGCAAGGTGATGTTGGTTTACATTATCGGCCAAGGTAGCTTGAGCTAGGCCTGAGGTTGAATGAACAGAGAAAACTAGATTAGACCTGTTAACACTTGGCCTGACCCTTTTGTCATTTCTAACTAGGGCCATTTAATTAGATCATAAATGTTACAAGGAGTTTTAGCATAGCCCATTAAATCTTGGATGGATTTAACAACCTAATTTAACATACATGCTTTTTCTTTATATAATTTTAAGTATGTTAATGTCTATTAAGACATTTCATGTAAAGTTAATACAAGTCTATTTAATGCTTATTATATGATGTAATGATAGGTTTTATTTTTTTAATAATATTAAAAGTTTGTTATAAAGTTGCAAGATAATCCAATATAGTAGTAAGAAGATCTTAGCTAGGTTAGGTGTTCAATTGGAGCTAATCAATATATTTTTTAAATTATGATTTTCAAAATGTTACCCTTATAGACACATAAGTGATTCAGATGATTAAGATGACCTTTATATTAAAATTTTATACATTATAATAATGTTGAAATATTGACTCATTGTGTATTTAACTATGTTTGGTGATCAATCTGACTTTTAAATCTATTTAAATTCTCTATCTTTACATTTATTGGTTTAGTGGTCTTAAACTTGAAGCTACACAAATATGGTCAAGTAGATATAGAATCAAAATGATTAGGAAACTATAGGGTATTATTAGAAAATGATTTGTAGTAGGGATAACTAGTATTGGACTAGGTAAACGAGGCTTTCCTTTATCAATAGTAGACATGTAGCACTATGATTACAGCTAAAAAGGCCAGTGCGTCTTGATTTCTGGGGACTGTTGGAAATTAGTTTGTGATATAAGTAATTAAAGTCAAACTTGGAAATGAAAGGTCGCTTCCTTTCTAAGAATTATGACTTGTAGTGAACAAGCATGACTGTTCTAAAGGGTTGCTTCCTTTCCAAAAACTATACTTTTAGTGAACAGACGTGATTATTTGAAGGGTTGCTTCCTTTCCAAAAGTTATGAATGCTAGTGAACAGACTTGATTGTTTTGAAAGCTCTATATATACATGAGTTTTAATTAAGATTTAAAAGTTTTTGTTTTTAACAACTTTTACCAACATAATCTCTGTATTCATAATTCTTGAAGAATATTCATACTCTTACAACTTAAATGTTGTTGTGTTCTTTGTATCTTAGAAGTAATTTTCCTTTAAACCAGTTTGCAAGTATAGCGAGGGTAAATAAAACTTTAAGGAAAGTGTCCAACATGCCTAGAATACTTTAAATTTGTGTTTTGATCTCAAGTTTTCTCAATTCTCTGCAACACCATTTACTTCATTATTTATCCTTTATTTTATGGACTTCCAACCCCTATTCAATCTTAAAGTGTTATTTGTTGCTATCATGGAGTCCATTTAAGAATCCACTCTCAAAGTGATGAACCAAGACTTTATGAAGTTAGATCGCCTTGATGGATTCGACACTAACTTCAATTGTTGGAAAGATGATGTTCTTCCTTACCACTTTGAAAATTGCATATGTACTTGAGCCCACTCTTCTTGCAATTCCTTTTCTAAAGGATGTTGAAGTAGACAAAAGGAAGGCTTAACGAGACAAGCGCCAAAAAATGAATTGATTTGTAGAGGTCACATTCTTAGCACCCTCTCAGACAACCTTTATGATCTCTTTATAACTGTGAAGAGTCCAAAGGAGATTTAGGTATTGCTTGAACCTGAAAATGCATCTCAAAAGTAAGAAGCAGATAAGTTTCTTATTAAAAGATATTTTGAGTTTAAATTTATTAATGGTTACTCTCTTATGGATCAAATCCACAATTTACAAGTGATTGTTTCAAAACTTAAAGACACGAGTGTTGAAATTTCAAAATCATTACAAGTAGGGGCAATTATTGCTAAGTTGCCTTTGTTTTGGAATTATTATCAAAATAAGTTATTGAACACTTCTGAAATTTTAACTGTTGGTAGTGTTTTGAAGCATTTTTGAATTGGAGAAGGTGCAAAAATTCTTAAAACAAAGAAGTGGAAGGAGATCTAAAGGTGAATTTTGTGGATGAGAAGAAATCCAACGATTCTAAAAGGAAGAAGCCTGAAAATGTTGATGCTAAAGACAACAAAAGAATTGAGTTTGTTATAATTGTGGAAAAAAAGGGCACGATAAGGTCAACTGCAGATCCATTAAGAAGTAAAAAGGAAAAAATGTTCCTAGTGCTAACCTTGTTGATGAATATGTAGAAATTGTGGCAACCTTAACTCTTGGTACTGTGATAGAACTTCACATGGAAACATAAATTCCTTCTAAGGATTGGTGATATGATTCTGGTGCAGCAATTCATGTGTGCAATAACAAGGACCAATTCAAGAGATATGAAGTTCTTCAAGGACATGAAGTGGTCATGCCAATGGTGTGAAAGCCAAGGTGTATGGAAAGGGAGATGTTCATTAGCCATTCACTTCTAGCAAAAAGTTGGTGCTCACTAGTGTTCTTCATGTTTTAGATGTGGACAAGAACCTTGTTTCTACGGATATCTTGAGTAAGAAGGGCTTGAAGGCTGTACTTGAGTCAAACAATGTAATCTTGTCTAAGAATGGTATTTTTGTAGGAAAAGGATATTATTGTAATGACTTGTTTAAACTTAGTCTTAATAAAGTGAATGATGTTTCTCTTTATTTGGTTGATGCTTTTTATTCTTTATGGCATAGTAGATTATGACATATTAGTCATAAAGTGATCCATTATATGTCTATAAAAGGACTAATCTCTTATAACGGCCAAGTGAATAAGAAATCTGAAACATGCATATAAGCAAAGATAACCAAACTTTCTTTTCCTAAAGTTGAAAGACATATAAAATTGCTTGATTTACTGTATTTAGATATATGTGAATTTAATGGTTTTTTAACAAGAGGTGGTAAAAAATACTTCATTACCTTAATTGATGATTGCTCTAGATTTGTGCATGTTTATTTGATGCAAATCAAGGATGAAGCATTTAATATGTTTAAGACATATAAGTCTTTTGTTGAAAATCAATTAAGTAAAAAGATTAAAATTTTGAGAAGTGATAGAGGAGGAGAACACTTATCTAATGAGTTCTCAAATTTTTTTGAACAAAATGGTATTACACACTAAACTAATGCACCATATACTCCCCAGCAAAATGGTTTGGCTGAAAGGAAAAATAAAACTTTGTAAGAAATAATTTTATGCTCTTAAGTTTGTGTTTATAAAAAAAGTTATAGGGTGAGTCATTGTTGGCTATATATCATTTGCATAATTGAATTCCATCCTTAAAGACTAAAGTGTCTCCATATGAAGTATGGAAAGGAAGGAAGCTAAACTTGTCATATTTGAAAGTTTGGGGCTGTGTAGCTTCTTACTATAGAGTCCCTGACAATAAAAGAACAAAGTTGGGACTAAGAGCACTGAAAAGTGTGTTTGTAGACTATGTAGAAAATTCTAAAGCTTATAGGCTACTAGAAGTTGACTTGAATGTGATTGTAGAATCAAAGGATGTTGAGTTCTTTGAGGATTTGTTTCTTAAAGACTTAATGGTAAATAAGGATCCATCAAAAGGACCTACCCTTTCTCTAAGTGTTGAACTCTCAAGTGCGTTAAAAAGACCCAGTATAGACCCTCCAAGTGAACCTAGGAGGAGTCAACGTCAAAGGGAAGGAAAAATATCTACCTTCAGATTTTTTTTTCTCATAAGCTATTGTTTTCTTAGTTGAAGGCAATAGGGATACTCTACTAAATAAAACTTTGGTTTTATTAAGTTTGAAGGAAGATCCTAAAACCTTTAGTGAAGCAATGAAATCAAGGGATATGGTATTTTGGAGAGAAGCGGTAAATGATGAAATGGACTAAATATTATTTAATAATACTTAGGTTTTAGTTGATTTACCACATGGGTCTAAACCAATTGGTTGTAAGTGGGTATTTCGAAGGAAATATGCCACAGATGGTACTATTCTAACTTATAAAGCAAGGCTTGTAGCTAAAGGTTTTAGGCAAAATGAAGGAATCGATTACTTTGACACATATGCACCGATTGCTAGAATTACATAAGCAAGAGTATTTTTGGCTTTAGCATCGATCTATAGCCTTCATGTACACCAAATTGATGTAAAGAAAACATTCTTAAATGGTGATCTAGATGAAGAAGTGTATATGGAACAACCAAAAGGGTTTGTGCTATCAGGAAATGAAAAGAAAGTATGTAAGTTAGTCAAGTCATTATATGGCTTAAAACAGGCACCTAAATAATGGCATAAGAAATTTGAATCTATTTTACTCTTATATGGACTTAGATATAATAGTGCTGATAAATGCATTTATTCTAATTTCAATGAAGAGTATGGAGTGATCATTTGTCTCTATGTAGATGACATGATTATTGTTAGTCTTACATATAAAGGTGTGATTGAAACTAAGAAGTATCTTTCTTCTAAATTCAAAATGAAGGATCTCGGTGAAGTAGATACTATCTTAACCATTAAAGTTAAGAAACATAGTGGGAGTTTTGCACTCTCTTAATAATATTATGTTGAGGAAATCCTGAAGAAATATCGACAAATGTGAAAGAGGTAAGTACTCCTTTTGATCTTAACTTTAAGTTGCATGAGAATGAAGGTAGTCCAAATGCATAACTTGAATATGATAGTATAATTAGAATTGTAATGTATGTAATGAGTTGCACTAGACCGGATATCTTATACTCAGTCTGTAGACTAGCTAGATACACTAAAAGTCTTAGCCAAAAACATTGGCAAGCTAAAAAGATTTTGGACTCTTTTATAATAGCTTTCCAAATGTTTTTAAAGGATTTTCAAATGCTAGTTGGATTATTAGCATTAATGACCAAAAATACACCCACAAGTGGTTGGGTATTCTTACTTGGTGGTGGAGCTGTTTCTTGGGCTTCAAAGAATCAAACGGTGATTACTCACTCTACCATAGAAGTTGAATTTATAGCTCTATGTTCTGCTTGTAAGGAGGATGTGTGGCTAAGGGATTTATTGTTGGATATAGCTCTTTGACCTCGTCCCATGCCTGCGATAACCTTACATTGTGATGGCGAGTCTACTATGTCTAGAGCATTGAACAATGTGTATAATGGCAAATATAGACATATAAGCTTAGGACATGCATTTAATAGAGAAGTTCTAAATAAAGATGTTGTCTTAATTGTTTATGTAAGGACATATAACAATTTGATGGATTCGTTTATTAAACCTTTTGCAAGAGATTTAGTTAGGTCTTTTAATCAAAAACACTAGCAACGGTAACCCAACCTTCTTGTAGTAACACTCTTAGATTGTAAGGTTTAAAGGGTAATAACAAGTTGTTTAGTGGTTGTGAGCACTAAGATTATGTAAACCATTCTAAGTAATTAGTGCTGCAATTTGTTACTCTTAAGTAAGAAGGTTGAGAGAAATCTCTTAATGAAATTATTCTTGAGTGCTTGTTTATGGTTATGTAAACATAGCTAGAATACTTTTCACCTATATGCTCATTAGAAGTGGTGCCGCTTCTATCAAAAGTTTAAGGTAATCTTTTGTATATGATCATGAACTAGGATGAGCACAGGGCTAGTAATAGTCCTAAAATTGTAATGTTAATTAACTGAATGCTAATATGGTTCATGTGTGTGACCTGTCTGAACCTTTGTGAATGAAAGTTTAAGCAATAAGCCACCAATCATTTCCTTTATATTTTGTGATATGTTTGTACTATAGGATGGTTTAAGGCAAAAGCAACCTTGCTTTAGGCATGATTTCTTGTTTGTGTTGTGTTTTTTCTTATGTCACAAACTAAGTAAGGGATTGTTGGATGTTAGTTTGTGATATAAGTATATAAAGTCAAACCTGGAAATGAAGGGTTGCTTCCTTTCCAAGAGTTGTGACTTGTAGCGAACAGACATGACTGTTTTGAAGGGTTACTTCCTTTCCAAGAGTTGTGATTTGTAGTGAACAAACATGATTGTTCTGAAGGGTTACTTGCTTTCTAAAACTTGTGATTGGCAGTGAACAGACATGACTATTTTAAAACTCTATATATACATGAGTTAGTCAAATTAAAAAGTTTTTGTTTCTAACAACTTTTACCAATATAATATCTGCATTCATAATTCTTGAAGAACATTCTTACTCTTGCAACTTGAATGCTTTTGTCTTCTTTGTATCCTAGAAGTAATTTGCCTTTAACTCGACTTGCAAGTATAGTAGGGGTAAATAACACTTTAAGGAAAGTGTCCAACATGCCTAGAACACTTTAAACTTTGTGTTTTGATCTCAAGTTCTCTCAATTCTCGACAACACCATTTACTTCAATGTTCATCCTTTATTTTGTGGACTTCCAACCCCTATTTTATTACAGGGACCACTGGGTGCTTTATGGAATCCTTTTTCTCTAAACACCATAACAAATCCAACCATTTTATTTTGAAGAGAATCTCTCCATTTGTTTACACACTAAAGTGTGAGGAAGTTTATAAGCATTATTTCAATCAAAACCATTACTTGACTTTAAATTATTGGTTATGGCAAAAACACATTAAGATATATAAATATTATTTGAATCAAACTCATCACTTAACTCTCTAAGTCATTAATTCGCCAAATATTTTACTTAAAACACATAATTTATAAGTTATTATGTAACATTCCGTTACCCATGTTAAGGCTAAAATAGTTAATATGAAGGATTACTGAGAGATTAAAAATGCATTGCATGCTCATGCATTATTGTGCCTCATTTTTAGAGCCCAACTATCGATTCGGATACCAAAAGATATTTGGCCCGGGTCTCAAGAAGAAACCCGGGTGAGGGTGGTGTGAAAGAAAGGTGTAAAGTATTTCAATCATAATAAATCTCCGCGTGGCAGCAAATGAGAGTTCACTGCGACGAACCCATGGAGTTATCTCCATAGACCCTTCGGGAAAAGTTTGCCACGACGAAAGACATTCTTTGCTGTGGCGAAGCTGCCTTCAGAAAGGTTCGCCGTGGCAAACCTCTGGCTTCGCTGCGGAGAAACCCTCAGAATTTAAAATCCAAATTCCAATATTCAAACATTCAAGATAAACACATACGTTCAAATCTAACCATCCAAACTTAATCACAGGCTAAACATAATCATACACAAGAAACTTCAATTCTCATTTCATTACAAATCCAAAAAGTTCGAACAAACTTTTCTTACAAAACATCATACATATCAAAGCTTAATATAAAATACAAAGTGATGCTCAATGTTGATATGCCTTTTCTATCCAAAATAGTCACTAACTTAGTACAAAAGTCTCTAACTATTGTGGAGTTTTCGATGCCTTGCAAGGATCAATTGTCGTCTTGTTCCGCACCTGAGGAGGGAAAATAATGGGTTGAGCTACACGGCTCAGTGACTAATATAATTATAGCTATCGGTAACTAGCACAAATTCAAGCATATATATGTATATGTACTTAGCAATTCAAGTACTCTCAAATCTACTCTAGCAATTTGATCATTGACTAATAAAGTTCAAGAACTCAATTAAGCAAGTTAATGCATGACACATAACATTCAAATACATCATACTTGACAATTCAAAGATGCAATGAACAAACAAATGGCTCAAGGGTTCTATGAAATCAGAATGGAGAAATCGAAGTTTACACCATGAATAAAATGAGTCCTTTTTCGGAGCTAATATGCCACAAGTGGGTAGCCGGGAGAAGGCTCTTGTCATCATACACGTGACGAACAGAATGGTTCCGCTCTCACCCAAATAAAAGCACATATTCATTTGATCATATGCTCATACTTTCATGGTTTTCTATCTTTTCATTAAAAAAAATGCTATGTCACGTTTCAATGGCATAACTTGATCAAGATTCATAAATCACAACGAATTTTCAACAATCATATAATTCACTATCAAGTTAGTTATACATACACACATATAGGTAAGAATTTTCCTAATCACACAATAACTATAAATAGATTACCTACCTAATTTTGCTTGACAATCGAAGTTCAATGTTGTCTTTCCTCTTGCTATTAGATCGGGCTTGCTTGGTTTCCTATAACAAACCAAGTTCTCATTCAATCAACATTAAAAGGAAATGCATAAGGCTTCAGAAATCAAGAAGCTAAAATTGAACTATAACCCCTTCAAAATCCATGCTTTCGGGTTCATTTTCCATAATCTTTATCATTGGGTAAACGAAGAAATTTGATAATACTTTCTTCTAGAAAAATGTCCTCCATTATCTCAAGTTTCTAGTGACACCACAATTATTCAATTTGGTTTAATAATCCGAAAGTTATACTCTAAATATTTTCGGACTGCTCTTATACTAAAACAATATTTTATACTTAACTTCCTTCTAAAATTTGACATCCTAAGAGACTGAATTTAAGCTTTGTTACTTATAGGTCTATGCCTCTAGTTTAATCTAAATTAAAATCACTCTATTTGGATAACTACACAAAAAGTTATGATCAAAATACCGAAGCATGGTCGGTGCTGGAAAGTTCACCGCGACGAACTTTTCCAGAAAGGAAAAATTTACCCAAAAAGTCAAAATTTGCCACGACGAACTTTCCTGGGTTGGCCGTGGTGAACTTTATCCATCAAGTTGGCCGCAACGAACTTTGACATAAACATACACAGAACATTTCATTTTTCCAGATTTTTACTTCCAACATCTACAACCAACACATTCTAAACCTCAACCATCATTTCTACTTCATGTTCACTTCATTCTCCACTCCATTTTAACCCAAAATCATTCATAAATACATCATAATCTATCTTTGATCATGAACCCTAAAAGATTAAAGCATTTTTATACATCATTCATTATCAACTCCCTTCATACATTCAACTTCATTTTCACTTCTAACTATCATTAAACATGGTTAATCCAACAAATCAAGAAAGGAAGAATGCTTGTACTTACATGTTTAATCTCCAAATTCTCCAAATTTCTTCTCACACTCACGATGCTTCTCTTTTCTCAACTAAGCCAACAAGTTTCTTACTCTAATTCTACACTATAACAACCATCAAATGTCCCTTTTTGCCCTCCAACATAACCCTTATAATCTTTAGACTTAAGAAATCTTCCAATTCTACCCCCTTCTTTCATTTAACCCAAAGACGACTTACTTTAGGCTATAATCTTATACCCTAAATCATACACTAGTTTAATTCTAACTTTGGAAAAATTTGGGGCCCAACAAGCTCCACTTTCCAAATTGACAGGAAGAATTAGAAATTTGTGTGGATAAATGAATGTTAGAAGAGCTTTGAGGAGCTTAAGTATAGATTGACGAGTGCACCGATTTTGATTTTGCCTTCGGATAATGATGGATAAGTAGTGTATAGTGATGCCTTGAGGAAGGGATTAGGTTGTGTGTTGATGCAAGGAGATCAGGTGATTACTTATGCTTTTAGACAATTAAAGCCTTATAAGATGAAATATTCTACGCATTATTAGGAGTTGGCTTCCATAATTTTTGCATTGAAGATTTGAAGACATTACTTGTATGGAGTCACTACCAATGTGTTTACAGACCGCAAGAGTCTTAAGTATTTGATGAGCTAAAAGGAGTTGAACTTGAGACAAAAAAGATGGTTAGAATTGTTAAAGGATTATGACTTAATGATAAATTACCACTCGGGGAAAGCTAATATAGTAGCAGATTCATTGAGTAGGAAGTCCACTATAGCA
>JAOQMP010000210.1:51274796-51287742 GCA_027563575.1 Erythroxylum pedicellare
ATCTTTTGCGTTGAATAAGAGACTTATTAAGAGGGTTAAAATTAAAAAATTTATTTACTAAAAGAGTCAAAAATTTAAGAGTTAATAAATATGTTTATTAAAAGGGTAAGAAATTGAAAAGTTAATAAATCTTTTTCGAGATGTTTATAAATACCAAAAAATTTCTTGACACTTTACCTTATAGAAACTGAAAAAAAAAAGAATTTCTTATTGTGAATTTCAAGCTCTTTTGAATAGAGTTGAAGAAGAGGAGTTTGGTTCCCACCATTAATTGAGATACATGCTTACATCTTTATTAATAATGATTTTTTTTTTTATTATAATATTTTATTTTAAAATTTCAATACTTGACTTTTCATTAATAATGATATATTTTTTTTATTATAATATTTTATTTTAAAATTTCAATACTTGACTTTTCATTTAAGCTCCGGCTTTCAATAAAAAAAAGTTTTGATGGCCCCTCGTGTGAGATTGAAGAATTTTTTAGGAATAGAATAAAAAATTTGAAACTTCTAAATGACTAAGTTAATCTCTCATCTAGGATAACAAAGTTATAGTGGGTCTCATAAGTTATTAAATTATAATGGACGCACATTTATCTAAAAGTATATATTAAAAAATAAAAAAGATAATGATTGGGGCACTTTTGTAATATTTGATTTTTAAAAAAAAGCGTAAATTCAGAGTTTTGTTTTACCGTCTCATATGCCGATCACTTTCGAATTCAAAAGTAATCTAGTTTTCTTTGACCAACTAAAGAAAAATCTTGAAATTCACGTTTCATTCAATGAGCTCATCTTATCGCTTTTGATTGTTCATATCCATATGAAAACATAATCATTTTAAAAAAGTTTATACACAGGAACATAAGAATTATTAAAGATAATTATTATCTAATTTTAGATTGAATCATTAGAATTATTATTAATAAATATTAGTATTTCAGTATGTTTTATTATATCTATAATTTTTCAAGGATTCCGAGCTCTCATAGACGTGAACTGTTGCAAATTAATCATACCTGATTTCCTGAAAATTGGTTTATCCTTTCCTGTATTAATCATACCTGATTTCGCTAGGAATTAGGGAGACTATGTATAAGACTTTAAATTCCGACATTTCGTTAGTTGCTCTACTCCCTCGCACTTTGCCCCGTCAGAGCATGAGTTCGTGCATCGGTTTGTCCAGACTTTGTCGACCTAATTCCTACGACGTCTTGACTGTGGTCTGCAGTGAAAGGATTGGGGCAACTACACGATTCAGTATTCTAAGTTTATTTTGAGGTTGAGACGGAATAAACAAACGTGAGTTGATACCGACCCAAGCTAGTTCAATCCAATATGGGTGGCTGCTATAAATTTATCCTTGTCGTCTCTGATTCTTCTCTCCCTTGTGAAAGTGATTTCGGCATAAAATAATCACACAAAATATTGATAGATGATTTGATTTAAAAGTACTTAGTTTATAATTATCAGCGTGTGCAGTTGACTGGTGGCTTGTTGATCGATCCATTTCATTGCGTCAAAGGCACTTAATCACTAGGACTTAAACAAACATTATATGTACTATGATAATGGTGTCATTCTCTTCTCTTTCAATTCGGCAAATCGTCCAACTTAAGGCTTTGTTTTTAACGAAGATGATCGATCACTGTATTTGTCTTGTAATTCTCATTATTGAGTTCTCAAGTGACCAACTAATCAAATTATTTATTTTCTTATTAAATTAAAGTAATATCATGATTATGTATTATTTAAAATTTTACGTAAAAGATACAAAAATTTTATGTAATTTGATTGGTTCTTATTTTTTATATTTTAATATTTAAAAATAACGTATTATATTAAAGATATACATACTTCATATTTTTTATGTGATGTTTCAAATATCATAAAAATTAGCGAAGATAATACGTATTTTCATCTAGTAAAATATAAGAATTTTTTCTAAAAATTAAAAAAATAATTTTAAAAAAATCAAATAATGGAAAAGGCGTCGGTTTCTTTTCCACTCTTGTTTTTATAAGGACAACAATATAACTAGATTGACTTATATCAAAATGGCGTTTTTGCTGTTCGACGCATTAACGTTAATCGGCCATTGACTTTTCCTTTTGGCCATTGAGAATGAATATTTTTCTAAAGCGCGTAGTAAGCTGACGGTGGGAAGTCAAGGCATATAACATGATGAATATAGACTGAGTTGAGATGTGGTCGACTGCACTAGCGGTGGAAGAGTGGTCCAGTCTCATCATCCCATGCATTTCACTATTCTATTGCTTGCAAACCAATGAAACTTAACATTTTTCTGCCACACCTTTCACGACTTCTCTTATTTTCTGGGTACTAAACTTTCATAGTGCAGTCGTACTTTAAAAAAATCGCATAATATTCCACCTTTTTAGTTCATGACACACTTTTTTTTAATGATAAAAGGAAAATATTGCATTAATCTATTTTTATACTGTAAATGTTTGAAGAATTTTAATTATTCAGCTTCAAATTGAAAAAATAAATAAAATTCAACCATGATGTTGTGCTTGCTTTTCTCGGCATTCCACTTCAAGAAATAGTAAAATCGGCATGAAATGAAAGAGCTAAGTAAAAAAGGACAAATGGAAAAAGAATTCAGATGCATGTATATTTGGTAGCTATTGGCACCAGTGAGGGATAACATAGATTTAAATCCTTTTACTTTTCGGTTAGGCACTTTCTAATGATAGATTTTGTAGTTTGCCATAAAGACAAGACAAAGCTTATCTGAAAGCACTAGGAAACCTTAAACAAATTGATTCTGTGCTCAACCGTCCGGCTTTTTCTTTACACTTTCAAAGTATGCTATTACTCTATAGTGTATCAGAGTCGTTCGACTCTTTGCTTTGGTATGCCTTAATGAGGTCACTCCTGACGTTATTACATCCAGCAGATTGGCTAGCTATAGCTAGTTGGTGTCCACCGCATAATTTAGCTAATCAACCAATACCTCTATGTTGCTCCTCTTAAATTTCCTCAATAAATGTATCTACCTTTTGTTCTTTATTATAATCGTTGACCACTCGGTGCTTTAATTTATGCACTCGTCATTTGCACGACATTAGACTTCCGTTTTTGACAAAATGCAATGGCAGAAACGTGAAAACACACAAAACGAAAAACATGCGTGCAGTCAAATATTCATAAGCAACATCTATTTTTCCTCCAAATATATCTAAAATGATATGTGTACAATTTAAGTTTATTTTGAATTAAAATTATAAATATTCATTATCTTCAACTAAAAGAAAATATACATAAGAAATTATAAGATGTCAAAAATATCTTCTAATATAGTTATCGTAACATTAATTTTTTCCTAGTTAACATCATTGGAATCTTTTATAATATTGTTTTAGTCATTTTTAATAAATTAAGGATTTGCATGATTGTTTACATATAATGCATAGTGCATAAATCTTTTTATAATCAAGAAATTTTATTTTAGTTTTAAAAAAAACTCATTGATCTTCAAACAAATTTAAGAAACTTTTACAAGTGTTTTAACTCAAATATTCATCAAAATAGAGTGATTTACTACTCTTGAAAAAATTAAACTGTTAGAAATTAACATTTCAAAGTTTAGAAGTTGACTGGCTAGAAATCCTCGATGGTTAGTGAGAAAGTGGTAGACGTAGTTTCACTTAACTAGAGTATTAATTGCTTGTTACACGATGTATTATTGGTATTAGTACAGGTGGATATCAAATATGTGGTACAATTGTGTACTTTTTTTAGAAATAGGGTTGTTATGAGAATTTGACAAAGCATTGATAGAGCTTGCATATGTGTGTGTTATGAGAATTTGACAAAGCATTGAGATGTTTGAAGTGTGTCCTTACATCTTAACTACAGAATTTAATTAGTAATAGTAGAATAACAGACATAAACACTATAAAATGTCATGTAAAACACATTGATAAAGTTGATACAACGAATAGAAGAAATACCTAAGAGTATGGTCTGGTGAAGGTACTATTGTTTGTATGCTTGATCCATCTCTCTTGATTTGTTAAATAAACATAAAAGGATTCAAAACTATTAAATATGAAAAAATAAATTGTAACCTGAATTTTAAAAATTAACAATAAAATATCTTAACTTTCAATTTTTCACAAAAGTAGCCCATTTTAGAGTTTCTGTTAACAGATCTAAATGTAATCCTATATTATAAAATAAAGGGCAACATAAATTTCTTTTTAGTATAAATTTCAACCCAATTTTTAGATAAAATCAATATAGTTTTATAGTAAATGTACTCATTTTTCTTTCAATTCTTTATAGGATGGGTTTATAGACATTGTCAAATTCTATCAACAACCTAAAATAGTAAAAATAAGATTATACATTCCATATACCAAAGTTGAAATAAGTAAAATGATAGCTGGCCAAATGGCCAGCCATCCTACATGTCTCCTACCTATAAATAGGCAGGACATGAAGAGAGCAAAGAATAATAAGCAGAGAAGAGCAAAAAAAAAAAAAGAGAAATGTGAGGTGAGAGAAAAAAAGAAAGAAAAAGAGACACAAAAATATTCTATGTATTTTTGTGGGTCTAGTTTTTCCTTGTAATTCTCCTGTTTGTTCTCAGTAATAAAATTTTTCTACCTTTATCCGTAATTTTTTAATTTGGAAAATGTTCACGTCAAATTTGTGCGTTTATTACTATTCTTTCAATCCTATTTAGTTGCGAACTTACTCTAATCTGATCGATTTTTACAATAAGTAGTATCAACGTGAGGTGAGAAAATTACGACGAATTTGTTGGCATAATTCGTTCGGAGTTCGAGTGAGCACATTAAAAGTTGGTGAATAGTGACCTCAAAAGGTGACAACTGTTCATGCATTTGTTTTTGCATTAAACTGTGCAGTTACTATAATTAAAGTATACAGTACTATTCACGTGTACGGTACTATTCATACATACACATACGGTGCTATTCACATATATAAAACTATTCATACGTAAGGGTACTATTCATACATAGGGGGTACTATTTACATGAAATAGTGAGAGTTAAAGCCTGTTCTTGATAGAAGTAATAGTAACAAAATTTGAGATTGGGAAGTTCAATGAGAGTAATTTCTCATTGTAGAAGTTGAAGATAAAGGCAATCTTGAGGAAATATAATTGTCTGGGCTATTAGTGAATGGCCAGCTGAAGTCACAGATGAAAAGTGAAACAAGACGGATGAGAATGCTATAGCAAATCTTCACCTAGCTTTAGTTGATGGAGTATTATCTAGCATAGAAGAAAAGAAGTCTGCAAAGAAATATGGGATCACTTTACAAAATTGTACGATGCCAAATCACTCCATAACAAAATTTTTCTGAAGAGAAAACTACACACTTTTCGCAAAGCGGAATCCATTTCTGTAACGGAGCACTTAAATACTTTAAATACTATATTTTTCCAACTTACATCCACGTCAATAGAGATAAGGTAGCGTGCGGAACTTCTACTCCAAAGTCTACTTAGTTCATATGATTAACTCGTCATCAATTTAACAAATAACACAAACACTTTAGTCTTCGACAATATTGCAGCTTCTATTTTAGAAGAAGAGAGTCGATCAAAAAGTAAGAAAGACAGGCCGGCAAATTTGCAACAAGCGAAGGCCTTGGCGATGATGAGAGGAAGATCAATGGAACGTGGCCTAAATGGAAGTCATAGTCATGGTAGATCAAAATCTAGGAGTAAGAAGAATTTCAAGTGTTACAATTGTGGCAAGAAAGGGCACCTAAAGAAGGATTGTTGGAATCTTAATAAGAAAAATTCTATTCCTCAAGGAAATGTGGCAAATACTTCAGATGATCAAGGTGCAGTGGTCTATGAAGCAGCAATGACTATTAGAGGTAAAAGAAGATTTGATGATGTATGGCTTCTCAATTCAACAGATACTTTTCATATGACCTCTCGAAGAGAATGGTTCCATCAGTATGAATGTATCTCAAGGGATCTGTGTACAGCTTTAACAATCAAGCTCTAAAGATTGTTGGTATCGACACCATCAAGTTAAAGATATATGATGGGACAACTCAAACCATTGAAAAAGTGCCACATGTGATGGGCTTGAAGAAGAATTTGTTATTTATAGGACAACTGGATGATCTCGGTTTTAGATTTGAGATTCAAAACGAGATCATGAAAGTGATTAAAGGAGTGTTAGTATTTATGAAAGCAGAGAAGATTGTTGCAAATCTATACATGCCAAAGGGAGTAACTTTGCAAGAAGGAGAGTCATCCGTTACAGTGACTAGTCCAGAAACAAATCTGCAATAACGTGGCATAAAAAGCTTGGACATATGTTAGAACAAGGAATGAAGATACTTGCAGAAAATAATCTACTTCTATGTCTCATAAAGGTAACACTACCTTTATGTAAGCATTGCATGGTGAGTAAACAACATTGATTAAAGTTCAACACATCAAAGTTCATAAGCAAAAAAATTATAGAATTGATCCACTATGATGTCTAGCAAGCACCAGTTACGTCCCTAGGAGGAGCAAATTTCTTTGTATCATTCATTGATGATTATTCGAAGAGATGTTGGGTGTTTCCTATTAAAAGGAAGGAAGATGTTTTTCCAACTTTCAAATTTTACAAAGCACGGGTGGAACTCGAATTTGGTAAGAAGATCAAGAGTTTGTGCTCAGATAATGGATGCGAATATACTGGAAAAGAATTTGATGAATTCTACAAGCAAGAACGCATTAAAAGGCAATTCATGATGGCAGACACTCCTTAACAAAAGGGAGTATCGGCTTGGAAAGAATAAGAGCGATGTTGAGAACTGCAAGCTTAGATAAGAAATTCTGGGCAAAAGCATTCAATACCACCTGTTATATGGTGAATCGAGCTCCATCAACTACCATTGAGTTGAAGACATCAATGGAGATGTAGACTGGTAAACCAGTAGATTATTTCAACCTCCATATATTTAGAAGTAAGCCTATGTGATGTTCAATGCCTAAGAAATTACAAAGTTCGATCCAAAATCTAGAAGATGCATTTTCTTAGGATATGTTGAAGGTGTGAAAGGGTATTGTCTGTGAGATCCCACTACCCACAAGATTGTCATCAGCAAGGATATTTTCTTTATGGAAGATAAGGATCAAGAGCAAGCAGAAAATGTTGGCACGGTACATGAGAATCCAGAAACTACAATAGTACAAGTGGATAGGGAAGTTGATTAAAATGATTCTTTTGAAGTTGCACCAGAGCACGAGGAGTAAGAACCAGCTGAATATGATGTTCCAGATACTTGGAGACTAACTCACATAAGAAGAGCATCGAGCTGGCACTCAGATTATATTATGGAGAGTAATATTGTAAACTGTCTTTTAAATGATGATGGAGAGCCATCAACACTTCAAGAAGCAATGAATAGTTCAGATGCATCTTAGTGGATGGCAACAATGCAAGAAGAAATTGAAGCTTTGTACAAGAATAAGACATGGGAGCTAGTATCAGTACCATAAGAAAGAAAGCTTATTTGCAATAAATGAGTTTACAAGATTAAGTGGAGTGATGACGATTAAGTAGAGCGATATCGTGCTAGATTGGTGGTAAAAGGATATGCTCAGAAGAAAAAGGTATTGATTTTAACAAAATATTTTCTCATATGGTTCAACTCATTATAGTTCAAGTAGTTATGACAATGTATACTATATTTGGCTTGCATCTTGAGCAATTAGATGTGAAAACTGCATTTCCTCATGAAGATCTTGAAAAGGAAATTTACATGCTCTAGCCAGAAGGTTTTAAAGAAAAAAGGAAAAAGAACTTGGTTTGCAGGTTGAACAAATCTCTGTATAGTTTAAAGTAGGCACCGAGCTGTTGGTATAAAAGATTTAATTCCTTCATCATAAGCCTTGGATATAGCAGACTAAATGCAAACCCTTGTACATAGTTTAAGAGGTTTAAGAAAGATGATTTTATAGCCTTGCTGTTGTATGTAGACCTCAATAATGATCGTATCAAAGAATTGAAGGCACAGTTAACTAGGAAATTTGAAATGAAAGACTTGGGACTAGCAAACAAGATTCTAAGGATGCAAATTCACCGAGATAAAAATAATAAGAAGAGTTAACTTTCTTAGAAGAATTATTTGAAGAAGATCTTGCAGCGATTCAACATGTAATATTGTAAGTCAATTTATACCCCTCTTCTTGTTAATTTCAAGTTATCCTCAAGTGTGAGTCCTAGCAATGAAGAAGAGAGGATGGAGATGTCTTGGGTACCGTATGCATCAGCAGTGGGGAGCCTAATGTTCGCTATGATTTGTACAAGACCAGACATTGGATATGCAATGGGAGTAGTTAGTAGATATATGACGAATCCTGATCGAGAGCATTGGAACACTATTAAGAGGATTCTCAGATGTATCAAAGGAACCTCATATGTTACATTATGTTACGGAGGATCAGGTTTTATTGTCAAAGGATATGCTGATGCTGATTATATAGGTGATCTTGATAAAAGTAAATCCACTACAAGATATGTGTTTACACTAGCTAATAGAGCTATGAGTTGGGTTTCAAAATTTTAGTTAGTTGTGGCTACGTCAATAACAGAAGCAGAATATATAGTAGCTACACAAGCTAGTAAAGAAGCAGTATGGTTGAAGATGTTGTTGAAAGAACTTGGGAATAAACAAGAAAATATTACTCTATATTATGACAGTTAGAGTAATTTGCATCTTGCAAAGAATTTAGCATTTCATTCAAAGACAAAACATATCCGAGTTCAATATTACATCATTTGTGAGAAAGTGAAAGAAGGAACGGTGAACATGCAGAAAATTTATACAATAGATAACCTGACAGATTTTATGACAAAAGCAATCAATGGTGACAAGTTAATGTAGTGTCGATCCTCGTGTGGCCTGACAGAGACGTAAGCAACATGAAGTGGCAAGGTAGAAATAATAGTGTGAAGATCTGATTGACTCTCAATTAAATCTTCAAGTGAGAGAATTGTCGAAAATGGTAGGCAATGTTTTTGGTGCCTACCAAAGTTGAAATAAGTAAAAGGATAGCTTGCCAAATGAAGAGAGTACAGAATAATAAGCAGAGAATAGCAGAAAAATGAGAGACGTGAGGTGAGAGAGAAAAAGAAAGAGAAAGAGAGACAAAAATATTCTGTGTATTTTTGTGAGTCTAGTTTTTCCTTGTAATTCTCCAGTTTTTTTAATAGTAAAATTATTCTATCCTTACCCATAGTTTTTACCCAAATTTGGGAGTTTTTCACGTAAAATTTGTGTTCATTACTATTATTTCAGTCCTTAGCTGCAAACTTGCTTTAATCTGATCGATTCTCACAACAATAAGCACACCACTTAAGCTTACAAGAAAAAGCTAGATATCAAACTAGGGTTGGATATCCTAACTAATAGTTAGGAGAGAAAATGTATTTGTAGTTGCTTATAGAGGAAACTTAGTGGTAGAAATTAGGTTCCACCTCGCCAATTAGCTTTGATATTTACCTCTGCTTAGCAACTAAAAAGTTTTGTTCTTTCTTTCTTTCAAAGAACAAACTTAGGGACATGCATTTTCCAGCTAAAAAGGAACGTAAGTTCCTTAACTAGTCAAGCACTCCAACAAGAAAAACTTCTAACAACCAATCAACCATAAGTAAAATATTGAATCCACCTTTTAAGGTGCCCTAAAAAATATAAATTCATACTCAATATCTCTAAAAATTTACCCTGTAAAGTAGACAGAGTTCTTAAGAAGGAGACATTGAAAAGCTAGAGCATTCTTAGCATTTTAAAAACTAAGATTGTAGGAAGAGATAATGAATGTAGGCAGATGGTACATAGAGATAATAATTATAAGCAGGTGAGAGAAAGATGGATAAAAAGAAGCTTGAGTTAGGATAATATTTCCTTTTTCTTTTATTAATAATTAATATAATTTAATTATAGCTTTACGTATAAATTAACTTACTTGAACCATTAAATGTTTGACTTATTATAGCTAACGTGGCTTGCTACTTTAGATCCGTTAACAAAGACTCTAGCTTCCAGCTATTTTTGCAAAGAATTAAAAATTTGGGTATTTTATTCACTTTTGATAAGTAACCATATTTAATTCAACTTGAAAAGTTATCAAAATTGAAAAAAAATGGGAATTGAATCAACAATTGGAAATAATCTAGAGAATTGATTAAACTTTAAACGTGTTAAACTTTTGAATAACAAAGGTTAAAGAACAAAAACTAGGTTGGAATTCTGTAGAAAAATAAAGGGGAAAGTAACTTGTGAAAAACTAGATAATTGAGTATTTAAAATAAGGGTTTAAATAATAAAGCTTCAAAAGTTGTTATCACTACAACAAGGAAGATATTTAACGATGTATTTTTTCGCTACGCTTTTAAAATTGTAGTTAAAAGTAAGGCTTTGGCGACGCTTTAAAAAATCATAGCAAAAGAGTAAGCTTTGGACGATTTTTATAATTGTCACCAAATGAGGACTATTTGGTGACGATTGTAAAAAATCGTCATTAAAGGGTCCATATTTTGCGACGGTTTTGAAAAACATCACAACATGTAGACCCTTTAGCGATGTTTCGAAAAAATGTCACAAAATGTGAATTTTTTAAGGACAATTTTAAAAAATCGTAGCAAAAGAGTCCTGATTTGGTGCGAAAAGATGACCTTGATTGACCATTTGGTGATTATTTTTTAAAAATCGTCGCCTAATATGATCTTTGGTGATGATTTGAAGAATTGTCAAAAAATATTCCAAATAATTTTAAGAGGGAATGAAAACAAGAATGACACTTAAAATAAAAGGCCATAAAGCTTAAAACACTCATCTCTCATCCTCAGCTCAATGTCACCCATAGTGAGGCCTCACCTCCACCATTTCAATCCTAAAATTGGAAAACCCACCTCCACAACCAGAGATTGGATCCAAAACTACGCTATCTCTTCCTCTTGTTCTATGTCGTCTTCTTTTCTGTTCTTTCTTTCACATTTCTTTTCTACTTCAAACCCATTTATAGCTTTTTGGAGACCTTTTTCCTCTTTGGAAACGGTTTAGGTGGTGCTGCCCGCTTTGCCGCTTGGTTCACAGGTTGGGTAACGGCTCTGTCAAAGTTTTTCCTTTTTTTGGCCGCCAGGAACTTCTTTTATAGTTCGTTAACATTGAATCACGACATGACACAGAGAATGGTGGGGTGTGTCAATGATTGGTCAACGGTGAAGTTGGCTTTAGATGTTGGGTGTGGTTGTGGGATATTGCTAAGCTGTGTGGCGACTTAATTGAAGAAAACAAGTAGCTCCGATCAGGTTGTTAGTTTGGACTGGTCAAAATGGACAACCTTGTCAACTCTTCGTACAACCAACATGGAAGGTGGGCATGTGTAATTAAATTAAATTACTTATATTTTTTGGAATTTGACTATATGATGGAGTAATCTCTGATTTTACTCTACAAATTTATAGAGTAAGCTTAGGAAGGTTGGATAGAGTCATTGGTTGGGTCGAAGATCGGTTGTTCAAGGTGTTTCTATAAATCCAGTAGATCATCCTCATGGAAGAGATGAGGGTAAAAGCTTTGGATGAGGTTCAGAAAAATTGAAAATTGACCGAGCTGCTAATTGTTAACTTTGTCCTCTCTTTTAACTTCATTTACTGATTATATGTTTCTATGCTCTCAAGGTGTTTGATGTTTTGTTTCGAATAGTTGCTATGTGATATTGGACGTACCTCATAACAAATCGTTCTTATTTTTCTTTTTAATGATTCCATGTTCTAATAATATTCATAACTCAACTAATGGGGTTATATGTTTAGACTTTGTAATGAATATACTATGTTAGATGCTTTTGGGTTTCAATGTCAATTTTTCATTAGTTTTTTGCTTTTTGGAAAGGAAGTAAGTTATGTTTATTCCCGTATTTCTTGTATCCTATAACAATTGACATATTAGAAAGTAAATTTGTTTTTCTACTGATTGCATGTTAGAAAGTAAACTTCTAGATAAGATATGTAAAAATATGCTTCATTATAGATTTGGATTATGCAAGTGTTGGCCTCTTATACACATCTCATTGGGACCTAAAGTGAATGGCTTGAGCATGGTTGACCAATACATACATAGGAGTACTTGCTATAACTTTCATCACGGACTGAAGATGTATAATTCTTTGAACCCCTCCCATATTATTGCAATTGAGTTTCGTCTTCCCTATTTTTGGAAGAGTTTCACAAACACTGCCTGGAAAGCCCACCAAATCTAGTTATAAAACTAGTCCACTCAAGCGCAAGAAGTAACTGCTTGATCTTTTAATTCAACCAATTTTCATATTTGATTTGATTGCTCCTTATCATGAAATTACTTCAGCTTAAGAGTGTTATATCTTAATAAGGTTTTTGAAGATCCATTTTGAATTATAAACAATGCTTGACATCCATCCCTTTAGTTTCTATCTTATATAATCTGGTAAACATTTGGATGAATTTAGTCCCTTCCTATAGAGTCTTATGCTAATTTATTCTTTGGATTTGACACTTATCATTTTCAATGAGCTGTCTTAAATAAGAATAATTTATGACTTGAATTGCACTTCTATTGGTCTATTTTTAATATTGTTGCTTTGCTTTTCATTGTTTTAACACTTGGAGCAATCCTTTTAGCCATAGATTTTGTTTGTGCCTTACAAATATGCATTTGTTCAATTGTTCAAGGCTTTATTTGTTAGGTTGAGAAGAAAATAAAATTAATTTTATTTTGTTGCTGAAGTTATAGATGCACCCAATGCATATATATTACAACAATCATTTTTTGCTTTACTCTCAGGTTGGATTGTTGAGGTTTTCCATATTTCATAATCAAAATAGGATGCTATGGATAAAAGAATTATGAGGCACTTAAGCATGGAAACCAGAGAAAATGTCTCC
>JAOQMP010000210.1:51308904-51319959 GCA_027563575.1 Erythroxylum pedicellare
AAAGCTTTTGCAAAGCTCAAATTGGCTCTCACAACAGTCCCTGTGCTTCAACTACCAGATTTTACTCAACCTTTCACCGTTGAATGCGACGCCTCTTCAGAAGGTGTGGGTGCTATTTTACTCCAACATGGGCACCCTATCACTTATTTTAGCAAAGGCTTGTCTTTTTCTAATCTTCTCAAATCAGCCTACGAACGTGAATTGCTTGATGTGGTTCTAGCACTCCAAAAATGGAAGCATTATTTAATGGGAAAAAGACTGATCATTATACCCTCAAATTCTTGTTGGAACAGCGCCTCACAACACCGGAGCAGCAGCGGCTTCTTATGAAGCTTTTGCCGTATGACTTCACAATTCTCTATACAGCAGGCAAGGAAAATCGTGGGGCCGATGCTGTATCTAGATATCCCCAACATGTTGAGTTACTTACGTTGGTGTTGCTAGTTTCACTTGATCTAGTTGTTCTGCAAAAAGAGTTAAATTGTGATCCACATACCAAGGGACTAATGGCAGATTTAAAGGCAGACCCGTGTTCCCACCCAAATTACTCCATAGCTGGTGGTAAACTTTATTATAAAGGCAGGTTAGCAATGCCAGCTGGTGCGAATCTGCGAAACAAACTCTTATTTGAGGCTCATGATACTCCTGCAGCCGGGCATGGAGGTTTTCTAAAAACACTCAAATGTCTTTCAGCTCAAGTTTTTTGGCCTGGCCTTAAACAGGATGTCAAACACCATGTTCAGAATTGTCTGCAATGCTAACAAAATAAATATCAAGCGTTAGCGCTAGCAGGTCCACTCCAACCTTTACCCATTCCAGATCAAATATGGGAGGATATTTTGCTTGACTTCATTACGGGACTATCCAAATCCAATCGTTATGATACAATCTTCGTGGTGGTAGACCGATTGAGCAAATATGCTCACTTTATTCCTCTCTCACATCCTTTCACAACAAAAATAGTAGCCAACAGCTTTTATTGAGAGATCGTAAAACTTCATGGTATACCAAAGTCCATCATTTCTGATTGCGATGTTGTATTTATCAGTCACTTTTGGCAGGAATTGTTCAAATTGTGTAGAACAAAATTGAAAATGAGTACGAGTTACCACCCACAAATCGATGGCCAAACCGAAGTGGTTAACAGATTTCTGGAAACTTATCTAAGGTGTTTTGCTCACGAACAACCATTATCTTGGAGTAAATACTTGTCTTGGGCAGAATATTCATACAACACTGGGTATCACATGTCAGCTAAAACAACACCGTTTTCTGTGGTGTATGGAAGGCAACCACCTCCTCTGTGTCCTTACATCTCAGGTGAGACTCTAATAGCTGATCTGGAACACCAATTGCTAGAACGTGATGAAATGTTGCAAATTCTCAAAGCTAACTTAGCAAAAGCTCAAGCAGATTCTCATCGTCGTGATTTAATCTTTCAAGAGGGAGATTATGTCTTTCTACGTCTTCAACCATATTGTCAGAAGTCATTGGCAAAAAGAAAATTTGAGAAGCTTTCACCTAGGTTTTTTGGGCCACACAAAATTATTCGAAAAATTGGGAAAGTAGCTTATGAAGTTGAACCATCTTCTGATTGTCGAGTGCATCCAGTTTTTCATGTTTCTCTTTTGCAACCAGCACATGGTCAGCTACCCTCATCTCCTCCTTCATTGCCAATGACTAGGGAAGGTGAGCTCCTTCTATATCCAGCGCAGGTTCTTTCACATCGTTGGGTACGTGAAGGGGGACTGCCTACATTGGAGTTGCTGATCGAATGGAAGGGCAAACCATTAGAGGAGGCTTCATGAGAGAATTATGATTTACTTACGGGCCAATATCCATCTTTTCGCCTTGAGGACAAGTCGCATTTCGAGGCCGTAAGTACTGATACAATTCCACAGCCTTTGAGAGTGTATGCACGAAGACATCGTAAAACACGTGACACTGAGGAAAATCTAGTATTGGATCAGTTTACAAACTTGTTTGATATGGACGACTTTGTTGATGAGTTTGTTAACTGAAGAATAGGTCCAAGATTACATCCAGTTGGTTACATTAATATCAGGAGCACAATCTCTATCTTTTTAGCAAATTTATCTTTTTACCAGATTTTAATTAAGTAAATAATACCTGAAACTTTTATTATAAATAGTCCAGGGTAGTCTAGTTTGAAATCATCTGAGAATTTGTTTTACGTTTGTCTTACTCTGGAGAGTTGTCCTTCTCGAAGTGTGCATTTTTCAATAATAAAAGTTATCTTTTGCTCCTTATTTTATTGAGTTCGTATCACTGGATCAGAGCAGGTTGATTCCAATGGTAAACACACGAACTTCAGCATCCATCGATCACCTAAACACTCGTCCCCACTCACCCAATTCTTCCAATGACCAAATAGCCACTCAACTCGCTACCATTGCGTCCAAATTAGGAACAATTGACACTCTGGCAGCAAAAATAGCTACACTGGAAGCTAATAAAAAATCCACCAGTATCCCATCTTTCTCGGCTCACAGACAAGGAAAGGAACACATGAACTCCACTAGGGACCACGATCAACGCAATCCTCAGCCACGTTATCAACATCGAACCAACTGGCAAGATAATGAAGAAGAGGAAGACGAATCTCATTCATGGCAACGACAACGTCCATATACCAAGATCGAGTTTCCAAAATATGACAGAGGAGACCCAAGAGGATGGATTTTTAAAGCGGAAAAATATTTCCGTTATTATGAAACACCGAAAGAACACAAGGTCGACATAGCCGCTATGTATTTGGAGGGTGATGCTCTGGATTTGTTCTCTTGGCTCAACAACGATCAAACGATAATCTATTGGGATGAACTCGTTCTTGCCTTCCAAGAGAACTACGGCCCCGCTGAATTTCAAAACCCCGATGAATACCTCTGTAACATCAAGCAAAGCGGCACAGTCCAAGAGTATAGGCAAGAATTTGCACGGAGATTAGCCCGAGTTGTGGATTGGCCAGATCATTGTCTATTAGGGGTATTCCTAAATGGTCTTAAAGATGATTTGAAAGCTGACGTTCGCATTCACAAGCCACACACTATCGACGGAGTTATGAGTTTAGCACAAGAGTTTGAATCTAAATTGAGCACAACTCGCAGTAACACCAGTGGGCCTACTTGGAGTGCATCAACAAAGAATGCAAACATTACTTACCGTCCAAGACCCCACTTGTCATGCAGCGCAATTGGGAGGCAGAACGACAAGCACGAATTGCCAAAGGACTCGGCTTCCGTTGCAACGAAAAATACGCACCTAGTCACCGTTGCAAAACAGGAGCTTTAGCAATCATGGAGGCTAGTGAAGAAGAAGGAGATATTCCAGCAGACGCAGTCATGGACGAAAATGATGAAGCCCAAATCTCAAAATTTGCAGCCATCAGCTTTCATGTTGTCTTGGGGAAGCCAACCGCCACTACTATGAAGTTGTAGGGATTTCTTGGCAAAAGAGAAGTATTGATTGTAATTGACAGTGGTTCCACACACAACTTTGTCTCAGAAGGATAGTATGTGACCTCCAATTTTGCTGCAGATTATCCCACCGTTTGGAGTGCAAATCGGCAATGGAGAAACTATCCGGTGCAACAACCTATGCCGAAATTTGGAAGTTCAAATTTCTGAACTAAAAATCACCCAAGATTTCTATTCTTTTCCTCTTGGAGGATCCAATTTGGTCCTAGGCATTCAATGGTTAGCTTCGCTCAACACTGTTCAGGCTAATTGGAATGAAATGTTCCTCATATTCAATCTAGATGGTCAGAAATACAAGTTGCAAGGTGTTCCCACAAAAGCTCCATCTCCAGCCACTCTTCAATGTTTCCTAGCCACTAATACCTCTCAAACAACCACACCACCAAAAATCCAAATCATCCTCCAAGAATTTTCCTCCATTTTTCAAGAGCCCCAAACTTTACCTCCATTCCATCAACATCCACACACAATTCCCCTCTTACCAAATTCCAAACCACCAAATATTTGACCATACCGCTATCTTTATCATCAAAAAACAAAAATTGAGAACCAAGTCACTGAATTGCTTTCAAAAGGCTTCATCCAACCCAGTAGCAGTCCATTTGCTAGCCCAGTCCTTCTGGTTAAAAAGAAAGATGCAACATGGCATATGTGTGTGGATTACAGAGCTCTTAACAAGCTTACCATACCAGATAAGTATCCCATTCCTAACATTGATGAATTGTTAGATGAACTCCAAGGCGCCAAGGTCTTTTCAAAGATAGATTTGTGTGCAGGTTACCACCAGATCCGAGTCCACCCTAATGATATTGCCAATACTGCATTTCGCACCCATTCTAGACATTACGAATTTGTGGTTATGCCCTTCGACTTAACCAATGCACCTTCAACTTTCTAGGCAACCATGAATGACTTGTTTTGACCCCATCTTCGTAAGTTTATTCTTGTCTTCTTTGACGACATCCTAATTTATAGCAAAGATGAGGAACAACCCATGCAGCATCTTCGGATAGCTCTTTCACTATTGCAGGACCATCAATTCTTTTCCAAATCCTCAAAGTGTCTATTTGGCCACCCACAAATAAATTTTCTTGGCCACGTAATGACATCCAAGGGGGTTCAAGTGGACAAAGATAAAATTGCAGCAATTCAATCAGGTCCCACTCCAACTAATGCCAAGGAATTAGGAGAATTTTTAGATTTATCAGGGTACTATAGAAGATTTGTAAAGGATTATGGTCTTATCGCTCGACCATTAACAAATTTGACAAAGAAAAATTCCTTCATATGGTCATCAGTTGCTGATAAAGCTTTTGCAAAGCTCAAATTGGCTCTCAAAACAGTCCCTGTGCTTCAACTGCCAGATTTTACTCAACCTTTCACCGTTGAGTGCGACGCCTCTTTAGAAGGTGTGGGTGCTATCTTACTCCAACATCGGCACCCTATCGCTTATTTTAGCAAAGGCTTGTCTTTTTCTAATCATCTCAAATCAGCCTACGAACTGCTTGTTGTGGTTCTGGCACTCCAAAAATGGAAGCATTATTTAATGGGTAAGCTCTTTTTCTTAAAGACTGATCATTATACCCTCAAATTCTTGTTGGAACAGCGCCTCACAACACCAGAACAGCAGCGGCTTCTTATGAAGATTTTGTCGTATGATTTCACAATTCTCTATACAACAGGCAAGGAAAATCGTGGGGTCGATGCTCTATCTAGATATCCCCAACATGCTAAATTACTTACGTTGGTGTTGCCAGTTTCACTTGATCTAGTTGTTCTGCAGAAAGAGTTAAATTGTGATCCACATACCAAGGGACTAATGGCAGATTTAAAGCCAGACCCGGGTTCTCACCCAGATTACTCTATAGCTGGTGGTAAACTTTATTATAAAGGCAGATTAGTAATTCCAGCTAGTGCGAATCTGTGAAACAAACTCTTATTCGAGGCTCATGATACTCCCGCAACTGGGCATGGTAGTTTTCTGAAAGCCCTAAAACGTCTTTCAGCTCAATTTTTCTGGCCTGGTCTTAAACAAGATGTCAAACACCATGTTCAGAATTGTCTGCAATGCCAACAAAATAAATATCAAGCATTAGCATCGGCAGGTCTTCTGCAACCTTTACCCATTCCAGATTAAATATGGGAGGATATTTTGCTTGACTTCATTACGGGGCTACCCAAATCCAATCATTATGATACAATCTTCGTGGTCAAATATGCTCACTTAATTTTCCTCTCGCATCCTAAATAGTAGCCGACAGCTTTTGTCGAGAGATCATAAAACTTCATGGTATACCAAAGTCCATCATTTTTTATCGCAATGTTGTGTTCTCAGTCACTTTTGGCAGGAATTGTTCAAATTGTGCAGAACAAAGTTGAAAATGAGTCAAGATACCACCCACAAACCAATGGCCAAACCTAAGTGGTTAACAGGTTTCTGGAAACTTATCTCAAGTGTTTTCTACAACCTTCTACATTCTTGGAATTATACAACAATCTTGAGAATGATTTGGTTACATAAATTACAGAAATGGATTTAGAAATTAGCATTTTATACATTATCTATGGGTATTCTATTATTCTTTTTGTTTTATCTTATTAAGCTTAATCCGATCAATTGCTTGTGTTCAGATACTCTGGGACTTCTCTCTCACTCTTATTCTCCTTTGCATCTCTCTCACAGTTTTCCTGCCATCTTCTCTCTCCTTCCCGCTATTTTTTCCCACATAGTAACTCTTCTTGTCACTCTTCCTTCTCCCCTTCTCTTCCTATTCTATTATCCCTTATGCTATTCCCACATCATGGGTCTATATTGATAGTATAAAATCATTACAGTCTTGAGAGGGTATAGCTAATTTGTCAGGAAAGAAGGATTTTTGCTCCATCAAAATCTAGATGTTCAACACAATCTAGTCCCAATAGGTAAACTGAAAAAATGAACTGAAACACCTTCATCAAGCATTACTAAAATTCATGTCTTTCTCACCACAAGTATGAAGGTGAAAGAGGGAAAAGTCTAGGAATTGAGAAAAAGCAATGACACCATGTGAAGCCACTAACCAAAGACATAAATTGTTGATGCAAAAGAGATCAATACAAGAAGGATGGACAGCAAGATGAAGGCCGTCATAACCATATTCCAATAACTTAATCACTAGAGAAACAGTATCCTTCTCTATTCAGTGCAGCCAACAAATACACGTACACTTGAAACAAGATCACCTATATTCCAGCATTCAAAGAATATCAACCCTTAATTTCCAATCTATATATTGCAAAAGAACTGAACTTAAAACCGGTCAAAGATAATACAAATGAGTTATATTCCAATTAACTACAAACATTACAAAATAAACACAGTTCCTAACTTAGCAACTAGTCCTGAATTTTTAACAAAACCAAATAACTTGATTAGTACCTGCCTCAGCTGAAATATCACCATTCTGCAGCTGCGTCCTCGCGGGCACAGTGGGACTCACCTCTCGAGTCTGACCACTCCGTTTACCCACATTTTCACTCTGCTGAAACCCCATCACCTTATTTTGTCCTACAGTGTCCTTATTTGACGACCCGGAACCCCCATCTCCACCACCAGGCCTTGACAAATTACTCGACCCTAGCGCCCCAGAACCTTTCTCACCTCTAAAGCCAAAAAAGCTTTCTTGTGGCAACGGCCCTGATCTTGTCTTAATTTTATTCAATCCCAGCGACGACGCCAGTATCGGAGACACCGAACCCGGACCCACTGCAGCCTCCTTTTCGCTCGTTGGACCAGTAGCAGTAGCAGTAGCAACAGCCTTCTTTGACTTGGAAAAACTTGGCCTAACAGGTGTATGGTTTAGAGTTGGAGCACTCTCTTTACCTTTTATTAGCTCCTTCCTCTTAACCCCATCTTTTACTTGAACTTGCCTGCAAGTGGCCGGAGAACCACCGGAACTGGTGGTCGGACTGTTCTCTTTGGAAGCTGATTTGGGTTTCTTCTTGTCGGATCGGATCGGGGAATTAGAACCCACAGATCGAGGGCTGCTGGAAGATCCATCAGGGCTTGAAGTGTCGGATTTTTTAGAAGAAAAGAATAGCTTGTTCTTGAACACCATTTTCAGACTACTTAGTAGACTTGCTTTCTAGACACCTCTGCGTCGAGATCAGCATTGAAACTTTGTAGAGGAGAAGCTGAAAGAAGGAGAAACAAGTAAGACCCAGAAAGTGTAGAGACAGAAAGTGAACAACAACGGTTGGGCTATGAATTGAAAGGGAAAGAGAAAGACAAGAGAAGGGGGTTGGTTGGTTGGTTGAAGCAAATGAGAACAGGGGAGAGAGAAGCAGTCGGCAGTGGACAAAGAGAGAAAATTGCGGATGCGGAAATGTCCATACTTAATACCAATTTGTCTCTGTAATTTTATTAGAAACAATCAAGGTTTAAGTTTATAGTTCTCTTTTTAAAGCTTTTGTGTTACTTTTAAGTGAATCCTTAACATAATATTATATTTCTTTTGACCTTTGTAGGGGTTCCGTTTTTCTCAAACCATCTTTTTTCTTTTCCCCCTTTAGCAAGTTAAACGACGGGGTTTCCTATTTACCCGGCATCGGCTAGGGCTTAGGCAGTCTATATTCTATGCCTCCATTTCCATTGACCGGTGCCCTTGGCCCTCAGATTACTAAAAGTGAAACCATCCTTTGCATAGTTACACCCTTCATTCTCACCAACTTAATCCCAGTACTTTAACTATTTGTTTGTGAACCTTTATAGACCTAAAAGGAGTCTAATAAGCTCATCTCGATTTGGTTCTACGTCATTTGTCAGTATCCATGAGAAGCTTTTGAAATTTTAAATATTCCAACTTTGGTAAACTTTAGCTAGCTAAGACATCTTCATACAAGGAAAGAGCAATGGATACTTCGGAAAGTGACGCATTTGCCAACCTCATTAGGCTAACCCTTGTTACTGAAACTAGTCGAGCTAACGAACAAGCTAAGGTCCCAACTCACAATGAGTAGTCTACTACAATAAAAAAAGTCACTTGGAACAAGGAAGACAACAGACTCATTATTTTTGTTATTCCCGAATTGTTGTAATAAATCTCAACTATTTATTACAATAAATTGGATGACTAAGATCTTGAAGGCTCAACGGATACAACAATTTGGGAAACAACAAATCTGCTCCCCTCACATATGTTATCAAAAAGAGTCCGATCGACGCATCTATAGTCAATGCCACTAGAACATAACACATGGGAAAAAGTTTGACAATTGACATTCCTCTAATATTTATATATCCCTAATGTCCTAGTGAAAAAATTACCAAATAAATTTAAGATATCATTCCTGGAAAATTATGATAAGATACATGGCCTCGTTAATTAAGTACATAAGTGCATGAAACTTAAGCATTTGTACGGTGCATTTGACATAATCAAATGCAAAACCTTCATTTCCACTTCAGCGAGTGCATCACACACATAGTTCTAAACACCACCTCCTGCGTCAATTGTCATGCAATAGTAGTCTTCATAAATAGGCGTTCGAACTTTTGAGGAATGTATATCAGAGCGCAAAAGTATCTTAATCTAAAAGATGCTAAATGGAATGTAAGAAGCTCGACTGGTAAAAGTAATGAAAGTAGAAAAAAAGGATGTATCTTCAATTGGCAAGACATACAAAAAGCAAGCTAAAATTAAACAAGGTAGTCGATTGTATGGATAATGACTTCCTTGAACTAAAAAAGATTAAGAATTTATAATTTCGTTTCGACTGCAACATTGAGTATCGACACTAAATTTTGTCCCGTATATTTTTCTTTTACAAGTATTTTTGTCACAAAATTAAAGAAATAAAAAAAGAAAAGAAAAGAAAGAAACAAATCAAAAATACATTTTCAATTGTTAGTGTTATATTTGTATTAATCCAATTGGATTTTCATTACATGTATTTAAATTATCTTAGTTTTATGATTTAACATTTTGATCTAATTTTTTTCTTAATCAATCTACATTCCCCTAGTTTTATTTTTTATAAAGGTGTTTAAGTTTATAAGAACTAAATGTTCATTTTTAGCAAATTCTAGTTAATTTGAAAATATAATTAAAGAGCAAAGAATTTTGAACTAGAAAAAATAAAAATAATAAAATAATAGATTAATTGCAATTGTAAAAGGACTAGAAACACAAAAACATCTAAAGAAAAGGTTGTCATAAACAAAATCAAATAATTCTTACCTACATCTACTCCTAAGACTCTTCTTAGAATTCCACTATAATTTTCTTTCAAAGTGAAGAATAACATTTTTGCAATCTTTCTCGGTAAAGAGGACTATAATATCCCACTATCATAAGGCAAATACCCAAATACCCGAAGGGCATTCAAGTATACCGTATGATAATGGTATGTTAGAGCAAAAGCAAATCCAACTTACACATAGTATCATCTAAAGTACTCAAATATCACTAAACTTTCGAACCAATGATTGTATTCATTCACAATTCTTACTTTGTTTTTATCATACAATTATTTACAAAACCTCTTATAGGGTCAAACAAAAATACAAAATAAATGCTACGGCACTTCTAGTGTTAGCTGACAGACCTCTGAGCCATGACAAAATCCAAAGGGGGCTTTTAGTCATGTCTAAAGCACTAGATCTCTTGTCTCATACCTAAAAAACCACATCACTATTTTTAATGAGTTTTGTGAACTCAATGAATGAACCATCATTGATGATTTCATCGGATCACAACACACATAACACCTAAGTCACAGATATTCATTTAGATCGTATTTACATTTCTGTTATTTTACATAGCATGGAATATCATACAATCACACCGTTCAATATATTAGACAGCTCATATCACTTTATCACTCATTTCAGCTTTGCAAATTATTCAAAGAAACTCAGCCTTATAATGCTATATGCATGAGACTCATATTTGTTCTTATTGTTGTGACCGAGTGCCTATCACTTACTTATATAAATATTGGCCCATAGGGCGCAGTCACAATAGAATCACGGAGCATAGCTCTACGTGCAGACTCAGAAATCACAAAGCAAAGCTCTACATGGAAGCGCTTCATGCTGGTAACTCAAGTCACAACACCTTTATCTGAACATGCATTTTATGAAATGCATCAAATACCTACATGTCATATATCACACAATCACATACGATGCTCAACCAAAGCTTATGATCATTAGACCTAAGTCTAGTATTCATAACAAATCGCTAACAATTAAATAATATTGGCATTTTAAACAAATCAATTCAATCCTGGGAAATCATCTAGGTTGACTCACAGTACGCTCCAATAAAGCATTTGTTTCAAAATTCTGGAGACGCCTGAATGCGGACACTTGACTTGTTTGAAGCTTCAAAGTCTTCAACCATCACAAAACCCTAAGTTTCATGCAACTCACGTACCTCCTCTGGAAGGTTGACATGGAGGTTTAATTTCGGTGAACATTTTCTGAAAGCTCTAGGTTGGAGGAACTCTAAAGAAAGAAGTTTTTAGAAGGATTAGGATCAGGACAGCAGTTAGCCTTTTAAGGCAATAAAGATCT
>JAOQMP010000210.1:51320059-51344117 GCA_027563575.1 Erythroxylum pedicellare
TTGAAAATTGACATTATTTGGTAGGAATGAAAATCGGATAAATACTATACATATACAATAAACACTATACATAGAGCTCACTCTGTCACTGTACATAGAGCTCATTTCGCTAGTATTGTATAGCTAGCAATTAGTTAGTGTTTCCTTGACCAGGGCGTGAAAGAAGACCAAAACAAACACTAAATATGGGCTTTACACAAAACACAAAACACAGAAGGCCTTATTTTAAAACTGTCTTTTTCCTCTCGTCTGTCACTGTACATAGAGCTCATGTCACTGTACATAGAGCTCATTTCGGTAATATTGTACAATTAGCAATTAATTAGTGTTTTCTTGATTCTAGGATAGCCAGCCAATAGAAATAGATGAATGATTGTGTATATTTCGTCTGAATGGTCAATACAAGGAAGAATAAAAATTTCTTTCTTCACCTACTACCTATTTAACTCTTTTCTATCAAAGACGACAAGGAAGAGAGGGGGAATTGAGAGAGAGACTGCTGCTTTAAGTGGCTTGGCTTGGCTTAACTTGAAGCTTAGCTAGTTAATTTCAAACAGCAAACATCAGCTGTGAATGTTTAGCCTCCAAGAAAACCTCAATCAATTGTGAATTAACGACCACATTTTTGAGCCGGGACAGAGTTAGACAAACTAACATTAGAGATTAGACACAGAAGATCCAACTCCCTAATCATCATAACTTAAAATTGGGTGCCTAGTTTTAGTCAGATTTATAATGAATATAATTAGAAAGGAAATAAGTAGACTTCTATTTTAATGAGAATATAAAAATACTCATTTAAGTATGACATATTGTACAATAACTCCACGCGTTATCCTGCATTTCACTCCCCCGAATCGAGACTCACTCCTCCACTTAGTACTTACCACTACTCGCCAATCCTCCTCCGTCAAACCAACGGCCACGACGGCTACCTCTTCCAAGAAGGTAAAAAAAAGAAAAAACCTCAAACTTTCACTCGTTCTCTTTGTTTTACGGAGTTAATTAATTTGACACAGCAACCGAAGAACAATTTTCGTGGGTCTTTATATAAGTAGTATGATAAGAAGTAAATATTTAACAGAAGTTCAATCCTAACAATGACATAGGATTTTCCTTAAGCATTAAGCAAATAGATCCTCCTCACAAAGTCTTCCACATAATCTGTACAATAACCGCACAGGAAATACCCTCCCCATTAGATTCCAAGAGAGCTCAAATGAGATAAACAAAAAATTAAATAAAAAAAGTGGCACACCCCATGCCGCACTCAGACAGAGACAGGTTCTTTGTATAATTGTTTAATTTCTTTTTGGAGAATTACCCTTCACAGTTCACACCTCAACCAGTCTGGGAAGAACAAAACAATGAGCAAAATGGTAAAAAATAGGTTAAAAGTGGGGTTTATTGTATGGTGAATTAATTATTACGTATTTTTTTAAGAGTTTAATTAATTTCACACAGCAACCGGAAAACAATTCCTGTTGGGTCTCTATATAGGTAGAATGGTAAGAAGTAAACGTTTGACAGAAGAAGTTGATCTTAACAGTGACTTCCTCGATTAGATCGTCCCCGAGAGAGATGCCTATACTACAAGGCAGATGGGTCAAGGTTTGATCTTCCTCTTCTTTCTTTCTAAACTTCTTCCTTCTCGGTATATGCGTTTCTCTATTTTCAAAACAGAAATCTATGTTCTTTCTTATGATTCCTGTTAGAGTTTCATGTAACCTGAAAGCATCTATTGGTTGGATTCGAGTCCACTTTACCTTTGCCGATACTAGTATTATCATGAATATCTTCTTGCTTCTTTTAACGAGAAAAACCAATAAGATGGCCATCCCATTTTACCAAGCTGCATAATTAAGAAAGTTCGATCCTATGGAGTATTCTACTCCATTTTCAAGATAATAATAGAATCAGAAAGATCAGCTAGTCCTTTCCATAAATTTGTACTTAGAAAAATCTTATCCAGGAACAGTCTTGTGTAGATTCCCTGCAATCATCATTCTGATCCATTATAATCTTCTTACAATTTAATAACAAGAACCCCATCTGTTTTCGGATTTATCAGCTTGGTCAGAGAGGCCAAGGGCCTGGAGCCAGAAGCTCGCACGCCATAACCATAGTAGGAAACAAAGCCTATGCCTTCGGTGGCGAGTTCAGCCCCCGAGTCCCAGTTGACAACAAGCTGCATGTCTTTGATCTCGAGACCCAAACTTGGAACGTTGCAGAAGCCACTGGAGACATCCCTCCGCCGCGCGTAGGCGTAACGATGGCCGCGGTTGGCCAAACCATCTACGTCTTTGGTGGGAGGGACGCGACGCATAAGGAGCTCAATGAGCTCTATTCTTTTGACACTTCTACTAACAACTGGACTTTACTGACCAGTGGCGACACCAGTCCTCCTCACCGGAGCTACCATTCAACAACATCCGATAATAGACACGTGTACATATTTGGGGGCTGTGGTGTCGCCGGGCGGTTGAGTGATCTATGGGCCTTTGATGTGGTGAAGGGAGAGTGGATCAAGTACTGCTCACCAGGAGATAACTTGAAGGGGAGAGGTGGAGCTGGACTAGGTGTAGCGCATGGGAAGATATGGATAGTGTATGGCTTCTCGGGTATTGAGATGGATGATGTGCATTGTTTTGACCTGGCCCACGAGAAGTGGGCTCAGCTAGAGACTACTGGTGAGAAACCGACCGCGAGAAGTGTGTTTTCGACGGTGATGATTGGCAAGCATATAATAATCTATGGTGGGGAGGTGGACCCCAGTGATTTGGGACACCTGGGTGCGGGAAAATTCACTAGTGATGCTTATGCGCTGGACACTGAGACTCAGGAGTGGAAGCGATTGAATGATGTGTCAGAGGGGCGCCACCATCCTGGGCCTCGTGGGTGGTGTGCTTTCGCCGCCGGTTGCGTGAACGGAGAGGAGGGGCTTCTGGTGTTCGGTGGCAACTCTCCCAGTAACGATAGGCTTGATGACATCTTTCTTTTCACACCTTGTTTGGATGCAATTGAGGATTAGTGCCTTTCGTGGTGATTACTGTGAATTGCAGTGTGTGTGCGCTTCTATTACGGTTGTGAATTGTGTGGTGTGTGCGTGCGGGCTTCTGTTACGGCAAATGGGAAATCGATAATAATGTAACGGAACCAGAGTTTTATGTGCTTGTTATTTGAAAACTTAATGGGCGTTATTTTTTTTTTAGTTTTTGTTTTTATTTCATACTTTTTTTAATTTTTGTTTTTGTTTTTTAATTTTAATTTTTATTTGATCTCTTATATAATATTCGATAATAAATTATTAATAAAAAGTATTGTATTTTTATGCAAATAAATAATTAAAAATTAACTTTTTTATTTAAAAATAATATTTATTTTAATTATTAAATTAAAATTTATATATATTGAAAATATTTTAAAATTTATTTATATTTATTTAACTTAATTACAAAAACTAATTAAAATTATCAAGTAAATTAAAAAAAGTATGAAAACTGGAAAAGAAACAATGATGAGTAAGAATGAATCTTGTGGACTTTGACATTTGAAAATTCTGGAACATTTCATCTCTTCCTCATATTTTAAATTTAAGGTTTTTTAATGATAAATTGGAAAAATAAAACAAGAAAAAATCAAAAATCTAAGAATAAGGGCATATTTAAATAAAATGCTTTCTGTTTATATTAATTAATTAATTATATAAAGTGTTAACTGTGCTGAAGTTGTTTGTAGTTAAGAAGTAAAAATAATGGAGTGGGTTGAACTCTGGAGGGAAGACTTGTTTTCCATAATCATGAGCCCAGACCAATTGCAGGGAAGAGGAGCTGAGTCCAGCGTCCGCCGCACCTCTATGCTAGCCGTGGCCGAGGCTATGGGAATGGGAGTCTGGCCTAAACTCGCTCCACAAATCCCTCTCTCTCTCTCGGGGTAACACTCTAGAATCATCGTAACTTAGAATAAATAAATAAGGCAAAACAAAAGGATGGAGCTATTACATTTACGCCACGTCACTCCACGCCTTCTCCCCGAGTTCTCTCCCTCCAAACTCAATCCGCTACTTACAACTACTCGCCGATCCTTCTCCGTAAAACCAACGGCGACGATGGCTTCATCTTCTAAAAAGGTAAAAAAAAGAAAAGGCGTCTAACTTTCACCTGTTCTCTTTGTTTCACTGAGTTCGTTTTTGTTACTACTGCTATTATTGTTGTTAGGTTCTGGTGCCCATTGCCAACGGGACCGAGCCCATGGAGGCGGTTATTATTATTGATGTTCTCCGGAGAGCCGGCGCTGATGTCACTGTTACATCTGTCGAGAAGGACCTTCGTGTTGATGCCTACCACGGCATTAAGATCGTGGCCGATGCTCTCATTTCCGATTTCGCCAACAATGCCGTTTTTGATCTCATCGCTCTTCCTGTATCTCTTCTCTCTCTTCTCTTAACATTTGCGTAGTAGGGACCAGACTAAAGCGGGAGTTGATCCCTTTATATGACTTGATTGAAGGTTGTGCTGTTCTTTTTTTAAATAGGGAGGCATGCCAGGTGCTACCAATCTGAAAAATTGTGGAGCTTTGGAGAGGTTAGTTAAGAATCAGGCTAAAGAAGGTCGGCTTTATGCTGCAGTCTGTGCTTCTCCAGCAGTTGCTCTCGGTTCATGGGATTTGCTCAAGGGATTGAAAGTAGATAACTGTTTCTTACTCTCACACACACACACACACAAACACACACACACACACACACACACACACACACACACACACACACACAAACGCACCCGGGATTTGTCATAACATACAGTCAAACGGGGTGAAATAATTGTTTGTTTTGTTTTTATATTGGCAGGCAACTTGCTATCCATCATTTATGGAGCAATTGCAATCTTGCGCAACTCCTGTTGAGTCGAGAGTGCAGCAGGATGGAATAGTTGTTACAAGTCGTGGACCTGGTACTACCATGGAGTTTGCTGTGGCATTAGTCGAGCAGTTGTACGGAAAAGATGTTGCACATGGAGTTTCAGGGCCTTTGGTATTTGCTTTCTCTAAATTATTCTATTTACGTGGTTATGTAAAATTAAAAATTGCGTATGCATTGAATTTTTTTGTGGCATGTCATGTCATGTCTAGAATTTCATGGAGAAGTTTATGGAAAGTGATCTGTACGGCATAAACGGGTTATAAGGAAATTCATTTAGTATCATTTCCAGCCTTATCTGGTTGAAATTGTATGTACTGTTATGCTTGGGAGAAATTTAGAATGGACTGAAGCCTGTGGATAGATTATGGACTTTGTTTTAGTAGAGTTGCTATGATGGAGATGGTAAAGTGCTTATTCAAAGACTGATTTGGTGGTCATGATGGTTAAGGATACGATTGGCATGTTTAGCTAATTATAATTTGAATTGATTTTTAATAGGTAGTTAATCTTCACAGTTGGTAGAATATTAGTTGAGCATCATGTACTTCAATTATTTTATGCAGTCCATCAAGATTTTTTTGGCATGTTTTGAGAATTTTGAGCTGCAAAACTGAAGTTAAATGCCTAGTATAAGAGATTTATAGAAGTTTCATACTGGTCTCAGATTGCAATACAAACTCAATAGTGTGATTGTGATCCTATCCATAATGTGTTATATAGAACTAAGAGTTTATGTTTTTCTGTTCCATGATTAATTAATTGGTAGATTTCATCCATAAAATTTAATGAGGGCCAGATATGTATTACATTCTGCTGGATTTAAGGCTGAATGAATGTGAAAGGCAGCATAGAGAGGTGAAAGTCAGGTTGGTGATGTAAAAAGTATGTTTTTTTAAATAAAAAGAACAGAAGGGGCTTTAAAGACTCTAAAAAGTGAGTAAGTAAGATAAACCAGAAGATGGTTGAAGAAATCAAAATGAACGCAGAGATGGAGAGGATGTGCCAATACATTCTAGTTAAATCACATGCAACAGTATTGTTCATATCATTGACACTGAGGATGCATTTCTCATGCGATGAAAGCATATTGACTCCATTGAATTATACCATTTGATTACATAGTTTTTTCAAGTTCATGATTTTCAACATACATTTTCCTATCTGCTCTTACCTGGACTATAATAGTCCCCTTTTTTAATTCCTCTATGAACCTTTAAGGGCCTTTATTATAACTTCTTTCCCAATCTTAGGATTATTTCCTTCCTTCCATGATGTAGGCTGTATATGTTCTGATGCTTTCTAGTGCATGTAGTGTTGATAAGAAAAAGGAAAACCACCTAAAAAACAGGGAGAAGAAGGAAAGAAATGAAAAAAGAGCTAGTCTGTTTCTTTCAAGTTTCATCTGTATTTTCTATACTTGTTCTATTGACCTGAACCTGATCTAATATGGGATCAAATTGTTTGATTGTTCTGAATTGATATATTGGAAAAATGCTATGAAGACTAAGCATGGAAAACTGAATGAAATTAAAACAAGCTAAGATAGTTCAGATGGAATTGAACAATATTAAATCTTTGCTTCTTGTGTTTATTACTTCTACTGCTTCAAATCTTAATACTATATGTTTTCCCCATTAATTTCCCTCTCCTTATGTATTGCTTTGTATTATATTCAGGTGATGCGCCCCAACCATGGAGATGAGTATACCATAAAGGAGCTGAATTCAATGAAGTGGACAGTTGACAATGTGCCACAGGTGAGGCTTTTGTAATTAATTAATATCTTTTCATTTGATTTATCAGGCACTATTGGAACTAGCAAGGCCAGTGCTGTAAAAGATAAAATGGAATGGTCATGTATGCTACAAGAATGAAATCTCTTTCCTCTTATATAGATATATATATATTGAGCTACCATGATACACAAGCTCGTCAGTAATTTATGTATGTAACCATTTGATGTTTGCTTGCACAATGGGAGAACTTTTAATGTTGACCAGTGGCTGTTCTTTCTTTAATTTCTTGATATGTGATGAAGTTAGTACTAAAAGGTAAGTGTGATGCTCCATTATAGTTATAGCTACGTCTTAATTTTGCATTTCAGGTTGCTTCTCATAATTTGACATCCACAATTATGTGTCTTGGCATCTCTTCTCATTCATTTGTTGTAGTTATGCATTCTTATTTCCTTTCCTTCAGGTTCTTGTACCCATTGCTGATGGGACTGAGGAGATGGAAGCAATTATCATAATTGATGTGCTGCGACGAGCTAAAGCAAAAGTAGTGGTTGCCTCTGTTGGTGAGAAACTAGAAATCCTGGCTTCTCGAAAAGTCAAATTAGAGGCGGATGTGCTCCTTGATGAGGCTGCTAAACTTTCATACGACCTTATTGTCCTGCCTGTAATTTCTCATTTTCTATTTGGAAATCTTTCTTCAGTTTATGTGAACAGGCTTGCTTAATATTTTTTGTACCTTTATGCAGGGTGGGCTTGGTGGTGCACAAGCATTTGCCAAATCAGAAAAGCTGTTGAATATACTGAAGAATCAGAGGGATTCAAATAAGCCTTATGCAGCAATATGTGCATCTCCAGCTCTAGTTTTGGAGCCCCATGGCTTACTCAAGGTATCACTTCTCCTGGAATTATTCATGAAACCCCAATCCCTTTTGATTGTGAATATTTTAATCATAGATACTGTTCATTTTTCTTTTTGAAGGTTTCATAGATTATTCATTCCCCTGTCTGGCGTGCCTTAGTTTAGTTCTGTAGCTGTCTAAGAATCTATACTCAAGCAATTAGTGACTGCAAAAATTGTTCAGAAAATCATATCCTTTAGTGTTATAGCAATCATAAACACTTGATGTTAGTTCCCATTTGTTGTGGGAAAGGAAAAAAATGAATATTGCATTAATAGAATGTCTGTTCTGTAAATTATGGCATTGGAGGTCTACCGAAATCAATAATAACTGAGGACCTTTTTTAGATTAGTATCTCAATAAAGGTTTTGAAAAAGAAAAAGAACTTTTCACGAGCATAGCAGTACTTTGCTCCTCACTGATTAATACAAGCTAGTCTACGATGCTGATTTTGAATATCGTGGATAACAAATTCTCTTTACCTATTCTGGGGATGTGATTCAATTTTAGTCAATATGAATAAAATGAAGTTGGCCATCACCGACTTTTTGATTCCATTCTGTTTGAAATAGTCTTCTGCATGCATGTATATATATATATGTCTGTTAGATGCCTAGAAAAATGTTGCTACTGAACTCCGTTTTCTGAAAGCATTAGAGATCCGAGTTCAATTGAACTACAAGATCTGGGCATTTTCTAAGTTGGGATTTAAATGCAACACTTTTAGAACCGAGTAGCTTAATTAACATAATGAAGATAAAAATCAAAAAGTACCAATCTGACTCTTTTGCTCATTTTTATGTTTCTTTTTTTTGGTTTTCTTGAACTCACACGTTCAACTTATTGTAGGGTAAAAAAGCTACAGCTTTTCCAGCAATGTGCGAGAAGCTGTCTGATAAGAGTGAAATTGAGAACAGGGTTGTAGTTGATGGCAACCTCATCACTAGCAGGGGCCCTGGAACCTCGCTGGAGTTTGCCCTAGCAATTGTGGAGAAGTTTTTTGGACGAAATAAAGCACTAGAGCTTGCAAGGGTAATACTTTTCATTAACCCATAAGGCTTGTATATTTTTGCTGTGCTTATATCAGGTCCACGTAACAATAAAGCATGTGCTACTAATCAGGTGAAAATGCAAAGATCTGAGTTCGTATTAGAGTATGAATTCAGCTTGCAGTTGTGTAATGTATGAAGGTGTTGTTCATGTGTAAATGAGTTATAAAGAACCAGCTGGCGATGTCGTTTTCTATGCTATGTTTTCTCGCCCTTTCTGTTGTGCTAAAGATGGCATTTTGAGTGCTTCAGAATGCCCATAAGCTGTCGTAGATCTGCATAAAGGACACTATTCACCGATGCAGTCTGAATTTGATTATGAATAAGATAGGGTTTTCTATTTTACCTCCTAAAATCTGATGCAGTATAATGGAATTCAAATAGTAGCGTGCAATATTATGTGATTACTAAAAGCAAAACACTACAGTTTTTATATATGAAGTAAGTAAATGAATAAATGGTGTAATGCAGTTTGATTGCTGTACGCCTTTTATTACGAAGTACCAAACATCATGATGGTTGTTAATGGATGGAACCGTAACTCGGTTCTTCAGTTCTTGGTAGTTACTGTGTAATGTAAGGTACAAAGCTTATGAAGGAGGATATTTTTGCAACCTTTCAAATTAAAAAAATAGTAAAGAGGATACATTTCACTCTTAACCACAACTCTGCAGTTTTTGTTGCATACGCTTGCAAATTTATCGACAACTTCATACTTCGTATCATGTGCCGGAAATTAGGAATTTTCACTCGTTTTTTGTTTGTATTTGAACTAAGGTGGTAAAGAATTTACATGTACTCTTGAACAGCAAAGCTGGTTTTACTTAAGTTTTTAACGGATTTCTTCAAGTTTTGGAGACATATATAAGTTAGATTTTGACAAAGGCATAAGTATGGCCACAATCAATAGCTTTTCATTCGTCGTTTATTACGAAATGATGAATAACAAGTTATTGTATGAAGTACATATATTGGATTGATTGGAAGAAGGACATGAACCAAAACAAATCTCTCTCTCTAGAATTTCATCTTCTATGACATCTGTACCACAAAATCAGAAAGCATAGCAATCTATACCCAACAATAAACCCCAACATCACAGCTAAGTTGCTCCATTTCTGACAGTCTTGCAGGCCTTGCTGTCTTAAGAACCCACTTCCAAGCAGATTGCATTCCCCGTTATAAACTACTAGACACCTTCTGTTCCCTTGTTGTCCTCCATACTCATTTATCAGCAAACACTCGAACGGATACTTGAACAGACTTAAGTAGTGCATGAAAATCCAGTAACCAGGTATGTTTGTCTTTGATATGAAATATCCAGAAAAGAGAAAGAAAGATCCCATCAGCCCTGCAATAATTGAAGTCCCCATGATGAAGTTTGGCACTAGAGCACTGAAGCATGCTACAAAGGAATTGGACATCAAAACCACCATCCAGACCACTAGACAAAAGTATAGAAATCCATCAATGTCCCTCCTCAAACCTACTAGCCAGTAAACTGGTGTAGCATAGAGCAAACTAACCATCAAAAGAAAAGGAAGGAAAACGAGGGTGTTGGATAGGACATAAGAAGACACTCTATAAGCTCCTCTTGAAGTCTCTGTCATCAGTATTCTTCTCTCTTGCAGGAAAATTGGCAGTACTTCTGTTGTGGAAGTTAACAAGAATGTGAGACTGAAAGCGAAGAACCCAATTCGAGTTTGCATAACACTTTGTCCTGTTTCTTTTCCTACGTTCAAGAATATGGTCCCAAGTACAAATCCTGCCACCAACGCTTGTATAATTCTTGTCACAAACAATTGCTTGGTTCTAAAAATGTTCCTGGAAAATCGTTGTCCTAGTATCAGAACTTCCTCAACTACAGAATTTGGATAGCGAGGGCACTTCTTTTGATAATTAACGTATGAAATGTTCATTACTTGATTTTCCTTCCTTTGCCCTTCTTGAGAACGTCGGTCGGTGTTCTTAAGAGACACAAAATTCTGAACTGCCAAGCTTCCTATAATATCAATTGCAAATTCAAGCACATTGACATAGCGAGGAAGATGGTGGCCACAAAACTTAAGCCTATGTTCAAGGGTAAGCAATGAACCATTGTGTACTACCGATCCATTGTAAAGCAAAACAACTCGTTCAAACATCTCTAGCATTCGAAAACCAGGCTGGTGGATGGTTAGAACAATAGTTTTACCTTGATTAATCACCATTGACTTTAGCAGAGTAATGATATGGAGAGCTGAAGCTGAATCCAAACCTGAAGTTGGTTCATCGATCAAAACAACAGCAGGGTCATGAACTAAATCAACTCCAATTGAAACTCTACGCCTTTCTCCGCCTGAAATGCCCCAATTCGATCCCTCTCCAATCCTGGAATTAGCAACGTGCTCCAGTGCAAGCTCCTCCATTAATCTCCTCACTCTAAGGACAGCCTCTTTTCTCCCTCTTGGAAGCCTCAGGAGTGCACTATACATGAGTGTTTCGTGGACTGTAAGTAACGGAAACAAGGCATCATCTTGGCTCACATATCCTGACACCCTTCGATATTGCCTTACATCTATAGGCCGGTTATTTACGAGCACCTGACCGGAGATTTTATGTGGAGACGTTTTTCCTGCAAGAATCTCTAGCAATGATGTTTTCCCTGCTCCACTAGGACCAGCAATCACAGTCATTTGTCCAGGCCTAGCTTCACAGTTCACATCCTTGAGGATGAATTTACGAGCTGTCTTTGGAACTTTCATGCAACAAATCCAATCGAACTCAAAAAAATTACAACACAACTGATAGGACACATTTTGAGTTTCTATCTTATAAGATGTTTTGGCGGCACTGGAAATCGATGTTGTTACTGGCAATTCCATGCAGAAAATGGAAGTTTAGACAGATAGATGATCAAAGAAAATATGGTATGTAAGCTACGTGCAAAAAGAGGAAGTAAGAGATGAGCTAACACACCAAACTATGTGTTACTAAACAATGCGAAGAAAAAACCAATGGATTAAAACCGAAGAAAGTTTCCAGTGTGGGATATAGTTTAGACATGATGAGACTTCGGCAGTTTACAGACGAGACTTCACTAGGTCATAGCTTTTGTGGCTTTCTTGAGAAAGTGTTGGATTTCTGGTAGAAGTTGGAAGAGTTAGAAGGTTACAAGAAAACCCAATGAAAGAAATAACAAAGAAAAAGGAGTTATTCGTCTCTATGAGGTGTTTCAGGTGAGCTAAACGTTTGATGTTTAGAGGTAGGTTGGTGGCTGCTTTACTATCTAAACCCACCTCTGCCTGCCAACTCAACAAGTTGGTAGGAGAATGATTCAACAAGACATTGATTCCTTATAATCTGAAGCTACTATGTCAAATTTGGGTCTTGAATGGGTTAACACAAAGAAATGACTCTCTATTAACAAAAAGATCTGATCTTGATTAAGCAGATGACTTAGAAACAAGGATGTGTATGCTTGTTGTTTCTCTAGATGCTTTAATTTCATTACTAAGTTGGGAACAGCAAGTTTCTTGTCACGGTAAAATTGCTTGCATCAAGTTCCTGCTTATTTATCTCTACGTACGTACACTAGAATTTATGAATTTGAGATTCTTCCAAGATCGGATCCTAGAAGGGTTAGATATTAATCTTAATTCTTTGGGCAAAAAAGCCTAACAACTTTTGCCCAAAAAAACAAAATGATTTATTGTAAAAAAAATACAATATTTTTTTATTATTCGGAATTGCTTAAGATATTAAGAATTTTAAAAATAATTTTTACTATAATTGTGTGTAATTATTTTCCTATAGATTACTAATACCTGAAAAATATAATTAGAATCTTTGAAATCATATTACATTTTAATTTTAAAAAAATTAATATATAATCAATGTTTTAAAAATCGAACCAAAAGTTAAATATGAAAAACAAGAGAGTTAAGGTTTACGAGGTTCAACCGGTAGTAAAACATCGTAAAACCTGTTAAGAATTAAATAAAATTAAAGAATTTGAAATAGATTGTCCTTATTTATTAAAGAATTTAAAAATTAATTAAAAAGATATTATTAAATGGGCATTAATTAATTTATTTTAATTTATAAAAAATTTATTAATTTAAAAGAATTAACCGATTATTTAATAAATTTATCAATTTTTAATAGCAAAAATTATTAAAATAAATCGAATTAAAAAATTAAAAATCGAACTGAAAGGTGAATTTTTATCGCTTAATCAGCTAAGACAAATATGCATGTTTTAGCTCTGAGTAAAACCAAAAAAAAAAACACAAATATGAAGAGGAAAAGAGTTTAATGGCCATCAAAGTTGGGTTAAAATTAGGTGGGCGTGAGGCTGATGATTTCTATGTATGTAGAGAAGTATAGTTTAATTTTAAGGTTATAATGCCGTACGACACAAGTTAGAGGTTTAATGTGAAATAAGGTCGACTAGGAAGGAAGCGTACAAGGATTCTACTTCCCTTGACATCACGAATCTATGCAAAGACCAAAGTTACTGTATATAGAGAAATCTTATTTTGCTAAAGTAAGATATAATATTGCTGAAAATATATTAATGATAATATCTATCTAACTTGAATACTAAAAGATGTACAATTTTTACCACATTAATGATTTATTAATTTACTTTTATTTATTTTCATTTTCAAAAAAATTGTTAAAAATATTCTTATTTTAATAACAATAAAAAAATTTGAGTTCTAAAAGAAATTATCGAATTTTATTTTAATATTTTTATCAATAATGATGATTTAACAAATTTTAAATTAATGATATCTTTGAATGATCGGTAAAGTGTTAATAAATAATAAGTAAATAAAATATTTGATTCTCTTCCTTAATTTTCATATTCAATTGTTAATATTTTATGATAATAATTTGAATTTTAATGTGACGCTAAAATATTTAATTTTTTTCTAAAAAATAGCCTGACTTTAAGCTCTGTTAATGTTGATAATTAATATTAAAATAGGGGTGTCATGTATAATATTTGAAATTTAATAAAAAAGAGAGGGAATGCGAAGCTTTGACTTCTTGCCAAATATTTGTTGCTCTGTTACTCACTGCTTGATCCCTTGGTTTATTCTCTATATATCTGTACCTTGTTGTTCGTTTTTGTAATGTTTTTGGTTGTGATTACGAAAATGTAACATAGGTTTGATCAGAAAAAGTTGTATGTTGATCCATTTCAAGTTTGATAGCTCATTTTAGTTGCTAATGCTTACGAGGAAGAGGCTAACAGGAGATCTTTGCTTCAGTTCGTCCAAGACGTTTGAGTGAGAGGGAGATTGCTAGAAATGATGTGTCAGAATGGGAATGTATCGATGGCACTACCATCGTGAATTGAACAAGAACAATCTTTCAGTTTCGGAGAGGTCTACGTACCCAACTGTCTACACATGCAGTGAGGCTCAGAGGCATATGTACAGAATATGGCATAAATTAATTAAAACCTGCCTAGATGATGAAGACAAAGGGGAGGGAGTAGAAGAAAACAAAGGGAAACACATACTAGCTTGCTCAGAGAAAAATCCAAGACAGAGCAACCTGAAGAAATACCGACAAATGAGGAAGTCATCGAAGCTACCGAAGAAGCCAGTGAACAGGGAAATCAAAAACAAAGGAAACCAACAACGCTGCATGTAATATTTTTCTGTTCTTAATACATAAATCATAAATAAATCATGAATCATGCTTAAATTATTCATGTCCATTCATATCTTGAATATAATAATAACCACATAGATTAACCGAATAAATCACTTATCTTGACCAGAATTCATCATGATATAAAAAGAAAGCTTTTAACGTTCACGAATTAATTTATCTCTTTTAGCCCTTTTTATATACAATAGTTTGCTAGATAGTTCAATACACAAATACTCACCTTTTGTTTTTGTTTGTGCGTCATTAGAATAGAAAGATGATTAGTTTATATATACTTCTTTATTGACATTAAATCTTGTATGCTCATCAAGTACTAAATTAACCGTTAAGATTTAATATACTATTAAACTAAAAAAATCCTAAACTAAATTTTAATATGGGCTAAGAAAATATTCTATGGATATGCATTAAATGTTGAATTGATTTTTAAATTACAGTTCACATCATATCATTGAACTTTCTCTAACTATGGGTAATTTTGCATATTATTTGTTAGAATCTTCTTATAAAACAACATTTATTAACATGTAGATAAACTGCGGAATCAAATAATTATATTAAAGCTCAATAACACAGATTACTTATAAATTAATATTACTGTTTACATTCTTAATTGAATCTTGTATAATATTCTCTCTTATTTCTCAAACGTTTGCTTTTTTTATTATACTCTCATTTTTTATCATCTTGTGAATTTATTTAAATTAATTTGTATGTGCAGTTGTTTTTAAAAAATTATAAAAAATGATTATTTCAAATATATTTGTCTAAAGATTAAAATTTTAGATATAGGTAACCTCTTTTAGGGATGACAATGAGTCGGATTGAGTTTTTTAAGGCGCGACCTAAAATTAGATCAGGTCTAATTCATGTCATTTGAGTCTTGAGTTTGATCAAGTTTTGGGAACCCTAAAACTAGACTAATAACTCGAGTCCGAACTCCCATTTGTTACAAGTTGGTACTGATCAATAGACAAAGTCCAACCATTCAGCTAAAATTTGTTTTAACTATTTAGCAGCGGCTAGCTAATTTTTAGGGAGAATGTAAGGTTGCTTTTATTTATCACCAAGTTTATTGCTATTTTGCCAATGAATTGACTCTATATAAAGAGCAGTCCCTAGTGCAATAATCATACATAACAATTAACAATTAAGGGCAATAAAGTTCATCAGTTCTTTCCCTATTCTCTCTGTTTTGTAGTTTTCTCATGTAAGCTTTTATCCTTCTCTTATGGCTTCATTAGTGGCATCAAAGCCATATTTTTTCCCCTAGAAAAAGGCTTCATTTGCAGTAGCAAACATAATCACTTTCTGTAGTAGTAAATGGCCTCAGAGAGATCTTTTGTGCAAGCAGCCATCCCACATTTTGATGGTCATTATGGCTATTAGAGCATTCTCATGGAGAATTTTCAATAGTCAAAGAGTATTAACTAGTTGTAGAATAAGGAATTGAAGAGCCAACAGAAGGGACAGTCGTCAGAAAATTTGAGAAGATAACATTTGAAGCTAAAAAATTGAAGGACCTGAAGGCAAACAATTGTCTTTTCCAAGCTACTAATTGTCCAATCATGGAGGCCATTCTTTATAAAGAAACACCTAAAGGTATTGAGGATTCTATGAAGAAAAAAAATCAAGGTTCTGCTAGAGTGAAGTGAGCATAGGTGTAAGCTTTAAGGAGGGATTTTGAGATGTTGACAATGAACGTCAGGGAATCTGTTACCAGCTATTATGCCAGAATGATGGAGATATATAACAAGATGTGTCACTATGGTGAGAAGATGAAATTTTGTGTTCCCTAATGTTGAAGTTTGAATATGTTATATGTTTAATTGAAGAATTGAAAGACATAGATACTCTCTCCCTTTACAACTTGCAAAGCTCCTTTTTAGTCCATGAGCAGAAGATGAATAGAGGTTTAGCAACAAAGGAGCAAGCGTTAAAGGCTTCTACCAATAGTCATTCCAAAAATTCTAAATGAAGGGGTAAAAGTCGAGGTTGAGGTCGAGGTCGAGGTTAAGGATGGATAGATTGGAGAAGTAAAGACGACACCAAAAATTTTGAGGATGATCAAGGCAAAGGCAAGGGATGAGATTCAAACAAATTGATGGTAGAGTGTTTTAGATGTCATAAAATTGGCCACTATCAATATGAATGTTAGACTAAACTACCTAATGATAAGGAAGAAAGTTCAAATTTTATTGAAAAGAATGAAACAAAGACATTGTTGATGGCTTTCCATGACAGAAAGGAGTAAGATTATTTGGTATATCAACACGGGCTGGAAGAACCACATGAGTGGTAGTAAGCCTTCTTTTTCTTTTCTAGATGAAGATTTCACTTCTATTGTGAGTTTTGGTGATAGCTCTATCGTGAAAGTGATGGGAAAAGGTGACATTAAGATAAAAATCAAGAACGATTTTGTAGTAATGAGCTTTATGTTCCTAAATTGGAAACTAATCTTCTAAGTGTTAATCAATTATAGGAAAAAAGTTACAGTATTGCTATTAACAAGGATGTGTGTGAAATTTATGCTCCGTTAAAGGTACAATTTTAGTTGCTCTGATGTATTCAAATAAATTGTTTCCTTTAAAGATTAAAAGCATTCAATCTTGCTTGGTGGCTGAAGTAAAAGACCCCTTATGGTTGTGGCATTACCATTATGGCCGCTTGAGTTTTGATGAATTAAAGACTCTTCATTAAAAGAAAATAGTAACTGGACTTCCTTAAATTATTGCTCCTTCTCAAGTTTGTGAAGAACGTGTTGTAGGCAAACAACCTTGCCTCTCAATTTCCAAAGAGGAAGTTATGGTGAGTGAAAAATATTTAATTATGATACATTCAGATATTTGTGATCTAATAAAGTTACTTTTTAATGGAAGTAAACGCTACTTCATTACTTTCATTAATGATTTTTCTAGGAAAACTTAGGTTTATTTTTTATAGAAAAATTCAAAAGATTGCTCTGAGCTTTAAAGTACATGCAAAAAATGAAGCAGGAATAAATATTAAAACCCTTTGAATGGATCATGTTAGCAAGTACTGCTCCAAAGAATTTGAAGCTTTTTATGCAAAATATGGCACCTGAAAAGAACTTATACCAGCATATACACCACAACAAAATGGAGTATTAAGGAGGAAAAAAAGACTATTTTGAACATTGTGAGAAGTTTATTGGCAAAAAGAAAAGTTCTAAAGACATTTTGGCCATAAGAAGTAAATTGGAGCATTGTGTTTTGAACAAAAATCTAACTTTTTATGTTTAAAATATAACACCTGAAGAATTAGGAGTGAAAGAAAACCAGCTATTAATCACTTTAAAATTTTTGGATGTAGTGCTTATACCCATATCCCAGATGTACAAAGAAAAAAACTCAATGACAAGCTAAAAATGTGTCTTTCTTAGTGTAATTGAGGTATCTAAAGCATATAAATTATTTAATCCATTAATATAAAAGATTGCAACAAACAGGGATGTTACTTTTGATAAAGAAAGCACTTGGGACTAACTAGGCAATAGCCTACCCAAGTTTTTTTTGATAATTCAAATGACTAGGAGTAAAATTCAACAACTTGTATGCTCGAAAATTTAGCTACTATAACTGTTGAAACCTCTCTGAGAAGTTTTAGAGTCACTAAAGGAGAAACTTGCTCTCTCCGTTGAGTTAGAAAAACACATACTTGGATGGAAGATTATGAGGTGACAAGAATTGACGACCCAGTCACTCATTTTGCTTTATTTTCATATTGTGTCACTCATTAAGGTCAATTCGGACTGTGCCGTTAAATACAGTTCTACTAAGGTCTATACTGGAGGTATAATTTGAGATTGTAATGGGAACTGGTGTGGGGGGGGTTTAACAAAGCCTTGGTAGGGGTTCGTCCTTAGAAGCGGAACTTTGGGGCGTGTATTCCGGCTTTACTTTGGCTTGGGAGCAGGGGTATCGCTAGGTCATTGTCGAAGTTGACTCCCTCGAAGTCATTAATATTCTCTTGGACCCTAACTTTGTGCTTGCTGGGGTTTCTTTCTTGGTGACAAGTATACAGGAGCTTCTATACTGATCTTGGGAGATTCTTCTCCAGCATGTCTGCCGAAAAGGAAACCAACATGCGGATAGATTGGCAAATCTTGCAGTTATCTTCCGTACGAGCCTCTACACTCTTTCGGAGCCACTAGTTGGCATCCAGGAGCTTCTCCATAGAGATACGGACGGCGCGCTGTATTCCAAAATTTGATTTTTGTATTTTCCTTGTAAAACAAAAAAAGAAGGGAAATGGAGAAAAGCGATGGATGATGAATTTGTTGCAATTGAAAGAAATGATACTTTGGAGCTAGTCAATCTTTCAAAGAGATATAAAACCATTATAGTGAAATGGTTCTTTAAAACAAAGCTAAAAGAAAAGCCGTAAAGGGACAAGTATAAAGCATGCTTAGTTGTTAAGGGCTACAAGCAGGAACATGGTATTGAATACCCATAAATGTTTTCAATAATAGCAAGATATGACATAAAACTCTTGGCCTATTTTCCAACTTTATGTCAAATCAACATTGTTATAGGTAATTGAAGGAACAAGTATTTATCGAACAACTGCCAGGTTATATCAAAATTAGAAACGAGCATAAAGTATACAAATTAAATAAGGCTCTTTATAATCTTAAATAAGCTCATAGGCTTCGTATATTCATATTAAGGCTTATTTTCTTAAAGTTAGATTTTTAAAATGTTGGTATGAACATTATTTCTTTGTTAAGATTGAAAATAATGTAAAAATGCTCATTGAAAATCATGGAAAAATGCTTATTGTTCATTTGTATGTTGATAACTTGATTTTTACTAGAAATTATGATGCTATGTTTGAATAATTCAAGAAGTCAATGACGAACGAGTTTGAAATGTCTAATCTTAGGATGATGCATTATTTTCTTTGTATTAAAGTGATGAAATTTGGTGATGGGGTTTTATTTTCCAAAAGAATATGCTGGAGAAATTTTGAATAGTTTATGAGGAAGGATTATAATCATGCAAAAACTTAAGTGAAGTCAGGTTTGAAATTACACAAAGACTTTAAAGGGAAGAAGGTTGACAACACCCTCTACAAACAAATGGTGGGCAATTTGATGTATCTAATTACAACAAGACTATATATAATGTAAGCCTCATTGGTAGATACGTGAAGAATCCTACATAAATGCATCTTTTGGTAGTCAAAATAATCCTTTGTTACTTGCAAGGAACACAAGATTTCTTAATATTGTACATGAAAAAGGTAAAGCTCAACTTGTTTAGATTTACGGGCTAAGATTATCTAGAAGATCAAGATGACACGCATGAGAAGTACTTTATGATATGCTTTTATGTTTGGTACATGTACTATTTCATGGTTAAGAAACCAATAGGGACGGAATTGATGAATTTTGTTGCAGTTTCACCCATTAATAGGTGCACCAAATCTTTTGGATGTTATTTCCGCACATCCCTATCAAGCATTAGTGACTTAAAATATGAATGGATGCATCTAAAAGTGAAAAATAGGAGGTTAAGAGAAGAGGAAGTGGTAACGGTGATTTGAGTCAAGGAACGAAAAATAAAATAAAGATTACTTACGCATATATAAGAAAAATTTAAATTCAGTTAACTTAATTCGAATTCGTTGTTTTCATATTGACTATCTTTTCCTTTTTTTTTAGCAATTTTCATAATTGGATTAGGCTAAATTTTTGTATGTCTTGATTTATTAAAAAATAAAAATAGATGACAACCAACTTATTTATAACAAAGTATTATTATTATTATTCATAAAACATTATCGATATCACAAATTTAATGTTAGTATTTTCTTTCTATACTTTGTTGCATTATATATATGATTTACTTAATATGTATTTAAAAATTAATGAATACTAATTCTATAGTTATAAACCAAAAAAAAGGTCTGAAAGTTTGTGGGCTTGGGATATGTGATGCCGAGCCTTAGTACCAAAATTTTAAAGAACGAGAAGATTAGAAGCCCAGGGAATACATGGGCTCTATCTCTATCCACCAAATTATATGGAAAATCAATTTCTAAATTAGAAAAAATGTAAAAATCTAGTGATCCATAGACGGACGACCTTCGCATCGTTTCTCTATAAAACCCCTCCAAAACCCTAAACACACATTTAGCTAACACTCTCTGCCCATCCGTGATTTATCTATCTATCGATGCACAAAATGGCGACTCGCTTTCTATCCAAAGCTCTGCTTCTCAAACCCACTGCTGCAACCACCACCGTGACGTCGCCCCTTTGCCGTTCCGTCTTATCTACCCGCTCATTCTCTCTCCTCCGCACCGCTCTCCGGCCGCTCTCGTCCGCCGCGCACTTCTCTACGGCCTCCATCTCTGCTCGGTGCTTCTCCACCCGTACTACGACTTCTTCGCTCAACGACCCCAGCCCCAATTGGTCCAATCGCCCCCCAAAAGAAACCATCTTGCTCGACGGCTGCGATTTCGAGCACTGGCTTGTTGTTATGGAGAAGCCTGAAGGTGATCCTACGAGAGATGAGATTATCGATAGCTATATCAAAACCCTAGCGATGGTGGTTGGCAGGTATTAAGAACAATAGGCAGACCGTTCATTTCTTTTTACCAAAATTTTCTGTGAAATCTTGTTGAATTTGCCGCATGTTATTTGCATCTGTAGTGAGGAGGAAGCAAGAAAAAAGATATATTCAGTGTCAACCAGATGCTACTTCGCATTTGGAGCACTTGTGTCTGAGGAGCTCTCCTACAAGATTAAAGGTACTGATGTTTCTAATGGGTTTTGTTAATTTCATACTATTTTGTATTTGGTTTGATGGTTTTGGGTATGCCTTTTCTTTTTCAGAATTGCCTAAAGTTCGCTGGGTTCTTCCTGATTCATACTTGGACGTTAAGAACAAAGATTATGGAGGTGAGATTTTTAATTAAGTTAATGAAATGAAATTGGAATGCCGTATGTGCTACGTGGACGTAATCTTTCTGTTTATTTTTTTTGGACATATCGTGAAACACTTATCCATTATCATGATTTGTAAGTTTTACCTGTGAGGATGCTTTTCAACTTTAGTGAGTTGTAAGCAGTCACCGGTTTTTCATCTAGTGCAGTTGTTTACACTTTGATCTCTGCTAAGTTTCAATGAAGGTCTAGGTTTGGATAAGGTTGAATAAGGTTAGATTGATGGATGTTGAAATTCTTAAAAAATTGTCTTGATTTACAATTGTGTACACAACCATGTGTATATTGGAGGCAATCCATTCTCAAAAAATTCGGTGGTAACTTCTTAATGATGGGAGATATTGATGGTTGTTTCCAAACCTTGCAATTTTGCTTTGGATGAGCCAATAATTGATTTGTTCTCATTGTTGAATCTCCAATGTAAGGTGAAAATTCATGTGAGGTACAATTCTGAGATGTAGTGATATGATTAAGAAGCTTCTCTTTAACTACCCGCTTTCATTTTCTTTCAATTTCTCATAGAGATAGCCCAAATGTCTTCTCCATTTCCACAGTATTACCTTGATTCATTTCTCATATTATTGAGATTCTGTCTCTACATTATTCAAGTTTTCTATAATTTCTTTATCAGCTCTGTTATAGACAATTGTATGCTCTTCTCTCTGTTTTTCTCAGGGGAACCATTTATTGATGGAAAAGCTGTTCCATATGATCCGAAGTATCATGAGGAATGGATAAGAAACAATGCCAAGGCAAATGAGAGAAATAGGCGCAATGATAGACCGCGTAACTTTGATAGGTCAAGAAATTTTGAAAGGAGAAGGGAAAACATGCAGAATCGGGATTTTCAAAACAGAGAGCCTCCTATGTCTAATCAGGGTATGCAACACTCTGCAGCCACAGTGGGTGGAATGCCACAGAACAGTATGGGAGGACCAGGTGGTCCTCCACCACCACCTCCTGGCAGCTATCCTAGTGGAATGACCCATAACAACATGCCTAATCATGGTATGCAACACCCTCCTCCCAATATGGGTGGAATGCCACAAAACAACATGGGAGGACCAGGTGGACCACCTCCACCGCCCACCGGCAACTATCCACCTCCACCACCCCCCGGCAACTATCGACCGCCACCACCCCCTGGCAGCTATCCACCTCCACCACCCCCTGGCAACTATCCTGGTGGAATGACCCATAATAATATGGGAGGACCGGCAGGGCCGCAACAACCTCCTAACAGTTATATGGGTGGAATGCCAAACAACAACTTTGGAGGGATGCCGCCAAACAATGTGGGAGGGATGCCACCTCCCAACAATATGGGAGGAGTGCCCCCAAATGCAGGATGGTCTAACAACACGGCTGGGAATTATCAGGGAATGCCTTACCAAGGTCCACCATCATATCAAGGTAGTTACAACCCCAGTAGGGATGGAAACGGTACCGGTGGCAACCAGTAAAATCATGTTTTAGTTGAGAATGTAGATATGGAAGGAAAAGAATGTAACGGTTACTCATTTGATATCTTTGTTTGGATGTTTACAAGCAATTTGTTTGTGGATGGACTTCTATCTAAAGAGTGAACCTCCTATGCTTGTATTGCATAATTTTGAGTAGCTAGTAGCAAAAATTATGATCCATTCGGTTCTTAATATTTCTTCCCTCGTTCTAATATTTCGTTAAATTTACTTTATGAAGTTGGGAAAGCATGGTGAGATTCAGAGTTCACCTATTTCAAAATTAGGTCCGAAGGTATCATTTTGTGACTGAAAATGTCTCTAAAAAATATAGGTTGTGTAGGAAGCAATAGTATATTTTCAAGTAGTACGTTTTAGTCTATACTTCCAATTAATTTTATGTTTTAAAACATTTATCTTAACATTAAAAAATGGTCCTTATTTGATATTTCCCTTTGGGACTTATGTTGTGGACGTGCAGGCATATTCCTTGTGAAGATGGGGTTTTAAGCAATAAAGTTATTTGATATTTACCTGTTTACATGAATTTTAAGTTTAATATGATTGTTAAAGAAAAAATAGTAAATTCTGGCAACTGTTACAAATAAGAAATTGAAAGTGTAACATCATACTTAATATACCAATTTAAAGACTATATTAATTGAAAACGTTTTTTCATGTTCATAATTACAACTTATTGTTATCAAACTATATGTAAAGTGGCTAATTGCCATGTGATTTATTCCCAGAAGTTTCTACTTAAGGTCAAAGAATGGCAAAAGCAATTGCCTGCTTCTATTACATATTTTTGTTTATCAAATAAAATCTTGTATCCTAAAATATCTTTAACAATTGTTGTCCTTTTTGTAGCAGACTATCATTTTGCCAAGTAAGCGCGTCTTCATGGCTATGATTCTTACTACTTCTCTGCTTTTGTTTCTATACAAAGTATGGTAATGCAGAAAGGACGACAATACTAGAGATTTCAATAAGGCATGGCCAGTTTACTGGATCACAGGTGAGTCTAAGGGCTATGGTCAGCCTGATCAGGTCACAAGTCAAGGTCGGATAGAATATTGGCAAGCTTGTGATTTTATCGTTATTTTAAAAATGATGTTATTTTTAACTTTTTTTTTTATAAATATAGTCGGCCCACAGGCCGCATCGAGCCTAATGCATTTATAAAAATCCATTAAATTGAGGTTTAAAAAATACAGTTATTATTAGAATGTCATAAAATTGGCTAAAGATTAAATAAAATTAAAGAACTTAAAATATAATTAAAAGAGATTTTCTTATTTATCAAAAAATTTGAAGTTTAATTAAAAATTAAATAAAAATTAATTGATTTAT
>JAOQMP010000210.1:51346402-51363809 GCA_027563575.1 Erythroxylum pedicellare
GTCAACCAAGTAATATTTACCTGAGTGTTCATAGAGGAAATATAATTATTATAGATGACATCATAAAAAGTCTAAATCATGAATAGCAACTCCTACAAATCTTAAAATTTCCTATCGATGGTTTTGGAAATTTAAGTCTCGAATTACTAATTATATCAAGGAAAATACTAGAATCGTGTGCTGATCCCTCTTAACCCGCTAAAACATACGTAAATAGTAAGTTAAAGTCACATGCTGCTAATACATTTGTAGTCTTTATTCCTTTCCACCCTCTATATCTCATTTGATCCTCATCTGTAACAACTATAGCTATATGTGTACCATCAATAGCTCCAATGCAATCCTAATATAAAACAATGATCATAAGATGATAAAATAGCAAATTTTAATGAAAAATATGAAGAAGGGAGGAGTAAGAACATATTGAATTACCTTAAAATGTGGCATATATCTAGCATCGTTGGCAATTTGTTGTGGAATCTCCTTGAATTTGGGATCGTTTGGTATAAGTAAGTCCCTTGAAAATCCATCCATGGCACTCAAAACTTCTTTAAAAACTTTGCTCACAGTTTTACCTGGATGTTGAAAGCGCTCTTGGATATCTCTATTAGGGGAACCTTTACTTAGGACATATACGAATAAACTGACTTTCTCCAAAATAGACATCCTATTCGAAGGTCTCAAACCATAATTGTTTTCCAAAACCATACGTAATTGACGAAATGTAATTTGATTCATCCTAAATGTATTAAAGCACCACTTTTTATGAGCAGTCAATAATTCATTCATTCATAGTTCTCCTGTTTGATAGGAAGTCATGCATCGTTCCTTGTATATGTGGTTAAAAAAATACACATCCATGTAACCCGCTACACAAGCAACCGAATCCCAAAACTCACTCTCATTGTCCAAAAATTGCTTAATTTGCAGAATTTGCTTAACATTAGCATCCATACCTACAAATCAATAAGTAAAATTATATTATAAATAAATATATGTCTAAATATAAAGAAATAAATAATATAACACGTAATAAAATTATAGATTATCAACAATATAACAAAATATAATAAAATAAGTTAACTAAGTTCATAATGTCTTACAACATACCATATCAGCATAAGTGCACAAATAATAAAAACAATAAACTAAACATAGTAATGCATAGATAGAAACTATGTTAAATATTTTTGTTTGTCATACTTATGCATAAACTTTATGTATTCAACTCTCTTTGTATCATCTGGTAAAATGAATAAAATGGCCCTTCTCTGCGGATCTTTAATCAACAAGCAAGCAAAGTAAAATTTAGGAGTACCAATCTCTAAACCAGGCAAAGCATATAACTTTGCCAAAGTATTCGTAACATCATGATGTGACGCACCTGCACCAGTACTTTGTAATGCACCAATATTCAATGTGTTAAAAAGTTTTGTAATATAAGTGTTCATCTCCATTGTTGCACTCTGTCTCTCTTGAATCAATTGCATCATATCGTCAAATCTCTCATATATTGTTGCAGATCTTCCTGCCCTTTTAGTGGAATCAGTTCTTATACTCTTGTTGATTTGTGAACTTTTATTCTCCAAAACCCTTTTGCATCTTTTTCTGTCCTTCATCTTGTGAAGCTTGAGGGGTAACAACATGAGTAGATGTAAAGGTCGGGATGGTTTCTCTCTACACCTCTTCCCAATCACCAGTAACTTGATAATTGTTTAGACCACTAGTCTCATCTATATTCTCATGATCATGATAGCCTAATAATTGATAATGAACATTATGACTATCAGGTGGAGAAGGAACATATAATTCCTCAACTTCTTGTTGTTCAGGAGTCGCTCTATAAGACCAATAACTATATTAGTCGCTACGTATCAGTTGTAACTAATTTGGAAAATAATAGATTTTTTATCTATGTTTTCTCTCTTTCTCTATTTCGTAGTTCGTAGCTAATCCCAAGTTTAGGCAAATAACCTTTGTTCCTCTTGATCCATGTGATCATGGTGTAGTCGGAAAGTAGCATACGGTCTCTTACAGTCGGAAAACTAGAGCTGATATTCTCCGATATTCCCATTGAAGAGGTGTCGTCGAGAGGAAACACACCTATGGGAGGACATTTAGGTACAATCAAATACATACAAATTTTTCTTTTTCTGGATGAGAATGTAAGCAGATATCAGGACTTTAATCGTAAGTGTGACATTTCCCAGAGGAAAAAGTGTGAGACGGTTGCCAGTTCTGAAATCTTACAAACACCTATTCTACACAAAGTTTGGATGAATATCATTTCTGAATTTGCAGAGGGTCTTTCTAAATCGAACAAGGAGGGCCTCAATTCTATAAAATTGAAATCAAGAGTTGATTTTCACATGTTTAGCATTCCACTGCCAAAGTTACAAAAGTCAAATCAGTATTCCTAGACATCCCATTTCAAAACATTAGTATAAAAACACAAATGAAGTTTACCACAAGAAGCAGAAGGCAATTAATTGTAAGGCAGGAGATCGTAAGGATAGATTAAAATCTTCATTTCATAATGACTCGTGGCAAAAGAACTAAAAAATATGCAAACTTCTACAAATTTGCATTATATGCTACCATTTATAACCATGAACTTACATGGGATGAGCCTGCAAAGTTAATTTCGTCGATCCAATTAGGATCTTTCGGAAACAATAGTAAGATTTAGCAATGACGAGCAAGTGATGATGGAGCAGTCACCTAGCTCATGTTTGGTGTTGATGCATTTAAAGAACTTGAATACTTCAAGGATTTGTAACCGAGCGACCTGCAGAAGGAGCAGCAAGCACCCCATCCATGGACTCCATTTTCTTGCTTTTGGCAGACTGGATTTGCTCTGCAAGCGAAACTTCTCTCGGAACATTTTCTCTCTTAACGAACTCAGCATCTAGTTTTTCCCAGGTAGGGTTTGGGGAAATCAATGCGTCTCCTTGACTAATCCACTGACCTTTGATGGCCTTCTTTTTCCGTAGCTAACATAAGGACAGCATATCCCACAACAAAGCAACATCAGACACCCTAAAAGGACTAGTTGAAATTTAAGCAATCAGTTATGGCTATGAAGATTCATCATGAATATGGTCGATACATGTCAAGATACAAGAATTAAAAGATAGTTGGAGCACACTCTACTGCATTAAAAGAAAATACAATGGTGTGATAATATTACTTCTGGTTGGCAGAGCTCCAACTTAAAAACCATGTAAAGGCTCTATTACTGCTTAGGAATGAAGATCACAAAACTCTTCAATTTATTTCTCACTCTGATAGATGCATAAACCTCTTATCTCATTTTCGAAAATTGGCTTGCAGGTTTCGTCACTTCTAACATAACAGGCACTGTACAATAAGTTTGATCAAACATATTATCCCTTTTTGATATTACTGGCTACTAATGACACTCTGTAGCCAACCTCAACTTACTTATTGATTGCCAAAATGCTTGAAAATAACAAGAAAAAGTATTTCTTAGACGAAGTTACCTTTGTCAATCTTCGCTTGAGAGTCATAGTTTTAGAAATTGAAGACCATTCTTTCCTTCGATTTGATTTTCCGAGTCTTTTCCTCTTTGCTTCTTCCCTTGCTTTTGCTTTCCATTCCCGTTCTATTTTCTTTTGGGCAAATCTCACCATCTTTGCTGCTTTTGACCGTGCTCTTTCTATCCTCGCTTGTTCCTTTGCATTTGCCTTGTCCATGTCACGTTGGAGTTTCTGGACTGTTAATTCTTCCTTTAATTTCTCATAGCTATCCCAATCTAGCTCCTCTTGGTCACTAGCTCCTGTCTTAGCTGCTTTCGCTATGCCATATGCCCACGAGATGAAGAACTTCTGTCCTAGCCTTTTCCATTTCAGACGAGTACCCCACAGCTTTTTAAGTGAAGTGCTTATTTTGGCCTTGGTCTCATCACTGAAAGAAAAAAAAAGTTTTATATATGTGTGTGTGCGTGTGGAATGCAAGGGCTAAAAAAGGAAATGGATCATACACTGGACTCTATTTTCCAGAGGATAAGACGAATTTTAACCATATCACTTCTGTGTTCCATAACATTACAATTTTTGGCCCCGCTTGAGTTAATTACTTATATCCTAACTTCAGGACTCATTTGAGGCTCCATCTAAAAACAGCATGAAAGTAATTGTTGTACGTCTCCAAAATGGTATAAATATATTTGAAGGTTTTGAGGATCCATCAAAGAGCAGCTTGCAAATGACTCTTGTTCATATATCTCCAGAATGGTAAAAATTTATCCCTAAAAGTTTCAAATTCAAACTAGTCATTGACATTTTATTTTTAACAATTGAATCAGAGATGGGATTAAGATTTTCATTTAGTTACATTTCAATAGACAGTTTATCTAATCGAACTTATTTTTCCTTTCTAGTGACAGCAAAGTGAAAGTTATAATGGAGAAAAAATTTAATCGTTTCTTTTGAGGAAAATGACCCCATTAAGCCTCAAAAGACTCCACACAAATAAATTAAAAAGGAAGGATACAATGGCTACAGGCCTTTTAGAAGGGAACTCATCAAGCCAGGTGGCCAATTTGGTAGTCATGGTATGCCATCTAAAACTTTGAAAACAATTTTAGTATTAGTAGAAGTAAATTGCAGTTGGAATATCATTTTCCCCAATCTTCAGGCAGTCTAACTCGTGACTCCTAAATGTGTCACTTGTTTGATGAGTCCTCTTTCAGCAGGTTTGTTACTGACTTTGTTAGAAACACTTGGAATAGTCTGTTCCATTTTAACTATTTTGAACAAGATAATTAAAATAAAACGAATTAGGACTAGTACATAAAATTGTTGATTTGAAAATATAGTGATTTGTTTCCCATTTCCTAATGTTTCTTTTGGTTTGTCATAAAACAGTTTGGGCAACACAATATTGTTAACCTTTTCCTTTCCTGAACCCCATCCAACCTAAGTGAGGATCTAAACCAAAACCTTGGTCCTGGGAGGGAATGCCAACCACTAGGCTACTCACTCAATCACTACTATTTACTGAAATACTAATCCTGTATCATAATCAAGAATTATATAGGTGGAGCATTATGTTAGAAGCCATCAATATGGAAACTCTTAGAATAAGTACTCACAAGATTTCAGCAAATGTCACTAGTACAAAAAAATTTTCAGCAAATGTCCTGAATACCTTTGGTAAAGTTACCAACTTTCAGTTTTAGTTAATCAATAGGGGATCCAGCATGATGGACAGCTGTTTTACTAAATTTCGTATCCATTCTAATACTCTCCAAGTATCATGTTAAGTCTGTGGATGTAGATAAACTCATGTTTAAAATATTTCTTGAGCAGTACAATAAAGATCTTAAACACACAGAAAAAAAAAGGGTTCACCTGTGAGCCAGGGGATGTTCTGACATCTTCTTTCTGACCTGAAAATTGTCGAATATAACAAATCAAAAAGCATCTTAAATAGGAAAATGAAGACATGTAACCATAAGTGATAATCATTGCTTCAACATGTGACATGAAGTACATGAGGAGTTGTTAAAATAAGTCCTAAATGTTCAAAGGTTTTCACTTTTCAAGTTTTATCAAAAGATCCAACTCATATCAGAATTTCTTGGACGTATAATTAACCTTTTCAGGTAAAATAAAGGATAGTGCAATAGTAGCGAAGACAATGATTTAAAATATACTTGACAAGTTACACTATAAGTAATTGAAATTGTAATTTGTTCTCTGAATTTTTCTCAAAAGGTACTTTAAAAATTACAATAGGCATTCAACTTAAATCAAAGGTTAAAAAGAAAGTACCTAGCTCATTTTGATAGGAAAATTTCACTTTGATGTGAAAATATAACAATAAGTTTATTGTCTTCATTAAAATTGGCCTTGATTTTTCACTTTATCATATTTTATTTTAATTGTTTATACATATTCAAGGAGTTCATAAATGAAAAGTAGAGAGAATGAACAAATTAAAGTCCCATTAAACTCTATCTTGAAAGCTGCAAGAAGCAGTAATGACAATAGATGTCTACATCTAGGAAATTTTTTTGTTTTTGGAAAGCAAAACTGGTACATCAGGTAACACAAATGTCCTTTCACAGTAGTGAAGAAAACCAGCACTAATTAATTCTTACATGACTTCACCTGGGGGTCTCTTAAGGCCTCTATTGTTCTCTGCTTAATTAGTACACGAGTCTCTACAGCAAGTTGAAAACAATTTCAATTGAAAATCAAACAGAGAGGTATTTAGAAGGAAAACTGGAAGTGGACAGAGAGCTCAGTGAATTAGTTGTCTGCCTTGATCAGACTTACCTTCAGGATGTTGTTTGCCTTTGTTCCAAGGAATCTTCCCTTTATTGCCATGCTTTCTCTTTCTTCTTTTTCTATCATTATCAACACTCAGAATATCAGAACAGTCATAACCATCCAGCTGAGCCTCACCACTGTAATCCTGCTTCTCAATGGAATGTATACCCAGTTTTGACTGGAAATGCTTGCCAGGACCTGATGTCTCTACTTCATCAACGCTGATTAGTGATGCTTTAATGCGTACATTTCTTGGGTTGGAACTAAGAACAGCATATGAGGGGCATTTATTCTCCATTGGTCTATGATAACTCCATAGTACTATGTTTGGTTGAAACTTTGTGTACTTCACCGTTTTCTCTAGTGATCCCCAAGGGACACTGTTGTGTATATTGCTGCAAGGAATTTGTAGAACATGCAATTTCCTTCAGAGGGTGAAAAGATAGCAGATAGTTAGCGTATGATGGAACTATGCAGACTGCTGAAGCATGTTCCTATCAGAAACACCAAACATTTCTGTAAAATGCAGAGGTGGAAAAGAAATTCAATGTCTTATGTTAAAGAACTCAACAAATGTGAAAATTATTCAAATGGCATTATAGAAGAGCTGATCTTTGGAAAGGATTAAACAGAAACCCATCCCCTCTATGCAGTTGACAATAATCAAATATCGGTCCGCAACAGATTGCTTCTCCCAAAGCATGTTGGAGAACTTCATTACTCAGGTAAATCACAAACTGGAATGGATAATATGTTTCATGGACACTATTAAAATGTACATGTGAACCCATTCCCCAAGACCAACCTCATAATGCAAACAATTATGGGTCTCTGGCGTCTGGTGTTGTTATAAGCAAAGGAGTTTCAAGTTCTTCTGCAGCAAATGGGCAGCCATCAAGACCTCAAGAATCGATTCAATAGTATTCGGAGCTATTCAAGTACTAGGACCCAGAATACAGAACGAAACTAAAGAACATTACACACCGAATTGACGGACCCTTCTCAATCTATCAAGAAAACATAGTGATGATATCATTGAAATAATAAAGCAATGTTCTTTCGTCTCTTGTACAACATTGTGTGGCTGCTAAGAAAGCCATGCAGTTTCATCAGAGCTACAATTCCTAATATAAATGAAAAATCCAATTGATGAGGGAAACTCCATAATGAAACTATGCTCATAATACCCACCACTAGGAAGATGGAATTAAACTGTTACTTATAAAAATAGTTGAAAATAGTTTTGGGTCAGGTGTTGTTATATACCAACTTACTACCAGTCGTATTTGAATTCAAACTGAGTATAAAAAATTAAGTAACCATTTCATAAGGGAGACTAACATGAATTGAAGATCTCTCTGGTTTCTATTTTCTCTTCTGTGTGCTCTCTCTCTCTCCTCTCCTTCTTTTGATCTTTCCTTTTCTCTGTTTTTCTCTTCTTTTTTAATAAAAATTCACGCCACATAAACATTTGAAGTAAAATGCCATATTTAAACCCATACACGTACCCAAGGTTCATCGGACCAGTAGAGAAATTGAGTTTTTACTCATTGCTTTTTCGATTGTTTCTTCAGGAGTAAAAGAAAACAAAGAATCGCAGAAGAGCAACTACTAGTTGAGGCATTTCAAGTTCATTTCTTACTTGCTAACCATAACTGAAAATTTTTGAAACCAGAACAGAAAAGGCAACCCAACTGCGGAAACAAGCCAAGTATGCAGGAAAGGTAGGAAAGTTAGGGACTTACAAAGGAAAAACCGGCATTTCCGATTACTAAAATGTAGGTTACTCTACTCAGAAAGCAGGTGGCACTGAGAATTGTGTCTTGCGTTTACTAATTATCTCCTTCTGTTTAGTGTTTGCAGGAAGTAAGATTAGTCCTTTGCCTCACTGGCAAAGAAGAGAAGAGGAGGGGTGACGAATTTGAAGCTAACATTGAGGATTAGCTTTTGCAGCGGTTCAGCCTCTCCCCTCCTAAGTTTTAGCTGCCTTGACTTTCGTTTCCTTTTGACTACCCCTCGCTATTGACTCTTCAGCGAGCTTCGCTTATTGGCGTCTCTAGTGTTAGTGTTTTACTGTGTAGTTTTGGATCTAGAAAAATTAAGACTTATTTCTTGGTAGAAGCTGCTCCTCTGAGTTATTACAAAACATGGTAAAGGCCCAAATTCACAGGCCTCATTTCAAATATTAACTTTCACAAATCCTAATAGCTCATAGACTGTTTTAAAATTTAATATCTGCCATTTTAGATGGGAGATTATGATTTGTGGCAAGGTCTCCACCTAGTTTGTGACTCCTTTATGTTGTTGCGAAGTACATTAAGTACTCCATAGAAAATAACTTGTAATGCTAAAAGTTAGGAGTTTTAATTGTCATATCAAAACTTTTGGAGAAAGAAAAGACCTTTAAGAAATTACTTATAAATTGAGTTAAATTTTATTATGAACCATCCATGCTGAGTTTAACTTTATCCCATGTTATAGCCAAAAGACATTGACTTTATCCCAAGTTATCATTTACCTCCCTAATAGCCAAAAGACATGACTTACATCATATCCTTTATTCAGTGATCAAGTTTATGAGGGAAACTAACAACCTTAGAGATTTATTAAGCTTGTTATGCAGATAACTTCTTCGCTATCTTCGGAGGATTTCATTAAAAAAAATTAAATATAGTAAGCCCCTCATAAGCCCTTCTTGTATAACGACATGCTTTATAATATGTTCATGAAAAATACTAAAAGGTGAAACCTTTTCCGTAGTATAAGCAAAGCTATCCCAAACTTACAGGCTAGTATCGACGGCGATCAGGCTTTTGGTTTCTGGTTAGCTATCTCTGTCTTTCCTCTTTTTGCTTGTTCATCTCACTTGGGTATCAGTTATTTGTGCAGTTGGGTGGAGTTCACTGAAGCTTTTTTGCCCGTCCTATTGATCATGGGCACCGTACTGATCACGGGAACTTTATAAAAGCTTGTGTCTTTTCATTAGTTATTGAATTTACAGTTTGTTATGTGGTTGATTTTATCAGCGCTTTTTGGTATTTGTGCTTGTTTTTGTTGCTCGGGTTGTTTGCTGACGTTCATACGCGCGTCTTCATGAAGAATAGAGGCCCCCAAGTGCATGATATTGAATTTTATATATTTACTTATCACCACATCTTGTCAATTCGATGTAGTGCTTTGGGATATCATCGGGGGAACTTTTCGTGATGAAGATACTGTTCTTGGAAAAACTAGTAAATGTGAACACTTGCGTGAAACTGATATGCATGTATAAATTAATTTTGATACATGTATGAATGTTTGTATTAGCACAAGGGCCTCTACGATGAAATTAAGCAGAACTTAGTGGTGACCGCCAGTCGCTAGTGCCTTCAATTTGCCATGGTTTAACCGTCTCTTCCTCAATTACTGCTTCCTTTTATATATTGGTTCACATTGCTGAGGAAATAAGTTCAGCGCTTATTTTTTCTTTTGGCTTTTGAAAATGCTTAAAGTGCTGATCCTTTTGAGTTTTCAATGTCTTGTCAGACTATTCCCCGACTTGAGATGCCATTTTCACCTTTCATGGTCTATTTACCATATCTTGCAAGTCTTTAAAACTCGTCTTCATCTTTTGCTGCTTGAAGTTATTTTCTGGAGAAATGATCGGTAAGTTGTTCCTTGAGCAGGTGTTTGGAGCATTGATTTAAGGAACAAGTAAAATGGATTTAAAGTCGAAAGGTATAACCTGGGTTGGGAATATTTGCCAGAAGTTTGAAACTATGTGCAGTGAGGTGGATAACATCCTAAACCAGGTATTTTTATTGTTTCTATTCTAGTTTTTCTTCAGTTTGTACCAATATGATGGTGTAAAAGTCATAGACCATCAATTAACAGCTGTACCTCCACTTACCTTTTTTATGCATCAGAAATTGCTATGCCTCCACTTTGATCAAGCTACCTCAGTTATGAACTTTTCTTATGCATTTACTGCTTCTTGATTTGCAGGATACAGTGAAATATGTTGAAAATCAAGTAAATACTGTTGGTGAGAACATGAAAAGATTCTATGCTGAAGTAGTTCAAGATATAAATCCTCTTTTACAGAATTCTTCAAAGAATGCAACTCATGTTGAGCCGTCTGATACAAATCCTGCCACTTGTACTTCTGTTCAAACAACAATTAAAATTCAGGGAGATGATGAGCACAGTAATAATCAAGAGAAATTCCCTGCAGCTGAAGAGCGACCACCTATTTTTAAAGATGCTGAAGTTGTTGAAGATATTAAGCCTCTCTTACAGAATGCTATAGAAAGCACAGCTCTTGTAGTGCCTTCCAATGCAAATCCTGCCCCCCATTCTTCTACTGAATCAATAAGTAGAATTCAGAGAGATGATGAAAATATTATTCTTGAAGAGAAATCCCCCATTGTTGCAGAGCGATCACCTGTTTTTGAGGATGGTGAAGTTGTTCAAGTTATAAATCCTCTTTTACAGAATGCTACAAAAGTTGCAATTCAAGTAGTGCCTTCCAAGACAGATTCTGCCACTAATACTTCTTCGGAGTCAACAATTAGAATTCAGAGAGATGATGACCATATTATTGATCAAGAGAAATTCCTTACTGCTGAAGAGCAATCACCGGTTTTTGAAGAGAGATCATACAGAGAGCTCATGTATTCTGTGCCTCCAAAGGACAGGAAGATTCATGCATCTAGTGAGCTTCACTCTTCAGATCAATTGGGTGCCCAAACTTTTGAGGAAGTTGAAGGCACAAAGTCTGACGTAGCATTAGGAGACACAAAAGATGTTTTAAAAGATGAGAACTCTGATGTGAACTTTGAAGAAAATGAAGTGGAGGAGACCTCTACAAGACAGAGGCTTGAATTGTTTTCATCTGACATGAAAGAATCTTTGGAAGAGTCATTATTGAATGAATTTATCGATGATGATTGCAATGTTCCACGTGGACTTCTTGCTGAGGTTTCACATGTGACTTCACTTCATGGAGAGAACTTTCAGTATCCTCAAAGGGAAAAAGTAGCTTGTGGTGGATTTTCAGTTGGTTCTGACTGTCTTTATAAAGTTAGAAGTGCTATTTCTTTGTCAAGTGATTTCCCATGGCCAACATGTGAGGAGAAAATAGTGCAGGACCTTTCGTGCTCCAACAGTTCCTTAAAATCAGGCCACTGTAGTGAGTTGGAGAATTCATTCTACAATACCCCTACCATCATAAGTTCTTGTAATGATCCTTCTAGCGGGGCCAGTCACAGTTCTTGTAATTCTGGTTTTCTCTTATCTTCCACATCTGGAACATATGTATGCTGTAATAATGAGATGGAAGATATGGGAACTACCTCCTCCAACAGCATTATTTCCTTGGAATCTATGAGTAAGTATTTCGCTATTTCTTATTTATATGCAATATTTAGTTACTTCTACAACTGTTTGTCCTTTCAGTTAATTTTTGATAAGAGTAACAATGTCTGTGGAAATGTTGGAATATGGCTTTGGGGTGATAATTTCGAGCTATTATTTGATGCTTGGCATTTCTTTGGAAAGGGTTGAGGGGTTACTTGCCTTTGGCTGACAATTTTCTAAATATGGGATTCTATTCTACTGTTTCTTTCTTTCCAGTTATTTTCCGTGATATTTAAGAGGATTTCTTGCGGTCTTTATTCTCTGCTTTATCCAGTAATATTTATTTAGAAAGTCGTATGTCATCTTAGGCATATGAAGTGGTTTCTAAATATTCTTGGAAAATGGTCATATGGTCTCATGCTAAGTTGCTGTTCTTTCTATTGATTAAAACTGAGTTTTCCTGGGTGATGTAATTATAAAAAACAAAATTGAATAGCAGATATATCTATATATTTTGTTTGTGCGTTTATGTTGGATATTATTGTTAAGCAGTGGAGAAGCATAAGTTTAGGCATCATGCGAAGAAGTATTTATCAGTTTGTTTGGCTTTATCTGGCAAATATTCATTGTAGGTAGTTGTCTCTCAAGGCAAGGCCTTTGTGTGACCTATCTTGAACTCTATGCAATTTGACATGAGAAAATGATTATTCACGAATCCATTATTTCCTTTCAATAATGCAGTACAATGTGATATAAAAGAGGATATCTCAATACTTTTAGGTTTGCAAGGCATGTTGGGTCTGGATATTGTTTCTTCCAAAAAAAGAGAACAGAAATGGCCAATCCATTGTTACTTCAAGCTAACTGTAAATGCTTCTGACAATATGTTGTAGTCCCCCTGTCCAGTACAATCTTCATCCATTTGTTGGATTTTGGTTTCCTGCAAATGATAAGTATTCTAGTTGCGATGGTTTGTGATTCCTAGATCACACCCTTCTGCCAAAACACGCCGTTAGGGACGGACATCTTCATCCTGTAAGATGTCAAGAAGTCTGAAGTTGTTCCCTTATGACCTTACTATTTATTTACTTGTTTGCTGCTATATGCTTTCCTCTTCTTTGGATATTAAACATACTTTTATCTAGTAACACCATTCTTTGATTGTTTTCTTATTCAACTTTTGCTATTAATGTTATTTCTATATGTTGTCCTAAAATCATGTACAGGAAGTTTCAGTAGCTGTGGTTATATCAGTGATGATATGGAAGAAATGGATACAGTTGATTTGACTGATAAGGTGAAACCGGAGGAGAGCTGTGTCACTGTGGACATTAGAAAACATCACGGAGTCTTTTCTAGACCTCGGACTTTCAGATCATACAAGGTTCACTCTTGCTCCGCCCTTTTCATGGCTATATATGTGTTTGGCCCCATTGATCGAGCATTTATGGATTTACTACATCTTCATCTTTCAGACATCTCATTGTTTTTCTAAGTCAGGATGCTTGAATAGAATTCTCGGGAGTATATTCCGTGCAATATTTATTTGAAAATCAAAGGAAAACAATGCACAGTTAAAATTTCTGTTGATGCCTTCAACTTTTGGAATTCGTAAAACTAAACTACAACAGCACCACCATATAGAAAACTAACAACCCTACTTTGTTTTTCGCTTTGCAGAAAATGATCAAGGATGCTTTTACGCACAAGAAAAGATTAATCAAGGAGTATGAGCAGCTAGCTATTTTGTATGGAGACCCTGATTCAGTTTGTGGCCAGGATACCATGCAGAGGCACTTGTGTCCAGGTGGCCCTTTAGCATCGGAACTGAATTTACAGATTCGTGAGAAGCATGACTCTGACTGGGAACTATTGTGAACGATTCAAGAGGCTGAAGGAAACAACTGGCGATGAGGATGAGGCTGGTTAAACGGTTGGACTTGGACAGACTGTTGCTCCTGGTAAATAAAGCTGAAGATGGTGCCCATCTTATGAATAATAACCAACCCTTTCCCCTGCTGTGAATAGAATAATGAGTTGGATGTTAGTGTTACAGAAATTTTATTTAGAGGACTGCCTGCAATCTATTTGGGAAACTTGGAAGTGATTTCTAGTAGTTTAACAACTTAAAGAGTTTTGATGTTCCAGTGCCTTTCTAGTTAAACACCATCTCTTTGCGGAATCATCTAGTTCATGTTGTGTTCTACAAAGCAATGGCGACGAGGAATCTAACATGGAAGGAAGAGGGAATCCTCAATTCCAACAATGCAATTAACTCAAAAGATCCTACATTATTCCTTAACAACGGGCAATATATGGATAATTTCAAACACATATTATTCTCTGGCCTGACATAGTAAAAGAACAAACAATATAAAAAATCTTTCAAAACAACAAAAACCTCTGACCTTAAGCCTTAAACCTTAGCCACTTCGCAAACAAACTGAAAAAACAGAACCGCTTACTGGGACGGACCATTCGACTGACAGTCCAAAGAGAATTTTGAGAATATGATAATGAGGGAAGCTTACGGTTTCCATGCTCGTTGCCTTCACTTTCTCGCCGCGAATCGCCTCCCATTTCCTTACCGCCACTGCCACCGTCGCCCATTCTCCTCCTACACCCCGTCGTGTTCGGTTTCCATAGCCAACAAGAAAGAGAAGGTTATCGTGATTTCTGGTCCCACTGGTTCTGGAAAGACCCGTCTTGCGTTAGAGCTCGCCAAGCGTCTCAACGGAGAAATTATTAGTGCGGACTCTGTCCAGGTCGCTAACCTATCCCTTTATCTTATTTTTCATCCGACTTTCATGTATTATGTTGGAGACAGTAAGGATGCTTGTGGGTGTCTGTTTATATTCTGCTTTCAAACTGTTTTTTTTCCCCCTTCTGCTAATGAATGTTTTGACCAGGGAAACTTATTCGGAAAGGTGAAGCGATTTTGTCGTTATAAATACATTTAAAACTGGGAAGTAAAGAAAAGAAAAGCAAATTGCAGTTCTCACCATTGCTGTTTTTATCTGAGGAGAAATTTAGCACCTTTACTGGTTAGCTCGGGGAATTTAGTTTTTGAAGAATTGCCTCGTGGTGTACGTTAACTTCGTAGCATATATAGATACTAAAGTGTTCCGGTGCTAAATCTGATATAAACGTACGATGGATTGAAATTGTTGAATCTTTTATTCTTACTAATTACTATTTGATGAAATAAATTGAGTTTACTCGCCTTTTAGTGCAGGTGTATCGTGGTCTTGATGTTGGATCTGCAAAGCCTTCCTTAAGTGACAGAAAGGTATTTATTTTAGGCGTTTTTGGCTCTTAGTACTTTGCTTTTACTGACATCCCACTCTTTGATCAATAAATTAAGAGAAAGTCTTCCAAGTAGTTAATAAGTTGCATGTTAAATAGGTTATAGGTATGCACTTAACTTGGTTTTTTTTTTTTCCTTTTGAACAAAGACATTGTAGAAGTTGTTGAGAGAAGAGCAGTTATGGTCAATGCAATGATTGATGCTCTGTTTCTGATTAACCTTCTGATTAACTTGGTTAATTGTATGGAGTCTGTTGCAATTCCCACAGGCATACATCACAAGTTGTGCTCAGTGTGTGTGTGTGAGAGAGAGAGAGAGAGAAGTGGGAGAGAGGGAGTGAGTTGCTATCACAACTTAAAGTAGTGCCTAGGATTTTGTATGGCCACGAAAATATTAAAGAAGAAAATGTGAACAAATGAAGATTGCACCTGTTATTATCTCATTTTATGCAGTTTTCTTTTATGTCTATGGCAGAACCAATGGTTCAATTGGGTTAGCCAATAGTGCATAGTCTTCTCTTTCTCCACAGAGGTCCACCCTCACGATTGAACCTTGGTAGGTTAGGGGGAAATAAGCCTCCTCCAATAACTATGGGCAACTTCTGGGGACTTATTTTGGTGAACTCTTGTATGTTTTTTTTGTCTACAAATCATCATCAAACTAAAAGGGAAATGCTTAATTGTAAAGAATGAAGCTAGATATACGGAAACTTTTACTAAAGTCTTGTTTCTAATTGAGTATGTGGAGATTATATAATGCTATATTGACGACAAACTTTATATCATATTACTGCTACTTTATGTGTACGTGTCTGAATTCAGACATAGAATTTAGCAAAATTTTCATAGGAAAAAAGAAGTGTTATCCCTTACATATCATACATAATCATTTATAAAATTGTCTGAGCAACCTAACCATTCTTCACTCTGGTGTGGCATTTATTTCCTATTAAATTTGTAAATTATGTTATTTTTCTAGAAATGTTGTCAGTTATTTGCATCTTATTTGCATCAACTGGGGTAGTTACGTTAACTTCATTTTGCAGGAAGTGCAACACCATCTGCTTGACATTTTAAACCCATCTGAAGGTATTTCTCTGAGGAAACATTTATCTTACAAGAGTGTTATATGACATCTAGTTTATGCTTATTTTCTTTTGCTACGTTTCTTTTTTTCTTACCATTAACATGTTTATCATGCACTGGCTTTTCAGATTACAGCGTTGGACAATTTTTTGAAGATGCAAGGCAAGTCACACAAAATATTCTCAAGAATAACCGTGTGCCTATTGTGGCTGGTGGGACTGGATTGTACTTACGATGGTAAGTTATCTTTACACTTGACTCCGTGATGAGCCAGATACAGAACTAGTGTTTCCCTGTTTTCTACGACATATCTCAAACTTTTCAATTTATGAAATCCATCAGATGCGGCCAGGACAACATTTTGGCCCGAGTAGCTAATTATTGAGTGCATTTTTATCAAAAAAACTGAAAAGAAAGAGTCAAGAATACATATCCCAATAATATGATTAATTGTGTTATGAGTTTTTACATATCCCAATAATATGATTAATTGTGTTATGAGTTTTTAATGTGTTATATCAACATTTTTTTTCATAAAAGTTTTTCATTATGAATATAGGTATATCCTTTTAATTACATGCACTCATTTAATTCTGCACATATGTATATATACAAAGGATAAGCATATGATTCATTTAAGCCATATTTCTCCAACCTCTCCCCTTATATTAACATGGAATCCAAACCACTTCTACTTTCTGTTGGTTTCCTTATAAATTTCTGCCTTGTGGGCCATTAAACAACGTCTAATCTTGCAAATTTCAGGCGCCAGATGTTCATTCTTGGGTATGAGGGGTGTAAAGTGTGTGAATATCCCATGTTGACTAGGAACAAGTGCCTAATAAGCCTAATAAGACTTGAGAGCAATCTTTCTCCTCTTAAGGTTCCTTTTGGGGTAGAGTTAATCTTAGCTTTATCATGGTATCAATGCCACTCCTAGTTTAACATCTGTTCTCCCAGATATGTCTAGCCATGTGAGTTAGTGCAAATGTCTGGTCCAACAAACTTTTCACACCAAATATTCATTCTTAAGTGTGGGGGGTATGTATTAATACTCCATATATACTAGGAATAAGAGCCTAATAGTCTTATAAGACTTAGTTTTATTATGGTCTCTTCTAATAAAGGATTGAATCCATAAGGATATGTTATGTTGTCATATACCGATTAGGATAAGGATTTGTTATGTTATCCTATATCCATTAGGATTTGTTTCTATTTTATTTTATTTTAAGTTTCCTAGTTAGGAAGGTTTTCTTGTCCAACAAGAAAAGAAATAAGTTAACTTTAGAAAAGGATTTCAATCAATCCTTTTCACATTAGAATTAGGACTCTTATATACCATAGTTAAGGCTATAAAAGGGAGTGTTGGGACC
>JAOQMP010000210.1:51363909-51374426 GCA_027563575.1 Erythroxylum pedicellare
ACAAATTGAAGCCGAAGAAATATGGTCCTTATGAGATACTACATAAAATCAACGACAATGCTTATGTTATCAATCTGCCTGAGGAGATGGGAATTTCAAAGACTTCTAATGTTGCTGATATCTATGATTTTCATGGAGAAGAAGAGCTCTATCCTAACGACAACTCTAGGTCGAGATCTTTTCAAGTGGAGGGGACTAATAGAGGATTGAATCCATAAGGATATGTTATGTTGTCATATACCAATTATGATAAGGATTTGTTATGTTATCCTATATCCATTAGGATTTGTTTCTGTTTTATTTTATTTTAAGTTTCCTAGTTAGGAAGGTTTTCTTGTACAGCAAGAAAAAGAAAATAAGTTAGCTTTAGAAAATGATTTCAATCAATCCTTTTCATACTAGGATTAGGACTTTTATATACCATACCACATTAGGGATATAAAAAGGCGGGTTGACATATTTTTTAGGGACCCGAAACATTATTATTCTAAAAAAGATTATACAGTAAATTCTCCTGAGAGAGTGTCTTTCTCTTATTGATTAAATCCTAAGTTTTATGCTTAGATTTGGTTCCGAGATTAACCTAAAATTTCTACCTAATTACTTCCGTTGTGTCATCTTCTCAAGTGAGAAGATTTGTTTAAAATTTTTTATTAAGCGAATTTGTTCCTAAATAAGAAGACGTTTTTAGTTATTGATTTGATTGTTTTCTTTCCAACTGAGAAGTGTGTTGTTGATTCAGTGAATATTTTTCCTAGTGAGAAATGTCTTATGTTGGTATATTTTTTGTTTGTAACAAGCTTGAGCATTGATGTTCTAACTTGAGGAGGTGTATTAGAGATCGATTATAATCACCCTTGATTTACCATAGTCTAAATGGATTGGTCTCTAATATGATTATGTAAATCAAGAGATTTTATTACTTAATGTACACATAATTCTTCCTTATATTTAATGCTTCATTATGAGAGTGAGCCTTGGGACAACTGGTAAAGTTGCTCCTTTGTGACCAGGTTACTGGTTCAAGCCACGGAAACAATCTCTTTGTAAAAATACAAAGAGAAGGTTGCGTACATCATGACCCTCCTAGACCCCCGCAAAGTGGGGAGCCTTGTGCACTGGGTACGTTAACTTTGACTTTGACTTTATATAATGCTTCATTACTATGTGACATACACAATAGCAATAAGAAACATTTAGCCTTTTGGTTTTTGTGTTCGTAGATGTATACTTTTATGTCAAATCATGCAAATCTTGTGTCAGTCTTTCTCTCCGTCTCCAATTTCTTTGTATTGATATTCTAATATCGTATGAGTTTTTATTATGTATATGAATGATGTCACTTAAGTCAATGATGTGTTTCTAATTTGAGTTAGATGCATTCGAATGAGTTTTGACATCCCTAGTTTATTTGCTCATACATGTATTTTTGCGATGAAGTTCACAGTGATCTTATCTCTTCTACTGTGTTTACATGGTCAAAACTCAGGATAAGCAGTTGTTTAATATTCTACCAAGGACACAAGCTGTTGTTTGGTATCCTTGCCTTCTTGCTCTGCCACCTGCCTATAAGCCCATATGTCTATAGGTCCTCAGGAGACCGATTCTTTTTAGCTTGAATGAGACCTTAGCTTGTCTCATGAGGGCAACTTCATATCCCACTATTTCAGATTCCACATATAATCAATTTACACTTCTTTCAAAGTCCTCTAGCTGTGGTACTGTTGGAGGTTGTGGCTCTAGTGGTTGGGCCTACAGTGATGTTACTCGTACTGTGGTAAAGGGAGTGAGTGTCTCCTTCCATAGTCATTAGGTATATTGAGACATTTATTATCCAATTCGCGATCGTCCTGCTTGGGCTGCCAACATTGCACATTGAGATTGATGGTCATTTCATTCGTGAAAAGTCAGTGAAAGGAGAATTTGTGACTGATTTTGTTATTTTAAGTTATTAACTAGCTAATTTGCTTACCAAGTCTTTTAAAGGCACTCAAGAGAATATATCTGCAGCAAACTTGGTACATATGACGTCTATCCAACAATTAGAGAGGGAGTGTTATGAATGTAGGGATATTCTTGTAATTATATGCTTGTAACCCTATTAAGTCTACTAAGATATATATATATATGCACACATACACACACACAGAGAGACACGGGCTAGGCATATGATTAGTGTAAAAGAGGAGGAATCAGAATCACTTATTGTTGATTAGCATTTAGCCATTTTCTTTTAATAGTAGGCAGTAAAGATAATCTTGTTATTTACTTTCTATATAGGATTCCTAGCATAGGTGTTCTAAATCTCCAAAATTGCCCCTCAAGTTGGAGCACAATTACCTAAACTTGTTACAAATTGTCTTTACCCGAAATTCATAATTCTCTCAATGTATGTAGCATTGGAACATTCAGCATAAGACCTTTAGAAACTTCTAAAATACTATTCTTCACCTCTGGAAGAGTTTCATTTTGACACCACATTTGAAACATCATGCAACTTTTCACTCCCAGAAGAATTTTGGCGTGACACTTTCTTGATCCACCACTTGTGAAGTCAATTATAGGGAAGAGAACAACTGCAGTTCTCCAACATTCAAGAATGAAGTTAAATCTCTAAATCGATAATGTCTCCCCATCAGCTTAAAATAAAAATCTGCAGAAGTGAACGTAAATGAAATCTTAAATAGGATCGACAAAGAAGAAATCTTTGGGACAAAATGAAAAAATCAATAGTAGCATGCTCCATGAACAGTATCACGTAGCTACTGCTTATAATCCATGTCATAAAGTGGTTCTTCCTTTTTTAAAGTTTTTTTGGGGCCCACATTGAAAATAGAATGACTTATGATAGTGTTCACCACCACATCAACACTTGTCATGTCACAAAGTAATCTTTCCTTTTGTTGTTTTAGGGTTTTTTTCTGGCTCATATTACGTAAAAAAGAAATAGAATGGCTTATTATTGATTAGTTTTTAGTCTTCTATTTACTTCCATATAGGATCCATAACGCATAGTTTTTAGTCTTCTATTTACTTCCATATAGGATCCATAACGCAATTATACGAAATCTCTAACAATTAGCTTAAGCTGTATTCTTCAATCTCTCCCTTTACATTAACAGAGTACAAAGCCATGCTAATGCTGTCATCTTGAGTAGCTTTTTCTTTTCATATGTTGTAATTCTATAGTTATACGGGTTTTCCTCAGTTTATAAGCAATCAGCTCCACTAGATCTTTCCTTTTCGTAAGAAGATTTATCATCAGAATTTGCTTCAAAGTTATCTCATCTCTGTTCATATCAACTACCATCTCTTAAAACTTGTTTCCTTGTTGACATTATACACTTAAATCTAGTGATAAGAAATGAAATGATATCCAACATAGCATTTTTGGAACTTGGAGCACCCCTTGGCCATGTATATCGACTATTATTGGCTTTCAGGCTCATTTTTCTTTGCTCAGAATTGAAACAAGATTACGATGAGGCAGTTAGTCGAGAGATATCACGTTGTAAATTACTTGAAACACCTTAAATGCTGTCAATATTCTGAAGTGAGGTGAAACTAATGTAGCAAATGCATATAAGTATGTTGCATGGAATTTTCAGGTTCATATATGGGAAGCCAGATGTTCCAAAAGCATCACTGGAGATTGCTTCTGAAGTACACTCTGAGCTTTCAGAATTTCAGAAGAATCAAGATTGGGATGCAGCAGTTCAGTTAGTTGTAAAATCAGGCGATCCAAAGGCTGAACTATTGGCTGCCAATGATTGGTACCGTTTGCGGCGCAGCCTTGAGATAATCAAGGTTAACTGGTGATCTTTTAGCTATCCTGATGTGATATTGAGAGTTATTTTCTCTTAACATCTGCTGAGACACTTGTGTACTGGAAACTGTTCTGTGTTAGGTTATTTTCCTTTTATAACTTGTTTTTTCTCATTCTCATTATTTGGGTATTGGTTATGGGATTTAGTTATTTGTCAAGAATGGAGAATTATATGACAGCAGCATGAGTTGCATGAGCTATAATCATTTCATATATCTATTTCTTTTGATATGACAGGCTAGTGGATCTCCACCTTCTGCTTTTCAAGTTCCATATGATTCTTTCAAAGAACCATTCAGCACAGATTCCAGATACAGGTCCTACAGTGTGAATACATATCAAGATGCAAATGACTCAGTCAAATCAAAGGATTTGGACTATGAGTTCCTTTGCTTTTTCCTCTCAAGCCGTAGAATAGATCTCTACAGATCAATTGATTTTCGGTGCGAGGAAATGCTATCAGGTGGATTACAACTTGTCCTCTGTGGTATATGGTTATATATCTCCCGGTGATATCAAATTCTCTCATTTTGGTTGATTGGGAGAAATATTACCTTTATCATTCATTAGATGAATATTTGTCAAATTGTTTTTTTTTTTTAGAACTCTATTTGTTCTAGAGATTTATGGTATTTATGATTTAAATTTGTTGAAGATATATAAAATTTGTAAGATATAGCGGACATGATTGGCTGTACATGTCCTGTAGCATTGTCTTTCAGGCTGGCAAGCTTGTTGTCGATAGTTTCTCTTGGTCATCTATGTTACTGTTTACTTTAACCACCAGGCTTGCTTGCTGAACTTGTTATTTGAAAAGCTAATTTTAGTATAGGTAAAAAGAGATTCTTATACTAAGCTGCAGTGTTTCCTTCATCATTTTGGATTATTTAAGTATTAGAAACTATTTATTATCGCTGTGGATCCATCTTAATTATATCTCCTATAGCTTTTTCCCTTTCCTTTTACCGTGTTTTCCCCATATGCTAGTGGAAGTATAGGTTAGAATAGTGAAAAATGATAATTTTCTGGTCTTAATTTCATAAGTTTCTTGAATAAGGCATCGATCTTGAGTTACAATTTTTGTGCATGTGGTTTCATTATTCAACTCTGAATTATACTTTTTTTTAACTTTGTTTTGTTTGTAGGAAGTGATGGGATTTTGTCTGAGGCAAAGTGGCTTCTTGACTCCGGTCTCCTTCCAAATTCCAATTCTGCAACCCGAGCAATTGGTTATAGACAAGTACGTAACTTACGTATGCTCACAATGAATTCCGTGATGAAATGCTGTTTCTAGTTTTTCTGTCTGTCAGTCTCGTCTTTTGCATGGTAGCTTGGATCTACTTGCTTCAACTTATCAACAAGCTAGCTGTATTACCTTTTGGATCTTTAGGCAACTACCTAGATAACTTTAAGTTAGATTAATATACCTTGTTAGATTGATTGGCAAAAATTCTATTTAAATGGATAATAATGTTGGCATTATTCTCACAATTTCTATGATTTTATACGATTGTCATTTGTCTGGAATCCTTACATGTTCAGTTATGTTTATAACTAAAGGTTTCTTTTATATGGTTTCAGACTATGGAGTATCTTTTACATTGTAGGCAAGGCGGTGGCATGAGTTCTGCTGGAGATTTTTATGCTTTCCTATCTGAATTCCAGAAGGCATCTAGGTATTTCTGCTTTGCAATTGATAGAAATGTCATGCTCCCCAAAGATCTTAATTTGTACTGTAATAGAACTGCAAGTTTCCTTGTTTGTTTTTCAACCGGAAATTGCTAATGATGAAAATATTGAAAGTTTTATTTGTCATTCAACAGATTAAAACACCCAAGAAGGGTAATGTAAATACTTTGGGTAGCATATGCTTTCTTATGTTACGTGGAAATGGGTGCCGCTTTTAATAAACTTTCCATTGCACTTTGTATGATGATGTTATATTCATCATCATATTTGAACTACTGGACATATAGAATTGAAATCCCCTGGCAAGTGAGTAGTTTGGTATTGGGAAGTTTGAATGGCATCTCTTTTTGTTGTGCTACAACTTTATTTTTAATCTTGATTGGGTGCTGGCAGGTTCTGATCACAATTTTCTGATGGTATTAAGATAGAGTTGGTTTTTATGTATGGCTGTTTTATAACAGTTTCTCAAGCCCTTCTATATTTTGTTTGCAGAAACTTTGCAAAAAGGCAAATGACGTGGTTCCGCAATGAGCACATCTATCACTGGATTGATGCTTCTAAACCACTGGTATATTTTGCTGTGATTCTGTATTTAAAACTGCTTACGAGTGGTTATGCTAGTCTTTACTAAAGGCATGTCCCTTGGGATTTTCTTTTTGGGTTTTCCATAAGGGGGATATCGATGGTTCTCTCTATAAGGCTCTTAGTGCCTGCTGTTTTATCATTTGTGATCACATTTTTCTTTTGCTCTTGCATTCATTGTTGTAGCTTTGCAAGTGTTTGCATGCATTAGCAATTCTGAAGTGAATAACTGAACAGAAAATGTATGTTACAACTGTTGGGTTTTATATTGTAACAATTAAGTCTTGAAAATATGTTTTTTTCTGTATTTTTTCAAGAGGATTGTACAATATTTATATACAATTTGAGGAAATTACAATCCCTAGATTTAAGGGATTATAATATGGTAAATCTAGATTCATATCAAATAGAATCAACACTCCCCCTCAAACTGGAGCGTATATCAGATGCATCCAGCTTTTTACATATATATATTATCCTAGGACCCTGTAAGGACTTAGTCAACATGGCTGCTAGTTGATCCCTAGAGTTCACATAAGAAGTCTTAATGATGCTTGAGAGGATTTTCTCTCTGATGAAGTGACAATCAACTTCTATATGCTTGGTCCTCTCATGAAAGATTGGATTTGATGAGAGATACATAGCTGACTGATTATCATAAGCAAGTTCCATAGGACCACAAAACTGCAAGTCCTGGAGCAAGTGCTTTAACCATAAAAGTTCACAAGTAGAATTAGCCATAGCAGGATACTTTGCTTCCGTGCTAGGCCTTGCAACAACAGTTTGCTTCTTGCTCTTCTACGAAATTAGGTTTCCTCCAATAAGAACATAATAACTAGAAGTGGACCTCCTGTCACTAACATCACTTGCCCAATCTGCATCAACATATCCAATGATTTTTGTATGAACCCTATCCACATAAACAAGCCCCTTACCAGGTGATCCTTTGATGTACCTTAGGATCCGAACGACCGCATTCCAATGATTCTCATATTGTGAGTTAAGAAATTGGCTCACAACACTAACAGGAAAAGCAATGTCAGGTCTAGTCAAAGTGATATAGTTCAACTTTCCCACTAACCTTCTATACCTGTCTGGATCAGAATAGGGCTCCCTTTGATTAGGTAGCAGCTTCACATTTGGGTCCATAGGTGTGTCAACAGGCTTACAATCTAGTTTCTTCCAAAATATCAAGAGCATACTTCCTTTGAGAGATAGCAATACTTGTCTTTGATTGGGCCACTTCAATCTCAAGAAAGTATTGAAACTGACCAAGGTCTTTAGTTTGAAAATGCTTTAACAAATATCGCTTCAATTCCTTAATGCCTTGTTGATCATCACCTATAATGACAATATCATCCACATACACCATAAGATAAATAAAGGTACCCAATGATGAGCGTTTAAAAAATACCAAATGATTTGCCTCACAATGAGTCATGCCAAATTGTTGGATGACTTTGCCAAACTTCCCAACCCATACTCAAGGTGACTGTTTTAAACCATATAAGGATTTCTTTAACTTGCAGACCCGGCCTAACTCCCCTTGAGCAACAAATTCAGGGGGTTGCTCCATACAAATCTCCTCCTCCAAATCACCATGTAAGAAGGCATTCTTAATATCAAGTTGATACAAGGGCCAATGTTTGATGGCAGCCATAGATAATTAAAAACGAACAGATGCCATCTTAGCAACAGGAGAGAAGGTATCACTTTAATCCAAACCATAAATCTGAGTGTATCCTTTTGTGACTAGGCGGGCTTTCAATCGGTCAACCTATCCATCAGAACCAACTTTAACAGTAAAAACCAATCAACATTTGACTATAGATTTGCCAGGTGGAAGTGAAACAAGTGTCCATGTATGATTGGACACCAAGGTTGTCATCTCATCAATCATAGCCTGTCTGACACCAAGGTTGTCATCTCATCAATCATAGCCTGTCTCTATTTGGGATGGGATAGTGCTTCCTAAAGACTTAGGAATGGTAATAGATGATAAAGTAGAAACAAAGGCATAGTTTGAAGGAGGTAATCAGTGGTAACTCAGAAAGTGATAAATGGGATGAGAATTACAAGTAGAGCGTGTACCTTTATGAAGTGCAATAGGTTGGTCATCAGAAGTATCAGGCAGGACCGCAACAGGAGAAGAGATTGGGGCTGGAACTGAATCACAAGTATCAACTGAAAGAGGAAGCTCTAATGTGTCTGGTCATTGTCGCTCATAAGCAACACCAAATCGACGTGAGGAATTAGCTTGTAACTGCGGATCCGAAGATGAGTCAAGAAGAGGCACAGGTCATACCTATGAAGTCGTGTCAGATGTAGTTGATGATGCGAAGAATGGTGTATCCTCAAAGAAGGTAACATCTGCAATCATGTAGAAACGGTTTGCAGTGGGGGAATAACACTGATACCCTTTCTGAACCCGAGAATACCTTGGAAAGATACACTTAATAGCACGAGCAGACAACTTGTCACATCCAGGAGATAGATTATGAACAAAGTAGGTAGAACCAAACACAAATGGGGGAACAACATAAAGAGTATCCCTAGGAAACAAGATAGTATGAGGAACCTTATTACCTAGAATAGTAGATGGCATGTGATTGATTAAGTAACATGAGGTAAGTACCGCATCACTGCAAAATTTTAAAGGCACTTTAGCATTTATTAATAGAGTGCCAGTTGTATCAATAAGATGACGATGTTTACGTTCAACCACTCCTTTTGGTTGGGGTGTATCAGGACAACTGGAGTGATGTATGAGGCCATGGGATGCCAGAAATGACGTGAATGAAGCAGAAAAATATTCTTTGGCATTATCACTACGCAAAACCCAAATTGTCTTTCCAAATTGGTTCTTGATTTCTGAACAAAAAGTCTTGAAGGCATCAAATAACTCAGAACGATCTCGCATTAAAATAAATAAGTACATCTTGAAAAGTCATCAATGGAGGTAACATAATACCTATATCCTAAAACAGACGTAACACGACTAGGATCCCAAACATCAAAATGAACAAGATTAAAAGGAGACATAGTTTAACTACTGACACTACTTGGAAAGGAAACCCTGACATGTTTTCCAAGTTGACATGACTCACACTTCAAGGACTTCAAACAAGAAAGCTTTGGAACTATTTGCTTTATTTTTTCTAGACTTGGATGGCCTAGACGACGATGAAGATGATCAGGAGACTCTGAAACAACACATATGATAGATGAATGAGGTTGTAGGTAGTAGAGACCTTGTGATTCAAATCCAACTCCAATCATTTGTCTTGTACTCCGATCCTGTATAAGAAAGGAATCAGAATTGAAGCAATTTAGAGTGCGAGTAAGTTGGCTGATAGAGATTAAATTAAAGGGACAGCCAGGTACAAATAAAATAGAATTTAAAGGTAAAGTTGGAATAGGTGAAGCTTGTCCAATTCCAATGGCTTGTTTCTTGGGTCCATCAGCAAGAGTAAACACTGTGGGGTGTTGTAGTTAGTGATAGTTTAGTGAAAAGAGAGGGATTACCGATCAAGTGATCAGAAGCAGCAGAGTCTAAAATCCATGATCCAGCAGAATGGGAGAGGCAAATGGTAGAATTACCCGTACGCATACAGTGGCCAAAGAAGAGGCCTGCTTAGTTGCCTTAAACTGAAGGAATTCCTTATATTCATTGGCAGAAAGACGATGATCTTCCTCAAACTCAATCTTTTGTTCAACATTTACTGGAGACTGAGCGACATTGGTTGTTTTGTTTGGAAATCCATATAAGGAGTAACAACGATCCTGAGTGTGTCCATCTTGGTCACAATAGAAGCAATGGAAGTTGCGTCTACCACCTCTACTACAACCACGACCACGACCTCGACTTCCTCGGCTAGATGAATTAGAGACCAAAGTCACTTGAGAATCAGTTTTTGACGAGGGAACTCGAATTAAACGATCAATGAGTTCCTCCACTATAGGAATATTTGGATTCGTCAGGGTTTGATTCCGAACGAATTCATAGTCTTTACGAAGACCGTGGAGAATAAACACCAAAAGCATATTATCTAGCTTTGCTGACATCTTTTATGCATCATCACTCATCATCATTAGTTTGATTTCATCACAAAGAGATGCGCCTTGTTCAAACAGGCATGCAAGTCAGTGTCTGTCATCTAAAGTAACGATAAACTAAGAGCCATCTCATAAAGCCTTTGTATATCATTAGCATAGATAGTGACGCGCACTGCGAAAGGACTAACGTCGATGTGATGATTGTTTTCAATGGATATTTTTGTTTGATGGGTTTTGACCTAGAGGTACTAAGAAGGATAGCAATTTTGAATTCAACAATCAAAAACATAAGGATACGCAAGGTTTGATTTCTACGACACCTCTTGGAAACTCGTTCCAAGCAATCCCGATGATCAAAATAAAA
>JAOQMP010000210.1:51406934-51418843 GCA_027563575.1 Erythroxylum pedicellare
AGTTTTTATTTTTGGTACATCAGAATCCCCAACCCCATGAACTTACGATGATTAGAACCATAGTAGTTATTAGTGAGGATACCATCACTTACTTAACATCAGGCCATCTGCCGTTTAATTTTAAAGGGTTTCAATATGATGACTGGATTCTTGTTGATGGCATTGCTAACAATGGATTTGTGATTCTAATTTGAGGTTGTCTTTTTTCGTGACAAGGGTCAAGAAGATGCACTATCTTTCAGGGAACTGTTGTATAGCTTTCCCAGTGACTGTGGAGCTGCAGCAGCAGCCAGGGATATTTCTCCTCATTTGTGTTTCATATGCTTGCTGCATTTGGCTAATGAAAATGGACTGAGCATACATGGTTCTGCCGACCTAGATGATCTCAGAATATATCTTCCTGGAAAATGACGCCCGAACTTGTGGTGTAGCAAAATTGCCCTTCTGTACCTTTCGATTAACGTGCATCATGTGGACCTTGATCTAGACTTCACTAACATCGTGTTGTATTAATTGTCACGTGCTGATGGCTTTGCTCTCTCTTTTTCAATGACCTTTTTGTCCTTTTACATTCGAAGTGTCATTTTATAATCTTGTTACAATATCCGGTGGCCCTGGATGGCTGGATCTACAAAGTATGAACTATAATACTTTTTTACTGCGGGGTATTAACGTAGGTGATAACCAGGCTGGCCGAGGAATGGTTGCAATCGTTTTCAGATAATTGGATTTGGATTTTTTCAGAGATGTTGGGTGGTAACAAATATGCTTTTTTTTTTTCCAGTTGATTTATCTATCAAGAAATTATTATGCAAGTTTTAAAACTAAGCGAAGGCCATCTTCAATTTTGACAAGTGTGTACGAAAACTTCGTCTTTTTGGAACGACGCGAAGACACGTGCCCCACTGCGATGTGACTCATCACGCAAAATAAAAGGAGCACAACAAAAACGAGGCCTTATTTCCGGTTTCATGGATATTTTTCCCAAAGAACTAAACCATCAAAAAGCTTCTAGGGACCATTAGTTACTTTTTTTTTTTTAAGTTTGCATACATAACAATATTTTTATATATTATCTTTAATTACATCATAACTTAATTCAATAACCTTGTTTGTCTCTTATAACTAAAATAATAATTTAAAAAATTCCTTTTCATATGATCTAATTGAAATAATTATATATACTCGAAATAAAATTATTATCAATAATGAGTATTTTATCATTGAACTTATTGATTAATTATGATGAAAGTAAGTATGTTGGTTTATTTTAATTAAGATTTGGCACGATGTTATTAAGAGGTCAATCTGATGACACAATACATGTGATTTCATATTAATGAGTGTGTTTGTGTTTCTGTATAGTTGCATATAGTTTTATGTGATTGGTGGTTGTGTAAATAAACATTTGTATGATAAGAGTTGTTCTTTGAAAGATGGATGATACTTTCCCCTTGTGTAGTATTTTGGCTTGTGATTGGTTTGAGATGATAGAGGTGATATGCTTCTATTGTGATTCCATAAATACCCAATCATTATATTTGATGCATATTATGTTATATGTGTTGGTTGTATACCATGAGTTTGGTTTTAGAAAATTCTTCAGCTTTCATAAAATGACATTATTTTCTTTTGGAAGAGTAATAAATACAACAATTATGCCTTTTGTGTTAACCAACTTAAAGTTCTTATATGCTCACTCTAAACCTCCCAAGTAACTAATTAAACCAATAAGTTATCTCTATTAAGTTATAACTTTAATTTGATGCTTTTACACTTAAGGTTCAGATCACATGTTTCATTATTTTATTCCTATCTTATTTCATGAGTATTTATCTATCCATTTTCTATGGGTCTCATTTATTAGATAGCTAGATGTTCATAAAACACAGTAGAAACACAGTAATGGGAATAGATAATCTGTTTCCTTACATTTATGCGTATTTATAATGAAAGAAGATTACCATACAACACAAAAAAGGTTAGCCGACAAAATCAAAGTCTACCTTGATTTTTCAAACTTGTATTTATTTACCTAATATGTCAAATTGATATAATCCGCATCTAATGTTTTTAAATCACTAATTTTATATGCATACCACAACTCATGAATGATGAGATTAAACATGATAAGATTATATATTAAGTTGTTACTTTACCGTATAACAATGGAAATTTCAAGGAACATTTTATAAATTTTCACTCTGATTTGAATTAAACAATGTCTTAATTAATTCTACTTTTTTCAAATGTACCTCAAGTGGTGCTCCACCATAACTAATATCAAGTCATAATTTTTTATAATTACTATAAAAATATGCTTACAATATTATTGTAAAACATGAATTTTCAAGAATTTTATCTTGAGATTATTTATACATACACTTATATTAGAAATAGTTTAATTTCATTTGATATAGAAATATAACCAACCAATATGTCTATGTGAACTATTTGCGCACATTCATTTGATATCTTTAAAGCCAGTATTGCTATAATATAATATAGGGATACTCAACCTTAAAGCTTTTAAAATTTTCAATTGAGTGACCAACCTTTTAAAATCTTAACAATTTAGTTTAAAACTTAGTTTTTGCTGATGTGACTAATAGATGGACATCTATATAATATTTAGTAGACATACTACATCATCTCAAATAACCTTCTAAACTAAATTGTTAAGATTTTAAAAAGGCTGGTCACTCAATTAAAATTTTTAAAATTTTGGACAATAAATTAAAAAAAGTCTTAAAAGGTTAAACACTTTGAATATATTATCCCTGTAATCTACCATATATTTCTCCCTTTATTAAGACCTTTTTACCACGTGTAATCTCTTTAGCTTCAATTGCAAATAACCCTTACACCTTATAATAAGGTCTAACTAGTCAAATGGAATAAATTTTATGCAACTTTGGGCACATCACTGATTGACATTTTATGAGTTTCAATTATGAAATAACCATAATTGTATGATGTAGTTGTAGCTAATATCGACAAGTATAGGTCAATCACATGAGGACTATGAGCACCATTAATTACTTTTGTCCTATTATCAAGTTTATAGATTTGGATTTGGATTTTTAATTTAAAGAAAATAAAATAAATGAGCAGCAAGATTGAATTAAAGAATTAAGCACTTAGTAAACTATCGATACCAGAAAATTAATATTTAGGTTTCTAATATCCCTAAAACCCTTAACAGCAATTTATTATTCAATTGTTTATTGATTTATTAGACCGTGAAGATTCCTATGGAATGCTAATAGCTGACTTTGAATCTAATAACAACTAATCCTAATGCTTTCAATTGAATTACTTGAGTTAAAGTTTACAGGATTGCTTTATCGATTTGTGAATCCCTATATTAAGTTTGACCCTAATTCAGAAAATTTATGTTATCCTATCTCTAGGGTTACAATAAACTCCTTCCAATTACGATAGATCTATTTATAAACAAGATTTCTCAATCTCTATGTATGAAATCAGGTAATCTAATATTTTAAATCTATAGAACATAAATAAAACACGTAATCAGATCACAATATAACAATCAAACTAATTGTATTAATAAAATAATAACAACATATTAAAGTATAAACATAGGGTTCATCTAGCCTAAACACTAACAAGATGTTTAGTTACACATGATAAAACATGAAATCAAACATAAATTGAAAGAAAAAGGAATAGAAAATAAAGGGTTTATAATTCTAAATCTCCCTTTCAATTCCATCGAATGTTCTTGCAAAGTAAGTGTTTGATCTTGTATTCCTACGAATCTTTCAATGATTTCTTCTTGTTTTCTATTTTTTTAGGTCAAAATCGATCCTTAAAAACAATCTCCATATTTGGAATTGCCTCCTAATGTCTGCTTTTGCCTTTGTCCTTTTGCCTCTAAATATGTCCTTTTATAGTGAATTTTAGGGTTTTGGAAAGATGAATGGGCTGATGCACGGTCGTGCATCAAACTGTACATAACTCAAAATACCCAGAATTTGTGAATCTACATGACCTAAAAGAAGTACACGATTCCACACCTGTGCAACCCTTATGTGCTTTAAATCTTCGTTTCATGCCATATATTTATCTGAAATTTTCTCCTTTACGTTCATGAAGGTAATTATACTTTATAAACACACTTAGAGCAAATTAAGTACCAAATATATGATAAAAGGATAAAATATCAAGCAAATACACATGGGTATAAATATGATTAATTATACATACATCAATCACTCAACATACAAAGTATTTTCAATTATTATTTTTTCATTCTTGGTTTCTCATATTTACCTCTCATAGCTTTTGTGAAACTTTTGATAGATAAGGATACTTTTTTGCTTCTAAAAAGTGAACCATTTACTCTTGTTAAATTTCTTTAGAGTAAAAATATTCAGTAATATTGTCCTTGATAATCATACCAACTAAATAATTACTTGATTCTTATATCACTTTTTAAAATTAACCACACAAAATGATGTTAGAAGTGATTAAAAAAAACATATCACTACGGATAAGCCAGTTAATTCTACAGTGAAAAGAACTTTAGGCAACAACAAATATTTAACAATTTTAACGTGTGTTGCTTAAAATAGTATAATGTAATGAATTTTTAAGTATGTCCTTTTATAATATTAAAAGACAATGAAAATATCATGTATTTAAAAGATAACATAATAAAAAATAGCTGCCTTAAAATTTTATATATGCAATAACTAAAATTGTTGTTATTTTAAGCAATAAAAAAGTATTATACAGTATACAAATCAAGCGCCAAAATGACAACATATCAACCATCAATTATTTTTTATACTTTCATCTAACTTAATAGTATATTATCATGGTTTTTGGCTCAAAACATAATGACAACATAAGTACAATTGGAGATTGGTCTCCACATACTAGAAACGAACCAAAATAATCTCACTTTTTGTATTTAGTATAAATGAATTTAAATGCTGACCAATAGCTACATAAATACATATTACATTGTACAAACTATAATTGCAATTTTGTTTCCAAATGTTTCTTGAGATATACAATGAAACAAGTGTGGTTAGTTTAATTTCACCATTTGGTTGTGATCTTTCAAGTATGTACGGGATATATTCATGCATGCATGGGGATTTGTTCAAAAAAAACTGAAGTTGAAATTGAAGAAAACAGTATTACTACTACAAATTAATATCTTCTTTTTGGAGTCTTAGATACTCTGCTTAATTAATTTGTCTATGTTAACAAACAAGTATAGAATCACATATGTATAAAGAGTAGATAGATAAAGGAATATATAAGATTAATATGCCGATGTACGATAAAATCCACTTTCTTTTTGTTACTAATCTTAGTGTAATACAATTCTACTTATACTTAATATTATTCTTACAAAAAATTTAAATAAAAAATCATTTATTTCCTACTCTAATAACAAAATCTTTATTACTAAAAATATATACTTAATTAGGATTATTTTCCTTTGACATTGCCATGTTATGCTTGTGACTACATGTATATATATAATGTTTTTTATACCTTTTACGTTCACAATTGGATGGCTTTCATATTCAACAACAACGTTTAGTTCCTTTATATTAAGTGAGTTGTAGAATTTCTCTTGCTATATATTATTATTATATTTAAAATTTTATTCACTGCATAGATAAGTTAATTGCATATGTTTTTTGCAAATTTCATAATTACTCCTAAGCATTTTGATTTACATCTAGTTAAAATAAAAACCATAATTAATAAGCTTACTACTATTAGGATACTTTATGTCTATTTCTTTAAAACAATCGACTAACAATTTAGATTGGCTTATTATGTCACAATGAAAAGCATCATAAAGCACAATAGTTTATTATGTTAAAGTAAGATTTTCTAGGCTGTTAACATAATCTATACTATATATGTTAGTTTGATGAACAATAATTTATCCACAGAAAAGGGAGATAAGCATCGGATGACTTTTCTCATATACAGTGATGAATATATAAGTGTAGTTGATCATTTTTTTGACAATTTCTTGTCTATGAAAGAAGTTTTGCAGTGATTATTAGTATATAAGAAGTAATGTATATGATCATATAATTTTTGATGGATTTACTCCGGGATATGATGGTTGGGAATTTAACGATGGATCAATTAATGCAAGTATTTTTATGGATGGTAATAATGAATTTGATTGAATGTTTATGCATGATAGTATAGATAGACTATTACATGATACCTTTAGAGATATAGATGAAGGTACCAATAGTTGTTCAAGAGATTGTAATGGTTCAAATGTGGATGGTAAGAAGTTTTTTAGGTTGGTTGAAGAAGAAAACAAGAACTATATAGTAGTTGTCTAAACTTTCTTTCACCAGTTGACTTTATCTTTTTAAGCGTACTCATGCAATCAGTAAAGCAACTTATACAGTAATTAGAAAGTAAAGAATGGACTTTAAAGATTGCTGAGATGTATGGAGAAGTCAAAAGTACAGGGTAAAGTGAAAGCATTTTAAGCAATATATTACAGAAGTAGAAGGAATCAGCAACGGTCCCAGTCACATATGCAAAGAAGTCTTCGAGGGTATGGTTTCTGATTAGAACCATTAAATATGAATGTATGACAATTATTAGTACTTTTTAGAAATGAATAGGCTCCACATATTTAATAAGTGCATCGGGAAACTTATAGCAAAATAATAAAATCAAATGTCGACTCATCACCCAACAGTCCAATAATCGAAATTTGTCATTTCCTACTTTGTTTCTAACGCAGAGTGAAGCTTTCCTGAAATACAAGGTCATTCCTTGCTCTAGATTGTTATGCTACAAATAGCCAAAACGCACAAGCGAAGCCATGGCAAGCATGTCCATGATCAAGATGATGAGCGTGACACCTTCTTCACAACAATCAGTTTCCCGTAGTACTCCATCTTCATCTCCACCTTCCACTTCTCTCCCCATCCGTACAATTCCTGGATCATACGGTTGGCCTTTGCTCGGACCCATCTCAGATCGTCTCGACTACTTTTGGTTCCAGGGTCCGGAGACCTTCTTCAGGAAACGCATTGACAAGCACAAGTCCACCGTGTTTCGGACCAACGTCCCTCCGTCTTTCCCTTTCTTTCGGGGGGTAAATCCCAACGTTGTGACCGTGCTTGACTGCAAGTCTTTTGCTCATCTTTTTGATATGGAAATTGTGGAGAAAACCAATGTTCTTGTGGGAGATTTCATGCCCAGCGTGAAGTTCACTGGGAACGTCAGGACCTGTGCTTATCTTGATACATCTGAGCCTCAACATGCTAAGGTTTGTGATTTTTTCTTTTCTGGTGATGCATTTCCTTTGCTTCGTCCTTCTAATTAATGACTTCTGTTTACATTTTATACTTTTAATTATATCCTCTCCTGCTTCGTTTCCGTTCGAGATCTCTTCTTTGTTTGTTGTCGTTTTCTTCTCTTCCAGTGATAGGTGGGGTTTAGGGGTTTAATTCATTTAAATTTGTTTGGCAACGATGAAGTGAAAGCTTATCCAATACGGTTTAACACTAAAACAGGAAAAGAGAGATCTGAGCAACCAATTGGAAAAGCCAAAAAGAAGAGAAAATGAAACTCAAGATTCTGGATTTTCTGCTTAAAATGTATAGTTTAAAGGGATAATAAGCTCCTCGAGTTTGGGACTTGGGAGCCATGACGTCAAATTCCTTTTGAAGCAGAAGCTAACATTATATTTTGCAATTTGAATCGTAAATAACGGTTGGAACCTAGATTGAAGGACAGCTTTGTCTATGTACTGTTTCGGTTGACTCGGGAGATATTTTCTGGCCCGGGTAAGACAGTGAAGATAAGATGTAGCTATCTAGCTCTTAGAAATGAATGGTCGAAGTCGAACACTCTGGATCGACTTCTTTCACATATCCTTGCTTTTTATTGTACCGTATCTGACATGATGAAACTTATGGTAATATTACCATAACATTTTTTACTACCTCGTTCCTTCAGGAATAGATCAACCTTGTATATTACTGTCCTTGAAAAAAACAAGTCTAAATGGTTTAATTAGTGTCTTAATTCAAAAAACCAGTGGAACTACGGGATGCTTGATGTGATCAATCTAGACTCTTATAACGTAATTGTGATAAATACTGATCAGAAGGACCGCGACTCTTGTTGTTGGATTTGGAACAGGTTAAAGGTTTTGCCTTGGACATCCTGAAACGAAGCTCCAAGGTCTGGCTCACTGAGCTACTTGCCGGCCTCGACACATTATGGGGTACTATTGAGAAGGAAGTCTCTGAAAATGGCAGCGCAACATACTTGATTCCTCTTCAGCAGTGCATATTCATGTTCTTGACAAAGGCCTTAATCGGCGCCGACCCGGCAAAGTCGCCGACAATAGCAAAGTCTGGCTACGCCATGTTGGACAGGTGGCTCGCTCTACAGCTCCTCCCCACTATCAAAATCGGTGTCCTGCAGCCCCTAGAAGAGATCTTCCTCCATTCTTTTTCGTACCCTTCTTTCCTTGTTAGTGGAGACTACAACAAGCTCTACGAGTTCATCAAAACTGAAGGTGCGCATGTATATATAAATCCATTCTGGGAATAACATACAACGGTCCAACCAAACATTTGTGTGTTTTAAAAATACAGGGAGAGAAGTGCTAAATCGAGGTCAGACCGAGTTCGGACTGAGTCAAGAAGATACCATACACAACCTCCTATTTGTACTTGGTTTCAACGCATACGGTGGGTTCTCCATATTTCTACCTACTCTAATAAACGCAATAGCAAGCGACACAACGGGTTTACAAGACAAGTTACGTGATGAGGCTAGACAAAATGGCGGTCCGACTCTTACTTTCGACTCGGTCAAAGAAATGCCGCTGGTTCAATCCGTTGTTTATGAGACTCTTCGTCTCAACCCACCGGTTCCACTGCAGTACGCACGAGCTAGGAAGGATTTCACGCTCTCTTCACACGACTCCGCTTATAATATCAAAAAGGGCGAGTTACTTTGCGGGTACCAGCCTTTGGTCATGCAAGACCCCAACGTTTTTGAAGAGCCGAAGAGCTTTAAGCCGGACCGGTTCACGGGTGAGGGGAAACAGTTACTGAGTTACTTGTTCTGGTCAAATGGGCCACAGACCGGTTCACCAACTGAGTCAAACAAGCAGTGTGCGGCTAAGGACACGGTGACTCTCACTGCCTCCGTGCTCCTGGCCTATTTGTTCAGGAGATACGATTCTATCACAGGCACCGCTACTTCAATCACGGCCCTTAAAAGGGCTGACTGATCAGACGATATATTGTTACTCATTTGAAGTAACTGAAAAATTATATATTATGATGGTTAGTGAGAAAGAACTTCTCTATAATTATAACCGTTGGGCTAACATAGACCTTCCCTCTCATCTCATAGTAGCTTTATTACCGTTGGGCTGAGGATGGATGAAATTTCATATGATAAGATAGGCACAAAATAATAGTAACAGGAACAGATGATGATCTAATCTGTCATTAAGCTCCGGTTTTACAAGAGAATCAAAATGAATTGTGGAAGATGGTTTCGACGAAAAAGAAAATGAAAAAATTACAAGCTCTGCACCGCTGGTGTAGATGGAGAGTACAGAGGTTTACGCCTTCTGAGTCAGAGGCTTGGAAGATTCAAAAGGCTGTCACAGTTAAAAGGCACCTATTCCATAAAAAAGGAACGAGAAGGAAAAATTACATATCATACACTGAACTTCCATTTCAAATCACTATCTAAAGGCCTTGCACGTGTAAACAATATCTTGATACAGTATTAATCCTTCTATACAGCCTGGACGTTCCCCTGAGACTGGACTTGAGACTTGGTAACTTCTTTCCACCCTTTTTGGCGTGCCCTTTGCTCCCACATTTCTGTCAATCTCTTTTGTGCCGCCAAAGCCGTTTCGGCTTTCTCCCTGGCTTCTTCACAGGTTTCCATCCCTGAGTTGCATTTGTCTGCCTCCTTTTGATATTGGGATGTCATTTTCTTAGCCTCAAGCAGAGCCATGTCAGCACGCTGTTGACTCTCCAACGATTCAGATTCCCGCATCTTCAATTCCTCAGTCAGTAGCTCCGCAAAATTCTTTTCTGCATCTTCACCCACTTCAGGGTCATGCTTCGCACAATCTGCAAAAAATGTAACAACTGAAATAAAAACCTTGATAACATCTTATAGATTCTTGCTACTGCATGTGGAACAAATAAAATTACACAACTAGGCCATGAGAAGCTTGAAGACTAGGACTGGTACTCATGTATGATACATTTTTTCCCACATAAGGCCTCTCCAACTGAATAATGGTGTCATTCGTTTGTATTCATTTCAATTGTACTTAAGCTACGGCTAAGCACCAATGCGTCACATTTTATCTTCTTTATGGCATGTTAAGGTTCACAATAACAGTAATTTCAATATCGTTATCAGAAGAACATCCCAACCATGTACATCATATTGGAAGAAACATGCAAACAGTTTCGGAAATACAGCTACCCCTTGAAGCCACTATGTGGTGAATAATTTCCATACAAACTCTTGCTCAAAAAAGATCTCAGCAGAAAAATAGATGATTCAGTGGAATAGTCAGTATCAAAATAGAGGAACAGATTCATTCACCTAACCACAAACCAAAGAAGAAGCATGCACTGGTAACCAGGTAATTATAATATGCACAGTCAAAGTAAAGCATATTTGGGATGGAGACAAACCTCCAAAAGAAGCATTGCTCAATGCTGCAAGACAAAGAAGAAAAAGAACAGAAACTTAGTATATAATATATACATCAAGATAATCAAAGTGATCAACTAATGACAGAAGAGTTAAATTCCGATAAATCCACTGCAAAACTAAGGTACATAACTTTGTCATACGTATGACTACGATGGAGCAACGAATGAGAGAGAGACTGACAGAACAAGGAACCAGAGATGAAGCTGCAGCCCACATTGTTTTCCACATTATGTGGATCAACAATTGAAGAATGTTTTTAAGTTTTTGAATCGATTAAATGAATCTTATTCTCATCAGACTTCACAAGTCTTATTGACAAAACCCTTTCCTAACTTGGAAGAAGCGCATAATATGGTAATAAGAGATTAGTCTAGGAGAGTGATATAAGGTCTATCACAGCCTCTAATCGAATCATCTGTTTTAGCATCTTTTGGTGAATAGAATAAGAAGGGCAAATCAGAAATTATGTGCAGTCATTGCGGGAAGAAAGGACATAAAAAGGAAAAATGCTACAGAATAATTGGTTTTCCTCCTGACTTCAAATTTAGCAAATCAAAACGACAAGGAAAAACACTTGTAATTTCAGTTAGCTCAGATGGAAACGACGCTGCAAACAACAAAGACAGTGACTCTGCTCAAATCCAAGAAACTTTTCAAATGACACTAACCATAAGTTTCATATACCGATTGTCTCATGAAGATAAACTAGTTGGGGAGAGTGGAATAAAGTGTATACTTCAGAAAGCACTATACTTCAGAAAGCACTCAAACTATATGAAACTTAACAAAGAAATCAAAAAGATAAATCAATGGAAACACCATGCGCAAACTCGTCTTAATCAGTCACCGCAACAACTTGCAACGTTTCCACTTTCTTTCAATATCAGTCTATACATCTAATAGGCAATATAGTAAAGTAAAGCAATTAGTAAAAGACAGAACAAGAAGTGCTTCGCAATTAATACTCTCCTAAGATTCACATTTGATCACGCCCCAAAATTTTATTATCAGCGAATAAACTCTTAGATTTGACTCAACATAGGCTTCTTCTTCTTTTTTCCCCCTTTTTTGTGAACTTGAGACCCGTCATCCCCTGAAATGAGCAGTGCAAGGTCTCCACAACTTGAAAATCAATGGAGGAAGATACCCATCCAAGATTTAAC
>JAOQMP010000210.1:51437122-51448662 GCA_027563575.1 Erythroxylum pedicellare
CGTTGATAATATCTCTTTCATTTTCTTGCAGAATTATCCGTGATATAATTCAAAATCACCTATTGCAGGTGAGATCCGATGACGTTAAGCTAGGCAATAAAAATCTTATCTTTAGTTAGGACACTTGTCCATTTCTTATCCACTTATCGACTTCCCTTTATTAAACTCACTTAAGTATAATTTATACTTAAGTTTATGACTTTAAAATATCGTTGTAATCACAAATCATAACCCCTTACTCACTTTCAGATTTTTCCCATAATATATCATTTCGGGTCAACTTTATATGTTCTTTTTAACCTTGACACTAAATTCATTTTGTAACAATTTCTTCTATAAACATATTTCCCTATGTCTTATGTCTCCATTGACACCAAAATCATTCAATTTGGTTCTGTCCTCAATCATATTAAACCTTTTTTGTTTGAGGCAACTAGCATAACTTTCACTATGGGTATCGAATCAACGTCTTTGTTAGGTGGTTTGAAAGAGGACCTATAGGTTTATAACTTTTATGAAGACCTTAAAGGCAAGTTCTATCATCTAGAGAGTCAAATTTGGACCAAACGATATAAAATGAACAATACATAAAAGAAGTAGTTTTGGTCACATAAGTAGAAAGCAGACGAAGCAAAAAGTAGACGAATGCAATAAGCAGACGAAGCAAAAAGAGACGAATGCGAAAAAGTAGACGAAGCTATAAGTAGATGAATGAAAAAGCAGAAGAATGCCAAAAAGTAGACGAAGCAATAAGCAGATGAATGCCTAAAAGCATACGAAGCCATAACCAGACAAATGGCAAAGCAGACGAATGCCAAAAAAGAAGACGAAGCAAAAAGGGAAAAAAACAAAAGTGAACTTAAGATGAAGCAAGGTCAACTTAAGACGATGCAATGCTTAAGACGAAGCGGAGTCAACTTAAGACGATGCAGCTCTTAAGATGATATAACGTCATCACAAACAATGTGACATCATCACAGATGATATATCTTTACAGATGATGCATCTTTACAGACAACGCATCTCGTAAGACGAATGATGTCATCACAGACGATACATCTATGCTCCTTAACATCTTCACTCATAAATACCATAACTTTCTACTCCACTATCTAAAACTCCCATACTAAATATTCTCAATAAACTTCTCCAATATATTTTCCTTCACTAAATCCAAGACGTAAATTTTATTTTTAATCTTTATACTCCACTTCATTCTACTCATTCACTATAACCACTATCCTCAATCTATCCCATTATTATTCAATATACCCGAAATGTAAACGAGTGCATGTACAATTATTTTCATGTGTGCAAAGATTCAAATTCACATGCATGCATGCTGACATTCTACTAAGCATGAAATGCAACACTTTCTTCTAACTCTCACATCGCTACTCTCTCCATTATTGAAATCGGGGTTCTAATCCTTAATATGGGGACGGGGTGATACATATTGGGCACACATGTCATAGTTTATTTAGATCATGCTATGTTGAAGTATTTGTTATCCAAAAAGGAAGCAAAGCCATATCTTATTTGTTGGATTCTACTACTGTAAGAATTTGATGTGGAGATACGAGGTAAAAGGTAAATGAAAATCTAGTTGCAAATCACCTTAGTCGTATCCATCTAGACACAATGGCAGACAACCTAAAAGATGAATTTCCAGATGAACATTTATTCGCCACACAATAGGTAACAACTTGGTATGCTGACATAGTCAATTTTTTTATTACCTAGTCTTTACCTAGAACTTTATCACGAGCTAAAAAAGATAAAATCAAAAGAGAGGCTAAATATTATGCATGGGACGAGCCAAATTTATGGAAATATTGTTCTGATCAAATTATTAAGCGATGTGTATCTAATGATGAGATCCTTTCTATATTGAATTTTTTCCATTCTTCTGCTTATGGTGGACAAATTGGTCCTAAAAGGACAGCCTGTAAAGTGCTTGAATGTGGTTTTTTTTGGCCTAAACTATTTTATAATGCTTATATATTTTGCAAGTCTTGTGATCGATGTCAAAGAACAGGTGCTTTAGGACCAAAAGACTAAATGCTGCTCACGAATATCCTAGTATGTGAAAATTTTGATATATGGGGAATTGATTTTATGAGCCCTTTTCTTTCATCTTTCAGTAATACATATATTCTCGTTGCCGTGGATTATGTTTCAAAATTGGTTGAAGCTAAGGCTACTTATACTGTTAATGCTAAAGTAGTTGATTTTGTTAAATCTCATATTTTTGTCAAGTTTGGAGTGCCTAAAGCAATAATTAGTGACTGCAGGACTCATTTTTGTAATTGAATTATTGAGGTTTTATTGAAGAAATATGGTGTTACACATCGAACTTCAACAGCATACTATCCCCAGACAAGTGGACAAGCCGAAGTTTCTAACTGAGAAATCAAATCAATTTTGGAGAAAGTGGTTAATCCTAATAGGAAGGATTGGAGTTTGCATTTAGACGACAAGCTATGGGCATACAAAACATCATATAAAACTCCTATTGGTATGTCGCCATATAGGTTAGTTTTCGGAAAACCTTGTCACTTACCTGTAGGATTAGAACATAAGGCTTACTGGGCTATCAAACAATACAATTTGGATTTAACTAAGGCTGGAATTAATCGAAAATTACAATTGAAAGAGATGGAATAGATACGTAATGAAGCTTATGAGAGTGTAAAAATATATAAAGAAAAGACTAAGGCCTTTCACGACAAAATGTAAATTATAAAAGAGTTTTCCATAGGTCAAAAGATCCTTCTTTATCACTCTAAACTAAAGCTCTTTCCTGGTAAATTACGATCTCGTTGGACAGGTCCATTTTTTGTTTCTAATGTTTTCTCACATGGTGCAGTTGAAATTCAAAGTTTGGACACTTTTAAAGTGTTTAAAGTTGATGGACACCATTGAAACCGTATTATGAGAATTTACAGGTTGAAACTGCAGAAGAAATTGAACTGGTTGAGCCAGTTTACTCTAAATTGGGCAGATTGGAGCACAACCAGCTTGCTTTCTTCGAACATCAAAAATTTCAACTGCCTTTTCCACCAATACCTTGATGCATTAACAGATAAGCTTCTTTTACCTTTATTTTCTTATGTTTTTCTTTTTTAGAGTACATTGAGGACAATGTAGATTAAGGGGGGGACAATGAATGTTTATGTGGCTGTGTGTTTTGAATTTACTGTTTCTTTGTTTTGAATTTATTTTTTATTTGTTCATTTTGATTTTGATTTCGAATTTTTTTCTCTTTTAATTTGCATGTGTTGTGTTTTAAATCATGAAATTCTATCTTAATAGTAGGAATGAGACTGAATCGTGTGCTTGAAGTCAAATTAGGCCAATTGAATAGAAGGTGAATCATGTTGATTGATTAAAGTAGTTCGTTACATAAGTTTACTCAAAAATTGACGCTTGAGTGATTAGTTAATGTATAGAAGCCTAATGGTTTTTCAATTGAGCCTATGTGAAGGATTGAGCCTATATAACTCCATTCAAAAAGTCATTTCATTATTTTGTGTGTGTGATACTCCCTTAGGTGATTACCTTCAGAACTTGCTCTGAATTGGTTTGAATTTATTAGATGCATGTTAGATATAAATGATTAAGAACCTTTTTCTTTTAACCCTTGACTGAAGTGACCCACCTATCTTGAAAATCCCTTTAAGCCTTTACCCCTTTTTGTTTCTTAAAGAAAAAAACTCATTCTAAAACATCAAACCCCGTTAGCCTTACCTATCTACAAGTTTAATAAAGTACTAAGTTAGCTAGTTTTGGGACTTTTATCTATATTTTTTTCTTAGACGAGTTTACTAATATTTCTACTCATAGAGCATATTGTATTTAGATATTGTTATTGATTATTTTTTCTTTAGTATTCAAAACAAAAAAAAGACAAAAGAAAAAAGAAAAAAAGAAAAAGAAAAGGAACAAGTATAGTAGCAATAATAATTTTTTAGTAAGTTTTTTTTACATGCAATTCTTATAAATACATTTTATTGTCCCTTTGTATATTTGGTGCTTTATGATTACTTGTAAAGAACCCTTCAAAATCCTTTTGACTCACCTTAACCTTAGCCCCATTATAACCTCAAATAAAGCCCTTTTAATCTATTTTAGAATGCAATCACTGTAGAAGAGAATTGGTGTATTTGCAAGCCTATGGTAGTGTGATTTCCTAGATGGAGTTTTAAGTAAAACATAACCTATAAACACTTAAGTGAAATGAGTGAATTCTGTGAGGAAAATCCATTGTGAGTTTATGTGCACCGATGAAAACTAAACATGATGTGTGTAGTAGCTTGACATTCTATTAGCTAAAGTTTGAATGATTGCATGTGCTTGGTTTCTTTGAAAATAAATTGATAGAATTTAATGGTCATGTTTAATTTGCTTGAGGGCGAGCAAAAGGTGAAGTGTGGGAAAGTTTGTTAGTGTCTTTATTTTCTATCTTTTTGTGTGTTAATTTTCTTTATTCTTGAGGTTGAAGTTAACTTAATGGGAATTATTCTTGTTTTATGTCAAGGTATATTTTGGAACTAAATAGAAAGACAACCCAAGACCAAAACGACAATCCTTTATGCGTGACCCAGGAAATTAACGAGTTATAATGAGATGGGCGATAAAACACAGCACATGGAGACATGAAACCAAAATAAAATGCAACACCTAGAGGCCAAAACATAGCACATAAGAGGCAGAAGAATATAAAACCATTCAACCAAAACATTGACATTGGGAAGGCAAGAGGGTTGGTGCATGAAGTGGCGTGCGTGGTTTAAAAAACTCTGGAACTTTTTAATTGACAAAATCAAAGAGAGTAGGGGGTATGTCAAATAAGAGGGAGAGTTGTGTTAAATAAGAAATAAGGCTGCGTAAAATAAAGGAGGATGCTGGTGGTTGCCGCTGGGAGAGGAGGCTTCGTTGCTGGTGTAGTGTGTGAACAGTGGAGAATAATAAGAAACCTCCCAATCTTATTTATCCCATCGATGAATAGTGAATGGGAGAGGGACGCATAAGAAGCAAACAGTTTCGACGGCAGAACAAGAAGAGCAGCACTCATGATAGTCCCAACGCCAGTGACAGTCGAAATAGTTAGGAAAATCATGATTTTAGGTCAGTAAACTTTTATTTCTTGGTTTACGGAATCCTAATTATTGAACTTTGCATGTTGTGAGACTTCTGTTCTTTATTTCAATCAATTTATTAGTCAAGTATTAATTATTTTTCTAGTTCATTACTTGATTGTTTAATTTTACAGCTAGGTGCACAACCAGTTTGTGATTTTATAAAATCAATTGCTAGATTAAACAGGTTGACATTCAATTCTTTTAATCAAAAGTAGCGACTAGGATTTTTGTCTACTACGTTAGGGACATGATTCTAAGAAAAATCCTTGTCTAGGCTAAATATACATCGTATGTATGTTGTCTAGTTCATTGATTTTCTTGATTCGTAAAGCTATTAATTAATTAAATCTGAGATTGTATCCAGGTTATTAATTAATAAGGGTTAATTCAAATACATGTTTTGGATAACTAAAAATAAGAGAAAATAGGTAAAGAAATTTACCACGATGAATGTTGAACTAATAAATTGGTTATTTTTAGTGTCGATGATCAACGCAAGTTCAATAACAAAGGAGACTGGAAACTAAGATTTTTTCTTATTGATTGTTAAATTCTTATTATTTTGTTATTAGTTATTTTTCAATTTCAATTTCTAATTAAATTCTGTTTAATTCACAATTACAACCCCCCCCCCTTTATTGGGTAACTACTAACGTCTGAATTTCTCGTGGGAACGATCCCTACTTTCCACTACTACATTAATTTGTGTTTCAGGAACTTGGTTTCTTTTTATATTTGGTTACGGAAGACAGCATTCACCAACTAGCGAAAATGGAGGAGAAGATTGGAAGAGAAGATCACTTTTCCACACAAGGTGTGTTACTAGTGGAAAAATGTGTCATATATTGATAGATAGTGGAGCTTATGGGAACATGGCCTCAACCGAAATGGTAAAGAAGCTTAAACTCAAAACTGAACCAATGCCCAATCCGTACAAGCTCACATAGCTTAACAAAAATCACAAAATTTAGGTAACTAAGAGTTGTTTAGTTCCTTTTGCAGTTGACAAATATTGTGATGAAGTATGGTGCCATGTTATCCTTATGTTCGCTTGTCATTTGCTACTTAGGAGACCATGGCTGTATGATAGAGATGTGAGCCATCAAGGGAGAGCAAACACCTATTCCTTGAGGCATGAAGGTAAGAAATTTTTACTTACACTGATGAAGTTAAAGTTCAAAGGGGAGAATGTATGTGAAATTGCTTTAGCCATGGACGAGAAAAAAGGCATTGTAGGGGAATGACCATCTTATATGCCATTAAATATGGAAGATGAAGACAAATCAACGGTAGTGTTGCCTAAGGAGATGGAAAGCTTAATTGTGGAGTTCCCACAAGTATTTCCTAAAACTTTGCCATGAGACCAATTTTGTGCCAGGAGCCATGATACCTCACAAGCATGCCTATAGGATAAGTCTAAAGGAGAGTGAAGCTTTCCAAGATTGTGTGAATGAGTTCATGGAGAGAGGTTTTATCTGAGTGAGTTCTAGTCTATGTTTGGTGCCTATTTTTGTGGTGCCAAAGAAGAATGGGAAATGGAGGATGGTGATAAATTCTAGGGCCGTGAATAAGATTACCATCATGTATAGGTACCTACTTCCTAGACTCGATGACATGCTCGACAACTTATATGGAGCTTCAATCTTTATATGGTTGGACCTAGTGAATGGATTCCATCAAATCCGAGTTTGTGAAGGAAATGAATGGAAATTTGTCTTTAAGATAAAAGAAGGGCTCTATGAGTGGTTATTGATGCCAATGGGGATGTCCAATTCACCTTCAACCTTCATAAGGTTGATGAATGAGGTATTGAAACCATTCCTTCATAAGTTTGTGGAAGTGTATTTTGATGATATTTTGGTTTTCTCAAAAGAATTAGATGAACATGTGATGCATTTGAGAATGGTGTTTGAAGTGTTAGATCATGAATGTTTACATACTAATATGGAAAAGTGCCATTTTTGTGATCATTCATTGACTTTCCTAGGTTATGTAGTAAGCCATGAAGGAATAAAAATGGATCCCATAAAAATTAAGGTTATTCTAAAGTGTTCATCCCCTAAAACACTTTTTGAGGATAGAAGCTTTCATAGATTTTGCTCTTTCTATAGGAGGTTCACTAGAAATTGTAGTACCATAACCACTCCAATCACCTAATGCATGAAAAAAGAAGAGTTTAGGTGGACTAACCAAGCTACTATAGCCTTTAACACTTTGAAAAACTTAGTCAACAAAGCTCCTATGTTGGTTTTGCCAAATTTTCATGCACCATTTGAGTTAGAGTGTGATGTAAGTGGGGTAGGTATAGGAGCATACTTAGCCTAGAAGGTAGACCAATAGCTTATTTTAGTGAGAAGCTAAATGAAGCTAGAAAAAATACTCAACCTATGATAAAGAGTTTTATGCAATTGCTAGGGCCATTAGACATTGGAGATCATACTTCATGGCTAACTCTTTTGTTTTGTATACTGACCATGATGCACTGAAATATGTTCAAAGTCAATCACATTTGAACCACAGACATGCTACTTGGATTTAATATTTATAATCTTTTAATTTTGTGATCAAGTAAAGAAAGTACAATAATGTAGTAGCCAATAGTTTGTCTAGGAAATATACATTTTTGAGCTTAATGCGTTCACATGTTATAGGCTTTGATGATATTAAGGGGTTATATGAGAGTGATAGAGATTGTGGTGAGATATTTACTAAACTAAGGCAAAGCAATGGTGCATTTTGGGATTATGTTTTATATAATGGCTACCTGTTTAAACATAATTCTTGTTGCATTCCAAAATGCTCTTTAAGAGAGGCAATCTTAAGAGAGGTCCATGGGGAGGGTCGCTAGTCATTTTGAGAGAGACAAAACATATTCCTTACCCCATTCCAACTTCTTTTGGCCAAAAATGTTTAGGGATGTTGTGAGATTAGCGAGTGCTTGTAACACATGTATCCAGGACAAAATGACTAGCTAAGCCCACAGTCCATACACACCATTACCAACACAAAAGGATGTGAGTGTTGATTTTGTCATTGGCCTGTCAAGGACAAAAAATGGGTTTGATAGCATAACGGTTATTGTTGATAGATTTTCTAAAATGACTCATTTCATTCCTTGCTAAAAAACTAATGATGCCGAACATGTAATAGATCTTTACTTTTCTAACATTGTGAAACTACATGGGATTCCAAGGAGTCTTGTGAGTGATAGAGATGTGAAATTCTTGAGTCATTTTTGGAGAGGTTTGTGGGGAGATTGGGAACACAATTTAAATTTAGTACTTCCTTCCATCCACAAATCGATGGGCAAACTGAAGTTGTTAATAGGTCTTTGGGGGGAATTTTGAGAAGCCTTCTAAGGGGGAAAACCAAAAAATGGGATGCACTCTTGCCTCATGCAGAGTTGGCATATAATTATCTTTAAAAAAATCACAAATATGTCCCCATTTGAGTGTGTATATGGAAACAACCCTTTAACAACGATCAGCTTATGCTAATTGTGTGAAACAACCCAATGGTGAGTGCCAAAGCCGAGATGAGAGCTAGAGAGATTGTGAGAATCCATGAGTTGGTCAAGGAAAACATTAGGAAGCACAATAAAGCATACAAAAATAGGTTCTTAAAAGCAAGGAAGACAAAGCTAGATGTAAGGCTGATGGACCCTTCAAAGTGTCGAAGAAAGTCAACAACAATGCCTACAAAATTGAGTTGCCAAGTCCCTACAACATTTCCAACACTTTCAATATGAGTGATTTGAAACTATATAAGGAAGACATAAGTTCAAATCTAAATAACGATGATGACTTGGCCTCTCAAGAGGGAGAGGATGATGGAGGACCATGCAAGCAAACAATGGAAGACATGGAAGCAATGGGCCTATGAGAGCTTCCACATCCAACGGATACAACATTTGGAGAAGAGGAATTTGGACTTAACAATTTTCTACATTTCCAAGCCTTACTAAAGCCTTTTGAAGAAGTTAAAGCTTGTGTTTATGGAGAGTGACCACAACCCAAAGAAAGCCTATAACATCAAAAAGGAGGCCGGTCAAAAACTCTGGAAAAACATGATATTGTTGAGTTACTGACTTTCTGACGTTTAGCTTTCGATGACCTTTAGTTTCCTATTTATGTTTTCATAAATAGATTTAATGTTCAGTTGTGATTGAATTTAATTTTCTGTTTTGATGGCTTATAACGCATGACTAGGACATAGGAGGCTACCTTGTGCCTTCCTTGTTTATAAATAGCTAACTGGAAATAAACCAAGTATATTAGATATTGAATTCCAATGTGAGTTTATCTTCTTTGGTATAATTTTTTGTTGGGTTTGTTGTTTTCCAAAAACAATTAATTGGGTTTGATAATTTTCCAAAAATTATCAATTGATATTTTGATTTGCTCCATCTCGCCACCTAACATCACCTTCTGTCTGTTCTAGTTATCTTAAAAATCACTCACCAAATTCAACTTCCAGTCAAAACAAAGTTGTTCGTTATCATATCCTCTACAACTTCCATTTTGATCTCTTTTCCAGAATCCCAATGCAACCCATCCAAAATTTCTCATTTCCACAATAGTTTCCATTTCAATTCCCAGCCAGACCATCTGCCACTAAAAACCACATAACTCTCAAACCACTCATCCATTTCAAATGCACCATACCTTTCCAGAAACTAGACACAGACCTACAACTTTTATTAAGACCATAACCTCAAATTTAGGACTCATCATCCTAGAAATCCATCCCACATTCCAAACCTGTTTGATCACCGAACTGCTCCAAACTTTCCTAATCTTTTTCGAGAACCCATTCGGCATTGTTTCACATTGCCAATGCCATCAGCACATCTTGATAAAAGTACTCGAACTTTATGTTAATACGAAATTAAGATTTCTAAAAATTAGGAAAATATTAACTATTCTAAACAAATATATAAATTAGAAGTAAGTTTATTGGGACCAAACATTTAATACATTATGGTGAAAGTACTCGTATATTTTATGTTTATTTATATACTTGTAAAAAATTAGGACAAAGAAATAATTGTTCTGAACAAGAATATTTATAAGATTAAGACACTATTTATATTTTAAAAGTTTTAAATAAAATTAAAATTAAATATATAATACATTTATAAAATTAAAAATAAATAGATATTAAATTAAGCATGATTTATACATTAATGAAGAATTTTTTTGATTTCATAAAAAGTACGTAATGAATACAAACTAAATATATTGAAAGAAGATTCATAATATAATAGATCAAAGATACAATTTGACCTGAAATTTAGCTTCATCCATATCTTTATATGTAGTATCGAGTTAAACCCTACTACTGCTACAATGATATTTAAACTCTTAATTTTTTTAAAATTATATTAAATTTGATTTATTAAGACGTTACGTATCATAGCCAATTGTTTAGTTCTTGAGAATTTTTAATAATAAAATAACATAAAGTTAATTTCTAAAATATTATTAATTCTTCTTTATATTTAGTAATAATAACAAATACTAATAAAATAATTCAACCTTAACTCTCAATTTTATCTTTAACATCAATTCGTCATCGATCAACTTTCTCCATGCAAATGAGGAATTGGAGAACAAGAAACATGAACTGGTGATAAAGATGTGTGAACCTCAAACTCTTCTCACTACAACAAAAACATACATTTCGCGTCGTTTTCCCAGAAGACGTCGCGAAATGTAGGAGGCATTGGTGATGTCTTTCCAGACGTCATGAAAAGAGCAAAGTGTTTGACGTCATTTTGTTAGGAAGACGTCGCAAAATGGTCACCCGATGTTATGGAGAGTTAAATGTCGGGAAAGTCGAGGTAATAAACGTTCTTCCTTGGGCCCCATCCAAGCAACATAGCGTCATTTTTTAAATTTAATCTCCCGCCCTCTAAGCAGATGAGACGACGTCGTATCCCCGCACCTCATAACGACGTTGTCCCATCTTCTGTGTAAATCAATGAAAAACGAGCTTCATCTCACTCTCCCACGTTAAGCTCTCCGTCTAGCCACCTTCCCTCTCTCATCTTCTGTCTCCATTGGAATCATTGGAGGTTGCTTCACCGGTTGACGTCCTTCTGTCGTCTACAGATGGGGTGTTGGTTGAGGTAAGTAATTCAAGTTATTTGTTTACGATTAATTTGGGCTAAAATGTTGTTTATTGAGTTTATTGAGTTGATTCTGGGTTTAATAGTGCTTTTCATTTGTTTTGATTATCTGTAACACAATGCATTTGGCTTTGCATTGTGTGATAGTATGTTAAGGAAGCATGCATTTGAAGTGTTCGATGAAAGTTATGAGAGGGTTTACGGCTTTGAATAACATTTGTATTATGGATGATTTTGTTAATTCAATGTCTATATATACTTGATGT
>JAOQMP010000210.1:51457151-51468272 GCA_027563575.1 Erythroxylum pedicellare
AATTTCCTAATCCATTTATTGAACTGAATTTTAAGTCTTTTTAATTTAAATTTAGCATATATATGTATGTATAAAATATTTTAAAGTGAGTTAGGATTGAATATCGTGCAAGATAGTCTTATACTTAAATTTTAATTTGAATATAATATGCTCTTAATTTAATCAGTTACAGCTTAAACTAAATATAATATAAGTTTGAAGAAAAATGTTTAAGGTCCGTACAGGCCTGTGTGGATACGCTTACTTAATGTATACTTCTATGAATACTATGGTTGGGTGATCAAGTTTAAAGTGATGTCTGGCATCTTTGCGTGAGCCGTAGCTGTCTCACCTTAATGAACTATATACGAGAGTCTAGTGCTTCTAGGTCGTCTCTTGGCCTTTTATGATGGGTTTTCATTACACGTCTACTTTGATTCAGAAATTTGAAGCAAAGAGTTTACTCTGGTCAATATTTACAAGTTTAAGCTGGTCCACAGAAGGACGACAACTCCTGTCTTGTGAGTTGAGCCCTAAATAGGGTTAAGAAAATGGAAGAAAGTCCATTTATTGTGTGGTTCGACTATAGAAAGTTACAATGTAGTAGTTCCGCACATGCATTGCCATGTAGCTTTCGGATGCCTCTATGACCACATGAAGACGATGACATTATTATTGAACCAAGCCCGCGTTGCTAAGACTGGGGAATTTCAGTTTTACTTTCTGAAGAATCACTTTTAGTTGGAACATGTTAGGCAAGGCAGTATAAAGTTATAAACAGTAACAAAGCACTAGAAAGGCCGGAGCAGAGAAAAAGAAGATGGATATCTTGTAACAAGAAATAGCACAATTAATCGAATCACATTTTAGTCCTCTAAAATTGTAAACTTTCCCCAATATCATTTGCTTCGCTGGGTCAGTACTTAGTAATATGGTATGTTCTCAATCGATTGTACTAATTATTAGTTAATTTTATCAGTTATTAGTTGATAACTGATTATATAAAATAATTTAACTAATAGATTATATTAGTTATTTGTTAGAGATTTTTTATAAAATTAATTATTTATGTGTAAAATAATTTATACCAATATGATTTTAAAAAATTAGATGAGTATGAATTTTAAACTTTTAAATCAGTAATTGTATTTTTGACTAAAGTCATTCGGTTCATTATCGAGTTCCGCGTGGAGAAAGGACAACAACTTGACTCATTGTGTCTAGTCCAGGCAAATACCAAAACGGAAGGAAATTGAAATAAAGTGCCAAGTCTGCATATGAAAGTCGGAATAAACAAAAGGAAACAGGTCATGTGAATCAGATTTGAACTGTAAATGCAAGGGAGGGGACCTGAAAGAAAGGTTTAGAGTAAGGGCATAACAACATTTAATGCTAATGACAGATTGCTCTATTCCATTATAAGTTTAAGATGACGAATTTCAGAAAAGCAAGAAGAAATTGTATTTGATGGATCCAACAATTACATTAATCAACGTTAAAGTGTGGTTATAGAGAAGGGGGCAAAAGAAAGTAGATGACAAATCGAAGCGCACACGCAGTATTATTAAGAAGAAAGAGTTGACTTAGTTAACACTTTTAAAGAGAGATCACCTGGCCAGTAGTTAGTTAGTAGGGTCAGAGGAACTACGATGGAATCACTTTCTGTCTCTTTGGGCTCGTCCCATCCCTTTTCTTTTCTCTCAATTCGCCAAGTAATTGCAATCTCATGATTACATAATTGAAAAATAAAAAATAAAACATGTTAATTTCCACTTAGATATTTACATTTTTTTGAAATTGGAATTGATAATAAACAGGACTCAGTCAAATGCATTTATTAGTGCCTAATGGTGTGTAAAGATAAGATGGGTAATAATGGAAAAAGTCCATACTTGTTTGATATTGATGTAAGAAAAAAGAAAAAACGCAGCTTAATTTTGAACGTTGTTTTATAGTAACGACTAACTTAGCCAAAGTTTGGACCACAAGTGAAGACAATTTCTTACAATCTGAATCTAAACCCCTAACCCAATATTTAACATAAGAACCACACACTCCTATTTTACACTTCTGGTCTTCTTCTAAAGTCTCGACCCCCCTCTTTTAACGCCGAGTCCATTGCACCGTTTAAAGACTTTTTACACCCCCAATTCTCTCCTTTTCTTCTCTCTCTCTCTCCTCCTTTTCTTCTCTCTTCCTCTTCATTTATGCCCAATGCAAGAAGTGGACTGTCCATTGATTCAGATCTAATCACCTCAACTCCTAGTGGTGCAGGCTTCTTCACTCTACACAATCCAACTGTGCTCAATTCTTTCCCTCTAGGACCAACAACCAAGTCTAACACCAACCTTTTTCCCACTCCTACTGCTACTCATACTAATACCACTCCTAGCACTACTACCAGTTCTGTTATGGATTCCGCCCCTACAAGCTCTTCTCCTCCTCCCACCACCATCCTGTTCCCAGTCAACCGTCGCTGTTCTCACGATCCTGATCATCAAGATTATGACCCGCTTCCCTCTGATGATCATAAACGGATGGTGGTTGTCGGTGAGACGGTGGACTTCTTTGCGGACAACAAAGCTCGTGTCGACGTCGTTAAGCCCTTGAAGACCAACATCGATGATTTCAAGGACTCGTCGAGTCCTCCTGGTTTGGAGTTAAACGTGAACGTAAGTCTTCATCATTCATTTCCATCTTTAGTTCAAGTTTTCAATTATGGAATTATGTTAGTTTTTCATCGTTTTTAACTGTACAATTAACTCTTTTTTCTTTCTGCACCTTTCTCCATTTGTAGACTGGCTTGAATCTTCTTACTACCAATACTAGCAGTGACCAATCTGTCGTGGATGATGGGATATCTTCAAATACGGAAGATAAAAGAGCTAAGAATGAGGTATCCCCCTCCCAAAATAAAAAATGAAAACTTTCTACTGTGCAAATGCATAATTCGATCTTTTTTTTTAACGCGATGTTGATCGATGCTACTGTGTTATTGGCTATTTTTGGCAGCTGGTACTTCTGGAAGCTGAGTTAGAGAGGATGAAGATGGAGAATTTTCGATTAAGGGACATGTTGAATCAGGTTACTAGCAACTATAACACGTTACAGACGCATTTAGCGACAATTATGCAGGGCCAAACGACTTCTGAGGCTGCTGAAGGACAACATGATCAAGAAAAGAAACATAGTGGAAATGGAGTAGTTCCTAAACAGTTCATGGATCTTGGTCTAGCTGCTGCTGCCGGTGCTGTTGACACTGGCGAGCTTTCGCAATCTTCATCTGAAGAGGAGAGGTCAAGATCTCCTGGAAATAATGCAGAGAACGGGAATAACAATGAAGAGTCGGTGGTGGTTGATCATGACAAGAAGGGGTTGGGTAGAGGAATTGATGAGAGAGAGGATAGCCCAGATCAGGGATCTCAAGGTTGGGCGCCTAATAAGATTGCCAGATTCAATTCTTCCAAAAATATTGATCAAACAGAGGCTACCATAAGAAAAGCTCGTGTATCTGTTAGAGCTCGATCAGAGGCTCCTCTGGTACTGTCAATTGGATCAAAAAAGATTCGAACTTCAACTTGAGATGTATTTTCTTTCTTAGAAAAGGAACTAATTCTTTATATATAGATCACCGATGGATGCCAATGGCGGAAGTATGGACAGAAGATGGCAAAGGGTAATCCATGTCCTCGAGCTTACTATCGGTGCACCATGGCTGCTGGTTGCCCAGTACGTAAACAGGTAATTTTTTCTATTCTATTCCATTGTTACATGAACTTTGAACCAGAAGACTGTATATTATTTTAGTGGCTTGTCAGGTCATATCCAGATGAAAACTTTTTAAAAAGGAGCAGGTACCATGTGGCCTTTAATGACGATTACTGTTGCGTAAAGAATTAGAAGATCCCTTGGGCCTTTTTGTTTTAGTGCTGCCGTTTAGGACAAGTCGATGTTTCTTTTGATCAAAATCTATTGGTGAATAGGTACAACGATGTGCAGAAGACAGAACAATCCTTATAACAACATATGAGGGTAACCACAACCATCCCTTGCCACCGGCGGCCATGGCAATGGCATCGACCACTTCATCGGCGGCGAGAATGCTGCTGTCCGGTTCAATGTCTAGTGCTGATGGACTAATGAACTCAAATTTCCTGACTAGGACTCTGCTCCCATGCTCCTCTAGTATGGCCACTATTTCAGCTTCAGCTCCATTTCCCACCGTCACACTGGACCTAACACAGAACCCCAACCCCTTACAGGTTCCAAGGCAATCAACACAATTCCAACTTCCATTTCCAAGCTTGCCTCAAAACTTTGGCAATGCTCCAGCGGCAGCGGCAACATTGCTACCTCAAATATTTGGACAGGCACTTTACAACCAATCAAAATTCTCTGGCCTGCAAATGTCTCAAGATATGGAATCTAACAAATCAGAGCAACCAGTGCAACAGAATTCCTTGACTGATTCCGTAACCGCTGCAACAGCTGCCATTACGTCTGATCCTAATTTCACCGCAGCTCTAGTTGCAGCCATTACTTCTATAATAGGTGGTTCTGCTTCTCACCCTAACAACACCCCTAATAGTAATGCCATTGCCAACCTCGCAACCGCCAGCAACAACAATGGAAACTTGACTTCAAGCAATAGCCATAGCAATAGCAACGATAACAATAAAATCCCCAGTTCAAGTTTTTCAGGGAAATGAAGATTTTGAATTTCTTCTTCCTTCTATTTTTTTTAATCCTTTTTTAGCTAGTAACATCCTTTTTTGGTTTCTTTCTTCAAGGAGATCTAGGATATGAATTAGTATGATCCTATACTCTTTTGGTATGTCCAATAAACTCTGTTCAATTGTATTTCTTATACAAATCAAGTCCAAAAAGAAGACAACAAATAAAAGAGAAAAACATTAGAGAAGGAAGCATTTGAATTAGTCGATTTTCATATGGTCCCATGCATTAAAGAAAGGTTGTTTTGTTTTAATCTCTCCACCCTTTTGTAAGTATTGTATAGGTGAAGCCAAACCAGCTAGAAAGATAAAAACAAAGGAAGAGATAAAGATGGAGAATCGCATTGATTGAAATTAGTCCTTAGTTGGAGTTGCGTGCAGCAAATGGGTACAAACAATGGCGGAAGAAGTCAAAAATAGCGTCTCCTGTGATAGGGTGAAAGGGTGGATTCCCAAAAGGGACACTCAAAAGTATGGATGAGGAACTTTTAGTTGCGAGGACTTGAAGATTTTCCAGTCTACTTAATGACAGGCTACTAATTTAGTAGGATAAGACTTTCTGGTGACTATGTCTACGTCCATTCGTTTCCAATCGACAAGATAAATGTATATTCATGTTGTGAAATCCTCATTAATTAATTATATTATAATCATATAATTTTGTTAATTAAAACATATTAACTGATAAAAATGGGTTAATCGTTAAAAAAAGTTCAAAATTTCTTCAATTTTTTAATTATGGCTTGAACTTTAAAAAGTAACAATAAAATATTCAAATTTTTAATTTTTTCAATTCTAGCCTAACATTAGTTTTACTGTTATCTATGTTGATGTGACACTACTACGTATCGACGCTTCTAACTAATCAGACACCTCAGTTAGTTTAGGAGAAAATTGTCTTATTACCGAAATAACTTCAATGTTGTTTCAACTAAAATTATATATCCTTCCTTCTCCCTCTCTTCTGTGTCTTTTCTCTTAAAACTCTTACTCTAAAATCCCTAATTTGTAACCTAAAATTTGCAAAATCTCCCAAAGTTCATAAGAGAGTGAATTCGTGCATTGGTGCTTCTTCTATCACAAAGTTATTTGCTCCATCAGATCAACAAGCGTTATTTGTAATTTCATGTGTGGGTGCTTCATAAAATAGTGATTTCGTCGTTGGGTAATAACTAAAGATTTCGTCGCCAAACTTCTTGCGACGTCGACTAGGGTACTATTAATCTTCTCTCTCACAATGGTTCTTTCCATTCCAATTTAGTTTTTGTATGAAACAATGTTTTGTTGTACTGGGGTTTCAAATTGGATTGTGCTAGGATTGCGAAAGCACAAATCCAATTTGTTGTACTAGTTCAAATTGGATTGCGCTAGGGTACGATTTGTTTGTTATTGAAAATGAGGATTGACTTGTATGTGTACATAGCAAATTGAACAGTGAAAGCCTTGAATACTCTTACACTTAGTTTTTAGTATGAAATGCAAGTTGAATAAAAAAAGTAGAGTAACTAAATGCATAATGGTTGATTCATACTTTGTTTTGTGTTATATGTAGAATATATTAACCTGAATGGGAAGGGTAGAGCTTCTCCCCTCCTCTTACTTTCTTAATAATAAAGCCTTACATCTTGGTAATTACTGAAAAATATGTCTGTTTAGCTTGTTCTATGCTATAATATTTAATATTTGGTTCAACTTACATTCCATTTGGTAATTACTAAAAAATATGATTTCTATTTGGTAACTACTGAATGCATTCCATTTTGTTTGTCTCAAAATTTTGAGTGTAGTTTCTTATTTGTGTGTTGTGGAAACATTCGTTTTTTAAGTGGTACATCTTTAAAATGACTTACGATCATTTCAGTAGGTGAGGTTGCTAAGTTGTGAAGTATTGTGAAAAAACTTTAAGAAATTTGTAAAGGTATGTTTCTAATGCCTTTCCAACATTTTAGTTTGTATTATTTTGATGTAGTACTAGCCTTTTATGAAGCTCCTCGAATCTGAAAATGTGGGTGTATTATTATGATGCAATCATATTAACTTATTTCTGTGCACTGTTAGTTAGTGGAATAGAAGTGAATCATCTTAGTTGTTGCTTTTTTTTTTCTTCTTATTTGTTGCTCGTCTTAGTTGTTGTTTCTTTTTTCTTTTTATAATATTTATCATTTTATATTTAGTCACAGTTTGCCATTGCAAATGTTGGTCATTCTTGAATTTCTTTATGGTGGAGCGTTGAAAAGGCAAGAAAATAATTATATTGGAGGTAAGATTAAAAGAAAAAAGAATGTGGGTATTGATGAACTAAGTATGCTAGTTCTAAAAGAGATTTCTGAAGATAAAGGACATAGAGTAATCTCTTTGTTTTACAAATTTCCATATGAGTCCATTAGATGTTTGATGGAGTTAGGCTTAAAGCATGATAGGGACATGTTGGATATGCTAAAAAAAATAGAAGAATTGAATTGTTAGAACGTTCAAATATACTATGATCATGATTATGAGAATCCTGCGACAGATGGTGAGGAGTCAAATTCTGATGATGAATTGGAGCAAGATGAGGGGTTGTTACAAGTTGAATTGGAGCAAGATGAGGACTTCACTGTTATGTAGGATAATGATTCTGGTGATGATTTAGTTGATGAGGAGTTCTTTGAAACTGTTGAAGAAGAATATGTTAATGCTAGAACAAATGAGAGGAGGTGTGCGTAGACTTCACAAAGTGTGTTTGAATTCGACAATGTTTTCAATGGTATCGGTGGAATTGAAAACAATTTCAATGAAGATAGTAATCATTTGAATGATAATGGAAGAGTAGAAAGAAGTTCACATTATGCAAATAGTGATTATGAAATTCAATCACCAGTTCATAGTGATGATGAAGCATCGATACCAAAGAAGAAATATAATAGTTTTAATCCAAAAGTTGAAATGACAGATTTTAAGTTTGAAATTGGAATGAAGTTCAAGGATGAGAAGTCGTTGAGGGAAGCTATAAGGAAATATACAATTACAAATGGGTATAATGTTTCGATGGCGAGATCTGGTATACAAATAGAAGCAGTTTGTGATGCACATTGTCCTTTTCGAGTGTATGCTAGCTCGATTGGAAATGAGAAAACATTTGTTGTGAAGAGAGTCGAAAACAGTCATACCTGCAGTAAAGTGCAGAGGAATAAGCAAGCTAGCCAGAAATGGATTGCGAATGAATTGATACACAAGTTTAGGAGGAACCCTAATTGGCCTATTAGTGAAATGATGGATGATCTTCAATCAAAATATGCATGAAAGGTCATTAAAATTCAATGTTATAGGGCTAAGTGGTAAGCAATTACTATGCTTTGAGGATCAACAGAAGGTCATTATGTGAAGTTATGGTTTTATGGATATGGGTTAATGCGAGCTAACAAAGATGGAAAGTTTATTATTGAATGTGATTTTGATGAACAATCTGGGAGACCAATGTTCAAAAGATTTTATGTAGGTTTCAGTGCTTTGAAGTATGGTTTCCTTGGTGGATGTAGGAAGATTGTTGGGTTTGATGGATGTTTTCTAAAGATTTTCCTTGGTGGTGCATTATTATTTGTTGTTGGTCGTAATGAAAACAATAAGATGTTTCTTGTATATTGGGATGTAGTTGAGGAAGAAAACTACCAATCATGAAATTGATTTTTGAGCATTCTTGCTGAAGATCTCCACATAAGTGGAGATTCATAGACTTTCGTAAGCGATCAGCAGAAGGTAAACTTTAAATTTCCATATATCTTAAGTTCATTTGTTTTTGTGATCAATACTTAATTAATTTATGTAACTATTTGTTTTATAGGGTTTAGTGGAAGCATTAAAGAACTTGTTTCCAGAAGCTGGACATAGAAAATGTGCCTATCATGTCTATGCAAACTGGTCTAGTGTTCATAAAGGGCACACGTATAGGATTTTATTTGGAAAGCAGAGAATTGCACAGTATAAGTTGTTTTCAATGAGGTAATGGAGGAGTTGAAGAGATTTTCAATGAGGGCTTATAAGGATTTTAAAAGTACGAATTCAGAGACATTTGTGAGCATAAAACCAAAGTGTGAAATAATACATAACAATATTTCAGAGACGTTTAATGGACTCATTTGTGAAGCTCGTACCAAAGCTTGATCAATATGTAAGAAGACATTTCAGTTTCTTTAATGACTCGGATACATAAAAAAAAAAGGGATATGATGATGAAGTGCACACGTGAGATTTGCCTTAGAGTAAGGAAGAAAATAGTGGTAGCACAATGGGATGCAAGACATTGTACGCTCAGGACAAATGAGAATTTGAAATTTGAAGTTCGTATCTTTGCAGACAAGTACATTGTTGATTGGCAAGAATGAACTTTTTAATGTAAACTATGGGATTTAACCGGGATTCCATGTAAACATGTTGTGGCTTGTATATCTTATGATAGGGAGGATATTGATGCTTATGTGAATCAATGTTATAAGCGTGATTCTTATTCAAAGACTTGCCAGTTTGCTATGGAACCCATTAATGGTCCTAAGTTTTGGCCAAAGACCAAAAATCTTCAGCTAATACCGATAAAGAAGATGCCTGGAAGACCAAAAAAGGCAAGAAAAAGGGATCACAATGAAGAACCTCGCAATCCCAACAAATTGACCAAGATTGAAGTAGTTATAAGATGTCATCATTGCTATGAAATTGGCCATAATATAAAAGGATGCAAAAACAAGAATCAACCTCCAAGCCAACATGAAATTGTTAAGGTACATATTTTAGTTGTGTGTAATAAATGTGTTGTTATTCATCAAGTATTATTACCTTCATGTTTATCTTCAATGTTTATAATGCAGTGAAAAAGAGAAAGGCCACCAAAATCAGTATCTACTAAACCCCTTTTATCCAGTATTTGTAGCAATCAAGTAGGTAGACCGACATAATCAGTATCTACAAGATCAAATACTACATCTTCTTTATTATGAAGAGAGACGAGAATGATTAGTTAACTTTAAGTATAAATTTTAAGTTGTTTTCTAACTTATATAATTATAATTCTTTTTGTTTTAATAGGCACATAGAGGATATGGAGTAACATTTGAGGAAGTTTTTGGGAATACCTACTTTACAGTAAGTCATTTAAATTCATGTTTATACTATTTATATGTCACTATATGGGAGATGATAATATTTGCATAGTTGGTTGTTTATACTTCATAGATGGGTGAGGGTCAATATTGAGTGTTACAACCTCCTAATACTAACACAACAGCAACACAAGCATCCCAAAGTACACCTGCTAATACAACTTAACCTAGGAGAAGGATCAAACTAATGGCCAAAAGATTTGTTACTAGGAAATCTTCATAGTTGGTGAGTATTGCTTCATTACCTAATTCAATGTTAACTCTTTCCAATCTCGACTTAAAGTTGGATCAAGTTGAATGTCGACAACATCTTAAAGACTATCACTACCAATTTTGGGTGAGAAATATGTAAATGTGTAACAACGAAAAAGAGTAGAAGGAAAATTGCCTGTTAAATTTCAAACATATGTATGTATTGATCCTGAATCATTAGAAAAATAGCATAATCAAAGCAAGGTTTGATGGCTTTTGTGATAGATCCAAACTATGTATATATAATTATAAACAATAATGTAGGAAGATTTAATTATTCATTATTTTTGTTGTTGACGATGTATTGCTCTTGATTCTAATAGAGCCTTACTTCAGTCATGGCTAGTTTAATGTATTTACTGTTTTTTTGGCCCTCAGTGGCTATAGAAGCAAGTTGTTGAATGATTATGGTATAGTTTTTGTGTGACATTTGGATGAAAAGTTTTTCTTGCTCTTTTAATCTGCATACTTTTGTTGAAACAGGTGATAGTTCCTTTATGTTTGTGTGTGTGTGATCTTGATGACATCTCTTTTAAGCTAAACCATGCTTCTAAATTTATGCTAGTTACTGGTTATATAAGGATATTGTGAGTGATCAAGCACTGCAGAAGTCCCTAGATTACATCTTTGGAGTTGGAGCTAATTACGCACCAATCTATCTGAGAAAGTTGGAAGACAAAGACATGGTTTTGAATATGGAGGAGCTTTAGCAGTTAAAAACCATTTCGAGAAACTAGTGTTTTTGGATATTTCTTCAGTTTGTAGAATAATGTCAGTGTCTGTAACCTATCTATTTACTTGTTTGATCTTACTCTGTAATTTACTTTTAAAAAATGATATTGATTTTATTGTTCTTACACATGATTTTGTCTTTTTTAGGTTAGTTACTCTTCAACACTGTTGTCTTTGTGAACCACTTTTTTTCACTATTCTTTTTCCTTTGAACGCTAACCATATCATTGTTTATAAGAGCATATATTAGAGTTTATAATTTCCATTTAGATATATTTATTATATATGAAATTCAT
>JAOQMP010000210.1:51481786-51495850 GCA_027563575.1 Erythroxylum pedicellare
GTCTCTTACTATTAAATTCTTAACTTTATCTTTTCTAATAAGATTACACATTTACTGAAGCATCCTCATTTTCGTCACTATAAGCTTATTATTATGTATTTATTTGATGAACTAACACTCTGCTAAATCATTAAATTAAGAAAGATACAAAAATGAAAAGATAATAAATTTGGTTACCTCTAATTAAAATCATTATGATAATTATAATTTGCAATTCAAATCAGTGTTTTGAAAACTGAACCGAACCAACCGGTTGGACTAGAGAATCGGTGACCTAGAGTATGAAACGGTCTAATTTAGCCCTTATTTTTATGAGTAATTGACCCGTTCATTTTACGGTCAGACCGGTAAAAACCTCTAAACCGGTGTAAAAAAAGATGAGTCGATCCATTTAAAATGCCTTAATTTTGATGATTTCAACTTGACGAGAAGTTTTATTTGAATGGGACATTAGTTGAGTTTGGTTTTTAGCAGTGAATTAACTGAAAACCTCTGCAAGTGATTGGAGCAGCTAAAAAAATCCCTCTAAAAATGATGATTTCTTTAATCTCGGCTAGACGCTTGAAAACTGTCTAAAGTTTCCACCTTTACACTGCTCCTTGCTTTCCAACTATACACGTTTCATGTTTATGCTCTAAACTCCAAAGCCCTCCTCCAAATCAACAAAATTTTGACTCTAACACTGACTTTATTTGCTAAATCCTGCTATCTTATTTTGTGCTGTACCGGCGAAGTTAAAAAAAATCTTATATATTTTGAAGTTTAAAAGTGTAAGTTAAGTTTATAATTAGATAAATAATTAAATAATATGTTTAAAAATTATCTTATATATATAATATATAAAACAAAATTTTATATATTTAATTATTTATTAATCACTGATTTAATTATGATTAAATTCCAGCTAAAGTATTGACGTTTAAATTAATTACTTCTCCGATACAATCACTAATTTTTAACACATTGATTCAAATAACCATTTGGGGCTAAACATACAAACTACCGTAACAAAACCAAACTTCTAAAAAAAGGATACCCTCATCATTAATATAATTGAATTTAATTGAGAGAAATTAAAGGAAAATTAAGGGAAGCAACTTTTAGGCGCCGTCATTTCAGAAAGGGTAGGCCATTGTTCTGAAAGTAATTACAATTAAGTAAGACTCTGAATCAAAAGAGATGATTGAACATGAAGACAAAAGGTTTCTCTATTGAAAGTGAGATTAAAATTGGAGCAACCTGCCATCCGGCAAAAATGACCCACATACCACATGCATCAATTAAGCAGCCGTCATTCAACGTATCTGGCGCATCACTAATAGACAAAAGCATTTCGGAATTTTCTCAGTAACCAATCCATACTGACTGCTGTCTTTCGAGCATACTCCTGTACATTGAGAGTCTGTTTAACAATTTTTCTTTCCTCTAGGTATCTTCGAGCATACTCGTGTACACTGAGAGTCTATTAATAATTTTTTCTTTCCTCTAGATGGTGTTGACTATATTCATTATAATTGATTTAAGCAAGATTATGGCGGCCGTTATGTGTGCCGTTAGGCCCCATTACTGTAGGGTCGACACTTGATTAATAAGACAATCTTAGCATATGCACACAGATTGCTTTTGTGGCTTTTGGTCTAGGTAATGTTTTAAACATTTTAAGTTGATTAAACCAAACTAACTTAAGAGGAGTGAACTGAATATAAAGTGATTTAACTAATGTAGCTTACCATTTCAAAAGACTGCATCGATAAAGAAAAAGGGTCAGTAACTGCGCTTATCTTGCATGAAATTTGATTTCCTAATGTGTTGGAGCAGAGACAAAATGTGTACATCGTGTTCGAACATCAATGGATGACAGTTCTCTGTCCAATTTTAAGTGTGGTGATGATATCAAAGTGAATGAGATGTGGGAAGGTCGTCAATCGAATTATGAGAAGTTGGCATCAATTGCAGATTTTTGTCGTGCCTAAATGGTGTTCATTTTTGTTGCTGTCTAATTGAGAAACTGGTGAAGAACAAAGGCGTTCATTTTTGTTAGTTTTTATTTTTATTTTCATGACATCCTTTTCCCATTTCATGACAATGGAATAACTTCTTTACCATTCTATCCAGTTAGCAATCAAGCGTATTTGGGATTGTTAAAACAGAAAAACTGAATCTGTTTAACATGAAGTTATCAAATTCTACACTTCTTCTGAAGGGTCTGTGACAAAAGAGAGGCGTAAAAGGAGCTTTCAACCTCATTAAGAGTGTCAAATGTGAGCATAAACAGCTCGTGAATGCATCTCGTAGCTGTCGAGGTGGAGAAACAGATTCTTCATTCATCAATTCGTTGCCGGCGTATAGGACATGGTTCCTAGTCTAATCAGATAGAGTTAAGTTTGAAACTTCAGATGAAGCAATTTGGTCACATGCTTTTATGCTTGGCGTCTGTTGTCCTTTTCTCTTTCTGCTAGTGTATTATAATAGCCGTACGTGAAGCTTTCTCTGAAAAAATGCAAGGCAATGGCCACTAGGAATGCCTGAGCTCAGCAAGTTGTCCGACAACCAAATATCACTCTGTCCTTGTACATAAGAGTTATTGGTTGTCTTAGATGGCCATCACCAAATTCCAAGTTCGGAGGGAAAAGATCCTCATAGGGGAGGAATGGCACACCACACAAAATATATAGAGGCTTCTTAGATAATCTGGTTAGTTGATTAACTGAAACGTGTTAAAAGATAATTTAACAAGAACCATAAACTCAATGGCTAAACTAACCAATCCTCCTTTCCTTTACTTCTTCCTAAAAATGCAATCACAAGCAACGTAACCATGCAGTCAAGAAACTCACTTTCTTATTAAGGTTCACGTGAAATTCTAAGAGGTCGTGATTGAAATCCAAACCAGCAGCTTTGTGTGGATTATATAAATAGCTAAAAACTAGTGATTGAATACAAAATGAAGCACTGGGTTAAAGAAACCTTACAAACAAACCAGATTAGTAGATTTCTTTCTAAGCTTTCATTTCTGCATCTCATGGTTCACTTCGAAACAAAGTTATATTAACAAAAGAAGAACCTAATATCAATCGATCAAGTGAAAATAAGCATGGGGGATTCCAATTTCCAACTGAAATGATCGTAAGGAAAGCTCAAGATAAGAATATAACTAACACCAAATCTTTCATTAAGAAGTTATACCCTGAAGATCACAGTTAAGCACCACCCTGTAAGTGAATTACTCATTTAAGAATAACTACTATTTTAAGCACATAACAACATTAGTTATTCAAAATGTTGAAGCACACTCAGTTTGCATATGTTTCAGGAATGTTATTTGAGAAAATATTATTGAAACTGGACCTTCTTCTTCACATGTTTACTCTTTTGAGGTCGTCCTTCTACAAGAAGGCAGAAGACAATTTCTTCAAACAGCAAAAACATATTTAATTTCCTATTTTAGCTTTCAACCAAAATCAAAACAGTCACATAATTGAGCTTAAGATACTATTCTGGTGAACAACAAGAAGAAAATGATGACACATAGATCATCAAGTGGCATTTCAAGACATCAATAGATTATCTGAAAACAGATCTACACAACACAAATAATTTTCAAGCTGTGAACAATAATTTCATGATTGATAAGTGCATATGCACAGAGAAAAAGGTACACAAACATCCATAAATGACGAGGTGCCATCTGGAAAGCTTTTTGAATATCCATGCACATATGCTATCCAACATTTCCTTAATCCTATAGTTAATAACACACAGAACAGCTAAATTGTCGAAGAAAATAAATTTACACAAAGTTTCTGATCTCTTGGTAATTAAATTTTGACATCCAAAGATCCAAACTAAATTCAATTTGGTTGTGAATCAGGGAACATTTACCACTAAATATTTGTTAAGGGAACATTTACCACTAAATCTTTGTTAAGTCTTCTGCAGTCTCTTTTACAATGAAGTTTGGATCTGAAGCTCATAACAGTAATCAGCCATAAACATTGTTTTATTTGGGGGAGATACGGGGGGAAAAGAGAGCAGTTGCGAGGAGAAAAGGTCACCAATACAAAAATTCCCAGTGGAAGGATTTTTTATTTCTCATTAATGTTTCATGCAGTTATGATTTGTGAATGAGAATGATTATCTTTATGGTAGCTTCTATGGCTACAAAATCCAGCTAACCATAGCATTCTTACCCGACAGGAGTGACATGTTAATATGAATAACAAACATAAATCAAGAAACTTGAGGATCATAAACTGTTTATGTCAAAGCCTCAGCTCCAGCTATGATCTCTAGTATCTCTCCTATAATCTTTGCCTGCCGCTCTCGATTATATTCAATAGAAAGATTTTTCTTCAGTTCAACAACATTATCTGTAGCATTACTCATGGCATTCATCCTCGCTGCAAGCTCACTAGCCAAAGACTCCTGCAATGCTTTTAAAATCTGACTATTCAAATAAAGTGGGATCATAGCATCAAGAATTTGAACTGGCTCTTGTTCGAATTGCAAAAGAGGTGAAAGTCCCTCACCCTTTACAGTGAGACAATCCCTCTCCAAGGACAATTTCCCTCCCTTACTTGTCAACCTAAAGAACTCATCTTCCACAGCATCCACACATTTACCATTTACATCACAAACCCCTCCCCTTGGACATAGTGGCAATACAACACATCATTTCATACAAAAATTGAATTGGAGTGGAAAGAACAATAGAGATCTTTAGTTTTTGCCCAACGACGAAATCACTCTCTTATAAAAGCACCCACGCACGAAATCACAGAGAGTGCTTGTTGGTCTGATGGAGCAAATAACTTTGCCATAGCAGAAGCACCAATGCACGAATTCACTTTCTTATGAATTTTGTGGGATTTGTGGGATTTTATGTTATAGATTAAACATTTCAGAGAAAGAGATTTAAGTTTTGATCGACAAAGAAGAGACGGACAAAGCTAAACGACGTCGTTTCGCTATTTAGACAATTTTCTCCTAAACCAACTAAGGTGTTTGATTAGTGAGGGCGTCGATACGTGGCTGTGCCACGTTAGCACAGATAATGATGTGAATAACGTCGAGATAAAATTGAAAAAATTAAAAATTTGGACTTTTTTAATAATTAACTCATAAAAAATAATTCATTCCAATTTAATCAGTGTATTTTAAAATTTGAAAGGAATTTCATTCATAAAATAGTATATCTCAAATTATTCCGATGCTAATTCACTTATTGTCATTACAAATTATATGTGATCTATCGAAAGTAACTTTTCTACTAGATAGAGGTAAGGGTTCGTACTATTAAACCTTCTCAGACTCCACATTTAGCAGGACTCTCACTAGGTGGTGTTGTTGTTATTAATTAATTAATTGATTAAATTAAGATTAAAATAATTTTTATGTAAAATTTATACAATATATTATAATTTGATATTTTAACCTCATAATTTCAATACGTAATAAAAAATGAAATCTGAATAAATCACTATAGAATTATAGTTTAAGTAAATGTAATAATCAATTATTTATGCATTTGTAAATTTAGTATTGTTAAATTATAATACAAATAGGACCGCACAGATATGTGAAGATTTCTTTTATTTAACTATTAAATAAAATAACAAAGTAAAAAGTATTAGTTTATTAAATATTAAATTATTTAAACATGTACTATATCTGTTTGGGAAAAAAGTCATTTATGCTCGTTAAGCATCGGCTTTGGTTGAGATACTTGTTAGGCCTTAAAGGTGAATGGACGTGGGTCGACAAAATTCTCGTGCAACTTTATTTTATTATATCATAGGGAGCTTACACGTCTTACCATTCCTGAGTAGCTTTCACTTATTGTATTTTCAAAATGGCTTCTTAATCAGGCTCCATTATGGACGTAATGAAATTCATAATTATTTAAAATATATTTATACACCTTAAATCATTTATTAGTGTGAGGAGATATTTTAAACAATATTAACAAAAGGTCGAGGACTCCATGCGGGTCCCAGTTTCTTTACCGAACGTACAAAATTAAAAAAGTAGACTTTCGCGGGCTTCGTTTGGTGGCCCACGCGTAAGCCGAAGCAGAAGACCCTTTCCTGGACTGGCAGTTGAGCAAAGACTAGTAGGAACATCTGGCTGGGTCCCATAGCCCTCAAGACCATCACCCAGTATGGATGGAATCCTGCACCACCGTGGGATCCCAATCAACCGTATCAAGTAACAACATCGGATGGTATTCCTGTTATTATGTACTCTTCCGTGTTCTTGTCTCTCTATGTAATCGCTGCACATATATTGCATCGACCTACATTCTTGCCCCTATCAAAACTGTCTGAAAACTCCTAGAAGCACAAAATACTCTCACGTCAGGTAAGACTCGTGTTTCCTCGCCTCCAGTTATGGAAGTCTTGAAGGATGATCATTCAATGGGTTTTGCTTTACTTCTTTTTTCACAATGGATTCTATGAGAGCCAGCCTTTTCTTGTTGTTTCTTATCTTTGTTACCAGAAAACATAAGAAAGTGATCGATCCGTAGTTTTTCATTTCTTTTTTCTTAACAATATTTTTTAGAATATGCGTGTCTCTTTTAGCTTTTAGCTACAATTACCTTGCATTCAGTAGTTTAGCCAAGTTCTGACTTTCCTCCTCTTTTTTTTTTTTTTTTGAAGTATATCTCAGTGATGTTTGTTCTTTTCTATTTTCTGCTTCTGATTATACAGAATCCATATGATACAGAATTGCAGTGTGTTTACTGGAAATAATAGCACCTGCTCTACCTTTGATGTTTAATCATTGACAGACGTTTGCATGTTTTGTGTGTATCCATGTCTTAAGTTGTTTTGACTAGAGAACGCAGAACTGAGTACTCTGTTTTTGATTGTCTTTTATGCGAGGTACCAATTGTTAAAGACCATAGTGTTCCCTTTACCCCTTCATTTTAAACTTTTGTTCTTTGCCTTTCCGGTTTTGCATTATCCTGTTACTTCTTAATTATCCTATGATATTCTAGTTTAATCGAAGTCCTCCCGTTGGAATGGGATTTAGAGAAATTGTCTTTTATCTCTTTTTCAGGTCTTCTCTCTGCTATAGACTAATCTCTTTGATGTTTGTTGTTATGTGTTGTGAGATTAGTAAAATGGTTAATGTTCATTATGTACTTTTGCAGTTCCTGTTATGGCGACTAAATTAAGCACTCTATGGATAGCTTTTCTCCTTTTCTGTTCCATTGTTCTTTCTGCGCACGGTGATGGGTTGATCAGAATAGGATTGAAAAAGAAGAAATTGGTTAAAGTGGACAAGGAAGGGCAAGCAATGCAAGCAGCTACTAGAAAGTATAGACTCGGTGGTAATCTTGGAGAATCTGCGGAAACTGATATTGTTTCTTTGAAAAACTACCTTGATGCCCAGTACTATGGTGAAATTGGAATTGGCACACCTGCTCAGACTTTCACGGTGATATTTGACACAGGAAGTTCTAATCTTTGGGTGCCCTCATCAAAATGTTATTTCTCGGTTTGTCATATCGATCTCTTCATTTACTGAAATTGCTTTCCCCTGTTACCCTCGTTCTCTCCCTCAATATTTGGGTAGAAACTAACTATTTGATTTTGCATTTTCGATGCAGATTTCTTGCTATTTCCATTCCAAGTATAAATCTAGTGAATCAAGCACATATGAAAGCAATGGTATGGTCATTATCCCTGACTTAACCTGTACACTCTCTCATGGCCTTGCAATATTCTTCTTTTAATCTCTTCTTCTTTTCTTGCATATTTAATTTAATGATGTTACTTATGCAATTTGGTACTAGACATTCTTTAATCTATTAAGGACGTTGTAAATCAAGCCTGGGTGTTTGTCTTGCATACCTGGAAAGCAAGTGAAATAGTTTCAGTACTAAGTATAATTTTTTAGGGTACTTCATACCATTTCTAGCCTCCTGTTGTTGAATGGTGATTCATCTAACAACAAAAATTTATCCCAATATTTTCCAAGTGTGTAATTTTCTCCTTTACTGCCTCTAACCAATCTATTCTGCTTTATCTGAAAAGCATAACATTGACGTATACTTCTGTTCACACTAGTGCTATACATTTAAGTATATGCATCCATCAGCAGTTTGGCAATGGATAGGATGCTTTCTTTTGTTTTACCAGACTTTTCTTTGTAAAAATATTTTACATTTAGATTGATACAATTCACTACAGTATGTTCATCTCAATTGAAGTTCAAACCACATGAACATATTTATTGATAATGAGCGATTTATCTGAAGTTTAACCAATGTCATTTTATAAACAGTTTGACAAGCATACTCCACTTGACAGTACAAATCTGCATTTCAACTCATGGTTGTCTTGACCTCGTAGTCTTCTCAACAACTCTGACTACGGAGATTTTGGTAGCTATTCCATCAGAAAAGAGCTCCATAATGAAACTTGAACTTCTAAGGAAAGGACTTAGTTGTAATATTTTTATGATTCAATTGAAAGGATCAGGAATTGGCACCTAGAACATGTAAAAGGGTCATACTAACAAGACATTAATGTGAAATGATCATTGATTACTGTGATGTTATTTTTGTTATAAAAGATCATAACATTTTTATTTGACTGCAGTTGAGATTGGTAGGCTCTACAACTACATTTGGTTCTGAGCATAACTTGTCTTGAGATTGATCATGTTTTCAACATTGATACAGGAACCTCTGCTGCCATCCAATATGGAACTGGCTCAATTGCTGGTTTCTTCAGCCAAGACAATGTAAAAGTTGGTGATCTTGTCATAAAAGATCAGGTAAATTTTGTGAACCATAATCTTTGAAGATATTTTTTCTTTTTCAGTTAAATTCGTCATTGTGATGAATGTTACTGCTCATTAGGACTTCATTGAGGCAACAAAAGAGCCTGGTATCACATTCTTGGCTGCCAAGTTTGACGGCATACTAGGACTTGGATTTCAAGAAATATCTGTCAAGAGAGCTGTTCCAGTTTGGTAAAACTTTTCATCTCATACTTTAATGTCAGGGAGACTTGGTGGCCCAAATGTTTGAATTTCTTTAGAATTGTGCATGTTGTGTTCAAAATTATCAATGTAGTTTTCTTGCTGATTTATCATAACATATTTTCTCACTATTACTGAGATGTTGTATTGAATTCTGAATTTACTTGGTAAGACTTGATTTCTTTGTATTTAGCTGTTTGTTTTGTAATTTTTCTAGGTATAACATGATTAATCAAGGTCTTGTGGAAGAGCAAGTTTTTTCATTTTGGTTGAACCGCAATGTTGAAGGCGAGGAAGGGGGAGAAATTGTGTTTGGTGGTGTTGATCCTAACCATTACAAGGGAGAACACACTTATGTTGCTGTAACTCAGAAAGGGTATTGGCAGGTTTGCATCCAAAGTTCCAATTGTTTGTTGCCAAATTACCTCTTGTCTGCATTTCACGTACTTTGTTCTAATCTGTTTGTCAATTTTCCAGTTTGACATGGATGACGTATTGGTTGCAAATGAAACAACCGGTACTTACTCATAGTTCATTTTTATCCTTTTCATCTGGGGCGTGGACTTGAGTTAACACGAATATACATGTCTGCTTATTATCCTGGGATATAATCTTCTTTACTTTTCAGGATATTGTGCAAGTGGCTGTAAGGCAATTGCAGATTCTGGAACTTCTTTACTGGCAGGCCCAACGGTATTTACTTTTCTGTTTTCTGATTGACCCTAATGACTTATAGAATGAGTGGCACTTTCGAAAGATAGTTAGTTCATGAGTAGTTCTGCAGATATTATGACTTCCTTTTCTGTTATTCTTTTGTATCATCAACCAAATTGGTGACTTAGTCACAAAATTATGCTGTAGTTCTTTTGTGTACCATTGGCTTAAAACAGCACACCTCCATGCTTGACAAAGCTAGTTTCTATCGTTGACAACCTGCTTCTTAGATTGTTCTTTCATCAGCTTGATGTGATTCATCTATTACTCCTTTCCTATCAATGCAGTATTGTAGCCAAGAATATTTTCCTAGGGAATTAGTAGAGTTTTAAACTCTATATACATTCATTTGCAGTATTAGATTCCTGCCTAATTACTGTTTGAAAATAATCACTGCCGTCTAGAATTTTGAATAATATGAATTTCATTGAAGAACCTGTCATTTGTCAAATTGCTTATTTTTCGTTGTTCTTCAGCCTTTTGCAAGTATTTTCTCTCTAGAATCTGATGATTGTTTCTAATATATGGTTTCAATCTTCAGACTGTCATCACTCAAATTAATCATGCCATTGGAGCCTCCGGTATTATAAGCCAAGAATGCAAGACAATGGTTGCACAATATGGGAAAATGATAATTGAAATGCTGGTAGCTAAGGTGGGGATGATAGGTCTGGTGTATATTGTATCCAGCACCATTTCTCTTCCATCACAGTGTGTGTTTTTGGGGGAAGCTTCACATGCTTAGTTTCTCTTTCGTGGCCTTTTGAACCATATCTTGAACCTGTTTTAAATGAGCTGACTAATGCTTTTCCATTTGTTGTAGACACAACCACAACAGGTGTGCTCTCAAATAGGATTTTGCACATTTGATGGAACTCGCAGTGTTAGGTCAGCTGAAACATTTTGGTGGTTCTAATTGTATATGTTCTTATAGACAATCCTAGTTAGCTTCTTGAGCTATAGCTATGGCATCATGGATTAATTTAACCACCGTTTTCAGTATGGGCATTGAGAGCGTGGTGGATGAAAATCTAGATAAGCACTCAGATGGCGTGCATGATGCCATGTGTACTGCTTGTGAGATGATGGTTGTTTGGATGCAAAATCGTCTCAGGCTGAATCAGACAGAAGATCAGATTTTGAACTATGTGAATGAGGTATTTTGCCTTATTATTCCCTTTATGGGGAAAAGTAGTTTGAAAACATTAATAACCACAGTTTAATTTCAGCTCTGTGAAAGATTGCCTAGTCCAAATGGAGAATCAGCTGTTGACTGTAGTAGTCTGTCTTCCATGCCTAGTGTCTCATTCACAATTGGTGGTAAACTGTTTGACCTTACCCCGGAGCAGGTATGTCATTGCTTTTTTTTGTGTGAATAATCATTGCTTGTTCTACTTAGCTGTTAATTCAAAGACTTTTCATGTCACATTCAGTTTGCTTAACCACAATTGTGGAATGGCAATTTCCTATCTGGCTGTAAAAATCATAGCTTTATTATTTCTTGCCAGCAAAGTAATTGTCAAGCTGTCTTAAAATATCAGTTTCTATCTTCCCATAATCTATCACTTCCTTGACGAATTACTTGGTTCATTTATTCGAATGAATATTTATCATTTAATTCATTCGAGAAAAGATGCTAGTGGGAGGCTATTTTCAAGGTGCCCTGTTCTCTTTCATTGATGATTCCTGCATCACTTCTGATGACAGTGCCATCTTTATCTTCTCCCCTGCACTTGAAGATTTCTAGGCCTTGGGAATGAAGGATAATTCTGCTTGTCATCTGATTCCGCTACCTTAAAAACAATTACACAGTACCATCTTTATTGTCCTTGCCTCACTCTGATAAAACATAAAATTGCCATATTTAGAAGAAAAGTAGAAAGAAGTGAGCTTCCTCCATTTAGTCATACATAGAGAAATCCGAGGGATGCTTTGACAAGAATAATTGATGGTGTTAAATGGTCATCTCATCGGAGACGAAAAGTCAAGTGAGGTCCTTGTATTCATGATGTTGTAAAGTACAATTAGGGTCTCAGGTCAACTTTGTAGTATATTATTTTATTTTTTCAATTGTTGCATACTTTCTCTGGTTGTTTCCATAAAGTAATATGTGATAACTGTGGTGATTTTGTGTATTGTAGTGCCTTTTGTCTTTTTAGGCTTATTTTGTTTATCTTTTCTTTTATGCTAATCGTTTGTTGTGTTATTTCAAAACTATCTGAATGGTCAGTATGTTCTTAAAGTCGGAGAGGGTGATTCAGCTCAATGCATTAGTGGATTTACTGCGTTAGATGTACCTCCTCCGCGTGGACCTCTATGGTAAGTTGCTCTTCTATTATTGTGAATTACACAATTGCATCTTATGGTTTGTTTTGATGCATATCATAGCAAGTAACACCATTCTGCTCAGTTGAAAGCAAAAGGGCAATGAAAATCTCTACTCCATCCTCAGTGTTCTGCATTAAGCGTAATCAGACTGTTTATTTATTTGTTATTCTGCTGTTTCAACGAGAAAGTTATTCAATTTCTAATAGGTGTTGAGAAGATGCAGTACTATCCAGTCATTTGAAGTTGATCAATAATTTTGCACGAGGGAGTTTCCAACATTAGTCAGCATATCATTCCTAGTCTCTAAGCGTCATAATTTATTATGCACTGAACAGGCAAGAAACCTATACAAGACTATCCCTAAAACAATTTGAAGTCCGCGAGAGGAAGACTACTGAATTGCACTTGTTTAGAGAAACTCTCTTCAGAAGCTCTATTTGACAAGACTGAATGAAAGACATCAGTTCCCAGCCCTTTATACAAGTCTTTAGGTTAAATGAAATGTAAAAGTATATTCTTAGCGAGCAAGGTTCCACTCAAAACAAAACACGACAACTTAGAACCTAAATACATCAATTCTCCTTAGTCTTGTTGTCAGACTTTCGAATTCCAGATTTCTCCATAAATCGTATGTCGTTTAAAAGATTATTGTGTTATTGATTTGTATTGTGCTTTGCTGATGATGTTTGTGGTACAGGATTCTGGGAGATGTTTTCATGGGTCCTTATCACACAGTGTTTGATTATGGGAACTTGAGAGTTGGATTTGCTGAAGCAGCTTAACTGAAATCCATCTTTGTATCAATATATATACCAATCTACTTCCTTATGTATCAATATAGATACCTATATATTTCCTTATTGTCCTGTAACAAATACATGTATACAATGTGCTATTAAAGATTTATGTTCACCAAGCTGTGGACTTGGTAAAATGTTTTGTGCTCCCGTCCTGAACCTGTAAGCATGTTCTGTATTAAAGTTCTTAACAGAAAAGGATGATGTCCTGAAGGATATTGAACTTACCTTCCATAACCATATCGGTAAGAACGCTGATTTTTCAGGGCGTGATTAGCGTTAGAAGTACTGAAAGAAGTTATAATAATCTAACATCACTTGTAAAGAATGATACACTCCAACTAAAACAGTACACTCCGTTCCGTCTCTCTTTTCCACAAGAAAAATGAGAGTAAATACGTATGAATCGAAAAACGTTCACATTGAAGGATTGGTGACCGACTATTTAGTTTTGAAGTAGTGCCATTGATTCCTTCAAAAGCTACGAAAACGTGAGACAACATACAGAGCAAACCAAGGTACCTTAGTAAAAGTGCCAGCTAACAGTTTATCATGACAAAGTCATGGTTGAACTGGTAAACAATGGAGTTATCCAAAAAAAAAAAAAAAGGAGTTATCAAGGAAAAGAAATGAAGATCTATGAACCTTTAAATCTGGTAACTTTTTCCTGGAAGAGTTATCCTCCTGTCCTCCCTTTTTGGCTAGTCTACGAAGCCCCTGTTCTCAGATGAATGAAACTTAGATTAGTCAAACCCAAGATGTTAACAAAGTTTAATTGAAGAAGACTCTGGCTACTGGCTAGTCACAAAAGAGCTGAGACCTCAGCGAGAAATTTCTTAATGATACTTACATTGCCCTAATCCCTAAAGGTGGTATGAGATGGAATCGGTTACTTGAAGAAAGTAGCTAGTGAGAGCAGAATTAAGAAGAGGAGTTCAATGGATCATTGCAAGCATCGCCATCGGAGCATCATAATCTTCCTCCTTAATTGAGTAAAAGATCGAAGGTTCGAGAAAGGCAAAATTTGTTTTATCCTAATCGTTAAACGACATCTTTTGTTGAACGTTGTCGTTTTAGCTCTTTTAGGTGTATCTAGTGAGCCAAGTGAGTCTATCCACAGGGGATAGCCATTCAGATGTATTATTTCTCTAATTTTTAATGAAATTATTTAATTTCTAAAACAAAAAATGAAAGTTCGATTGGACCACCAAATCGCATCTAAGCTAAAACA
>JAOQMP010000210.1:51504446-51516176 GCA_027563575.1 Erythroxylum pedicellare
TAAAATAAGTGACGCACCAAACACTCCTTGAGCTTAAGTGATGAAGCATTAAAATAGCCCAAATCTTATTGTCTTCAAATGCCAAGTGTATCCGGTCCAAGTATTTGAGTTAAATGGATTAGTTATGGCTCAATTCCATAAACTCTCCTCCAATAGGCTTGGAGCTTGCCATTCTCTTAAGATAAAAGCCCACATACGTATAAAAAGCCTCTTTGAGTCTCTCAGTCCTAGCTCTGGACATAGGCCCAACTGTAATGACAAACTCGCCTTCGTCACGCACGCCATCTCTATGGTGATCCTTACTTCTACTCACATTAGAATGGGCATTTGAGGATGAAATTGTTTGTGGCTCTATTAGAAAATGGGTAGATGATAATAATTTGAATTGCATTTCAAATGATTTCCGACTTCATGGGACAAGCTTAAATTTTTATATATGTCAAATACAGGTAACAATAAATTGCTTTTGCTTAAACAAGCTATGAATTTGAGGTATAAGGACAATAATTCCATTTTTGATCACTTGAATGAATTTCAATGATGCTTGATCAATCCTTTGGCATGGGTGTAAGATTTAAAGATGAGAGTTTTGGAACTTTAGTCGTTGAATACTTTGCCTAATTCTTGGGAGAATCTCTATATGGCCTTGAATAGTTCTACTCCTGGTGGTGGTATAGTGATTATGGATTATGTAAAAAGTTAAATTTTGAATGAAGAAGTACAATGAAAAACTCAAAAGAACTATACTTCTTATTGTAAGGTTTTGGACCTTTTGGTTACTGAAAATAAGGGAAAAGGCAAAGAAAGAGGTCAAGGACATAATTACAAAGGCAAAAATAAGAGTAGAAGCAAATCAAAATCAAAGTACAAAGATCTTAAATGACATCATTATGGTTAAAAAAGGACATAATAAGAACTTTTGTTTTAAGCTTAAAGGCGAGAACATGGCAAATAAAGACAAGTAAGAGAAGAAAGATGAAGATAGTGATAATCGTGTTGTGATTGCTACAACAGATGATCTTGTGTTTGTCCATGGTTAACATATGATTGTTGTTGCTTATGTTAAGTCAATATGAGTTATTAGTAGTGGTGCCTGCTTTCATGTGATATCAATGAAGGATTTCTTCACATCTTACACTCTAAGTGATTGTGGAGTTTTGAAGATGGGTGATGACAGTCTATTAAATGTTATTGGCATCAGGACTATTATTATATTAGAAACTAACAGTAACTTAAAATTTCTTTTGAAGAATGTCAGACATGCACCTGATATTTGTTTGAATATGATTTCTACCGGTGTTCTTGATGTTATGGTTATTTTAGTACTTTTGGTGACAATCAATATAAGATCATTAATGGTTCTTTGGTAGTGGGATGTTGAAAGAAGTCTTCAAGTTTGCACGAGATTAAAGCTTTAGTTTCCATTGATATTATTAATTTAGTTAAGAGTGATAACTCTTTAAAGTTATGGCATAGAAGATTTGACCTCATAAGTGAGAAAGGACTTGATTCTTTAGCCAAGAAGAATCTACTTTCTGATTTGAAAGGTGTAAGATTGAAAAAATGTGCTCACTAGTTGGCTGGTAAATATAATAAGTTTCCTTCAAGGGCTATTAATGCACACACAAGGAAGGAGCGAAGATGAATTGTTCGAAACTCCTTAATGTGATAATGGAAGCATCGACTTTGACGAAAAATCATGGAATTAAAGGATTGAAAAGTTTGAATTCAAAGAAATAAGAAGAGGGTAGATTCGAATTAACTAAAATTAAATCCGATACGCATGGTTTCAAATTTATCTACTAGATCTCATGAAGAACTTGCCTCGAGCAACCTAAATAACGGGTAAAAAACAAACCAAGAAAATTTTTTAGGATTAAAATCACGCTACCATTTGATTCGGTTGATAAGTGATGCTTAATTCCTAAGTTAGAAAGAACAAGAAGAGTTTCTCTCTCAATATGTCCGGTGACACACAAGAAAATAATATGATGAAAATTGTCTTTCCCTAATTCTAAAGATGATATTTATACCTAAGTCAAATAATAAAAGACTTAGGTTAAATAATACGTGGAAGCCTAAAATAAATACAACTTAAAATAAGTCCAAAATAGAATAATAAAATCATGTCTAGGCCTCGTCCAACGCGCTCTCAAGTTTGATCATAGGCGCGCTTCTCCTCTTGGGCTTAAGTGATGATGCATAGCCCAATATAATGGTCTGCAAGTCCCAAGTGAGTCAAATCTAAAGATTTAAGATAAATGAATCAATTTGGGCTGTGATTCAGAAAGCTTTCCTCCAATAGGCTTGATGTACTCCATCTTCTCCACAAATTGGCTCACAAGCGCATAAATAACTTCCTCAAATTTCTCGATCCTAGCTCTAGACATAGATCCAACTGGAATGACAAGCTCACCTTTATCACACACGCCATCTCCTTGGTGATCTTTGCTCTTGCTCACAGCAGCTATCATCCTAGATAATTACAATTACTTAAGTTGGTGCATTCATATATTTGTTTTTCAACGAAGATAAGAATTTTTAGTGACTTTATTTTATGAAATTTATTAATGATTGTTCAAAAATACTCAGTTTATATCTTGAAGTTAAAAGATAAAGTAGTTTTAGGCTTTTATAGAAAGAGAATCAAGAAAGAAGGTGAAATGTACTCGTACTAATAATAGTTGTGAGTACTATAGATAACATGGCATTAGAAACCAAATGATGCCTCCCAAGATTTCTCAGTTGAATGAATAGGACATTAGTAGAGAGAGTCAGATTTTTGCTTTCATAAACAAAAGCTGTATGAATCCATTTGGGGGCTTTATATACTGCTGCCTATATAATCGACTTATCTCCTGTTATTGCTTTGTAGGGTGAAGTTCCTGACCGTGTATGGAACAGTAAGGAAGTTTTCTATAACCATTTGCATATGCTTAGTTGCAAGGCATTTGCATATGTCAAAGGATGAAAGGTTCAAATTAGATATTAAGCAAAAGCAGTAATCTTCATCGATTATGGTCTACAGAGTCTAATTACAGGTTAAAAAGAAATTTGTTAGAAGTCATGATGTTATTTTTATAGCGGATTAAACCACTTAAGATATTGAAAAGGTAATCTAGCAGTCAAAACAAAGTTACTCGACGTTCCCATGACAAAACAATCCAGCAGAAACATGCCTAACCGTAAAAGGATTCAAGCAAAAATCGCCACTTTATAACACCCAACTCAACATGGTCAGGTTTGATGTGACGGACAATCATAAGAAAGTCCTGAATCATAGACCGTAATTAGGTTACAAACAAAAATCGCAAATCTTGCTCCGTCAATTTCACCAGGGCAGCTGACGTCCCTCCTACAGTCCTGTGAGAGGGCATTACAAAGAAATAAATTAGACTTGTTCAACTGTTATTTGCTAACGATAAAGATCAAAGAAAGATAGCGTAGAATTAAAAGAAAGGACCTAAGTGCAATGGGCAAAATATGTTCGAATCTAGACGTGTAAATCACGATCAATAACCGACTTACCCCTCAAACACTACTTCCTTCTTTTCTTGCAATTGCAGAATCTTCTCCTCAACCGTGTTCTCAATTACAAATCTCACAATCCTATGGTGCAAATACGTCAGCCATTAAAGGCATGAAACACGTTGCTTATAATGATAAGCTTAAGTACCATACCTGATTGGTTTATACTGTCCTATTCGATGGATTCTGTCTTGGGCTTGCCTCTCCACAGCTGGGTTCCACCAAGGGTCCATCAAGAATACCTGAGAGTTTACACAATTTCATCCAATTATGAATAACGTGGATACTAGTCACAAGGAGGGCAGATTGGCATCTGAGAAAATGATGGCAGCCAAGATAACAGCATAGACGAAGATGTATATAGCTAATAATAATAAATGAGACAATAGACAACGGACCTTGCAATAAACAGTCAAATGACTAGCAGAGAAAAGTCAGAGCACAAGACTAAAACTAAATGTGAGAAATTTACACTTCTAAATCTAGCCCACTGAGGTAGAATAAAGTTAACTGCCGCTCTCCAGTAAGGCATAAAGGGAACGCATATACAAGTATCAAAATGACTTGAGATAGCTCACATGTGACGCCGCTGTCAGATTTAAGGCAACACCTCCAGCCTTCAAACTCATAAGGAAAATTCTGCAATCTGGATCCTCAGAAAATCTCTTAATAGCAGCATCTCTTGCAGGTAAAGACATGCTTCCGTCCAATTGAACACTAGTTACACCAGACTACAAAATTGTATCATGTGAGATGCTCCTTCAAGTTCAATTGGAAAATAACATAAAAAGGCATAAGATGAGCACCTTCATGAGAGAATAGTTAATGAGATCCAAGAACGAGGTAAACTGGCTGAAAACAATTCCTTTTGCAGAACCATCCCTTTCAACCATACATCTAATTTCTTCTCTCTAAGGGCATTAAATGAGTTAGCAGTTACCAAGAGATTGCAAACAACAGGCAGGTTGCAGCAACTAAAGCAAAGTACTCGTAATAACAGTGCAACTTTCATGTACTACATACCAAGGCTTCTATTTTTGTGCTTGTTTGAAAATTATTTAACTCTATTCTGTTCAGAATACTAGAGGATCTGAAGCCCTTGACAGTTGTTTTAGTCATCTGACGTCCACTAGTCAAATCAGCAGTAACTAACTTTGAACAGTTGGGACAACGGACTTGTCCAACAGTGCTGGAGTAATCAAGTAAACAAGCCTTACAAAAGACATGAGCACAAGCAGCAACCTGAAAGAATAAATAGAAAAGTGTATAAGAAAATCGAAGGGAACATGAACAGTTCTGTTAACATCCATGCAAGAACAGCAGCAACAAGGTACAGAGGAATTGAGAAAAATTGAATCCATGTAACTGCTCGTTCTCCTTGCTTCAATTAATATCGATAACCTTCATTTTGTTTGGAAAGAACCAGTAATTGACTTTTTTATCAAGCACTGCAACCATATTATAATACCTGGTCACTGCCTCTTTGAAAAGAAGTGCTTAAAAGTCTTACAGAACAATGGGCAACAGTAGTTGATATGGACTAAACTTTAAAGTAAAATGAAAATAAAAGAATAGGAAGCAGATAAAGAAACAGAAAGACAAGGACAACTACAACACTGTCACTATCTAAGAACAAGAACAGTAAGGAAGCCCTTGCTGTAATGAATGATAAACACAGAAATATGTTGATTTTAGAACTTTTGAGAAGAGAAAGTCGCATACTCCAAGAAGAGAGATAAGGACAGAAAAGACTACCAACCACAGGATCTTCTGCAGGATCATGACAAAGGTCACACACTTTTTCAGCACTATCTGCATCAACCATGTTTCCACTTTTTAAAGCAGCAGCGTTAGAATATACCACCAGGTATGGATGATTAACAGCCTGCAATGTTCAAAGATAAAAAAAAAGAATCAGAATTCAGGACTATATAAGAAAAATGAGACACCGACAATCCCAGGTCTTCAATTCTCAGATTTTGGAATCCATGCATGAGTGATTCCACAAAATTTAAAAGATTCTCATATCAAATGATGCCTTAAGAGTTGATATTATAGTTCAAAGCACTAGATTTAACATGATAAATTGTCATGATGAAATGATTTAGACACCTGCCGTAAGCGTGTCAGAAGGTCAAATATGTGTGCGTAGTTGTTCAACACAGTTCCAGCTTGAACGTATCTGTAAAATAGAAAGAACAGAGAAAGAATGCCTGAAGCTGGAGCTTCAATCTATTACATATATGTGAATTTCCACAAACAACCACAAAAGTAAGATAAAAAGAAATTCAGCTTACTGGCAGATTTCCAAAATCTAATATCTACATTGTAAATTGTAGGTGAACAAAAGTAATTTGCAGAAGTACACACTAGTATTGCACCAAAGAGAGGCATACGTATTAAATTGTGCTTGACTTTCGCTATGTAATGACTCATAATAATCTTCTTCTGTAATATCCATTGCATCTCGCCTCAGTGTTACCTGTATTTAAGGTGCAAAGACTATTGTCAGCAAACTTAAAAGTAGATACTTAAGTTGCAACCTAAAACATGTGATAAGAAAACTTACAATACGTGGAGGAAGCGCAAGATCAGCAGCCCTTCCATTTTTAGTGCGCCTTAATAACATTTCTTTTAGAACCTTTTTTGTCAGCAAAAACATTGCTCTTCTCCCCATATCAGAATTACCATAAGATTGAATTGGCTTGGCAATATTCTAGAAATAAGCAAAAGAAAATTATAATGAGTTACAAATTTTTGGGCAATAAAAAAATTAGGCAAAAAATAGTAACATAACAATTCATGAGAATTATACGTGTTATATGAGATATTCTCTAAAAGGATTTCCTATTTAGGGCACTCCTACTTAGGGAAATTTAATTAAAGAAGAAAGGCTAATGACATAAGATATTCACATAGAAAGAAATTAATATCCGTTGTAATAGACTCTTCAGTACTCTCCTAAAAATTAGTCAGTCCATGTTTATCATTCTTAATTTACTTGTGACCCCTTGAAACTTTATTACAGAACCATTTAGTGAACACATATGTAATTGTCAACTAGATAATATATAGGAACTAATTAATCAATCTGGTGTACAACTTTTCCTCTTCGAAATTTCTATCAATTTCATCCATTATGTGGAGCAAGATTCTGTACTATGTATTTTCAAAAAAGAAAAAGTTTATGTACTGCGCTCATTGTTGATTTCACGTCACAGTATAGTTGCACAAAATCTTCTCCATTTATTTTCAAGTCCTTAAAAACAATGCTCTTGACACTAAAGAATCTTAAAGTCACGCATGCTATGGTAGTTAAGAGCAAGAATTCTGTAAGATACCAGCTGGGTCTCGGATTTGACAGGAGAGGAGAAGAAGGAAGAGCAGCAACAAAGAAGAGGAGAGCGCAGAAGAAGAAGAGAAGAGAAGAGAGAAATAAGTGAGAGAGAATATTGTATTGTTTGTTATGTCCCCTCTGTAGGACGAGTGTATCAACATATATTCTCATGTTCGTTGTAACCGTATGACTAGGGATAGAAACAGACAAACAAGTACAAAACTAAAATGATAGATGCTTGCAACGTCAGTCCTTGGGTTCTTTCGTGGGCCTCCAGTCTTTGTAGTTGGCTTCACAAGTCCAGTCTCATAGTGGGTTCCATAACAAATTCGTAGGAGAGTTTCACTAATTTCATTTGCAGTAATAGGAAACATAACATTTTTAATAATCTCCAATGGTATTGAGTTCCAGAATCAAGACATGGTCATCACATCCTCCTTCATTACACAGGACCGCCTGATCATCCAGTTTTGATCCCTAGGCATTCTACATTCCTTTAGAAAGGTCCACAGTATACAATAGATGTATATTTTCCATGGTCGGTTTAATATTGCCATATTTGCCAAGCCACAAGGGAAACCACTTGCAGACGAGATAGCAAATAGAACTAGGACATTAAACATGCCAACGAAATGTTCTTCAGAGAAATTTGACATTTCAAAAGATAGATCAAGAAATGAGACGTCAAAGAGACAATAGAAGACTAAGCAAACCCAGAGGTCATGTGCTAGTTTTGATACCTAAGGATAGGTTATACAAAAGATTAAAAGAAAGACAACTGATAGAAAGGTGGCTCAAGAACTACTACAGTAATACCATGTAGAAAGAGTCGGCAGAGAAGAATAAAAATTTCGAGTTCATCAAAACTATTAATACATATTACTTAAATATTCCCTAATAGGATCCCTATTTACTGTATTTTCATAATATTCCTATGTAGGAAAGACTAATTAAGGTCAATTACGCAAGGGTGTCCATAAAAGGAAATACCATCAGCATTAAAAACCCTTCCAATAGATGTGGATAAGGAAACCTTAATTGGAAAAACTTACTTTATTCCACCAACAGAAGTGTCTGACAGAACTATGAGGACAACCGGGGCAAGTTGTTGAAGACCTATAAATGTAAATGAACATCAAAATAAGTGCAAAAGATATGAAAGTCAAACAGCTTGACTTCCAAACTCAACAGATAGATGAGCAATCATATACAGAAAAGATACAATAGCGTGGTGTATCAATTGATATTAAAAAACCAACTTAACTTTCAAGTAACCATATATGTTTTCTATACAGCAAACAAAAGAATAGTTCGTAAATAAAGCAGAAATGTAAATGTTCATAAACATTATGGTGAGAAAGAAAGTCCATTAAAGGTCCAGGTCCACAAAAGCTAATATCATATTCACAAAACACCAGAGTCTTGGACCATACCTATAATCAAGTATTTTGCAATCACAGTCCTTACATAAGTAATATGAGTATGGATATATTTGCAAAAAGCGAACCTGCACACACAGAATTCCAAATGTATAAGCAGGAAATTTACTCGATAATTAAATCCAATTATTTGGAATAAAGTGTTCACCAAAGAGTATAGTTCTCCAACTCGGTTCTGAAGGGGAGTGCCACTAAGGGCCCATTTATATGAAGATTCTAAAGCAAAAACAGCTTTTGCAGTACTGCATCGTCTATCCTTAATGCAGTGACCCTGGTTTGGATCAGAACAAAAAGAGAAGGTAAAAGAATATAACATTGAAAAGGCAAAACTAGGCCAAGATTGGAAGCAAAGTCTATGGAAAGTGAGATGTGTACAAGAAAAGCAAAGGGAAAATAAGAAACAATAAGTAAAGAATTAAAAAAAAGAAATTTAACTAAATAAGCTTATTCCAAAAACAAGATATAACCAATCTTATTAAGTATTTCATCAGAAAATTTGAAACAGGAGGCCAAATATGGACTTATAAGAAGCTAGATATCTAAATGGAAATCTTGAACAGCTTCATGAACTTATTTTAACTCACATTGTAAGCAGAAAACCCAAAAGTAGCTTTACTTATGCTATGCTGGCATCCAACCAATTTGGAGATTAATTTTGGTCAACCAAAAGATGCAAAGAGAGAGAGAAAAACTAACAACCAGCTTGTTACCAAGTGATGGTTACGGAAAATAACATAACATCTAAGACAAATTTACAGAAGTGACATGACCATAGCTTACCTCGTCCAAAATAATTCGATCCCATCTCACAGAATGTAGAATCGAGTTTTTTCTCCTTGAGTCTAGATAAGCTTCTGAATCTTCTAGGGTAACATTATTTTCTGTCTCATTTTCCTTCACTTCCTTGTTATGAGCTCTCCCCTTAATATCATTTCGACGCCCATCATTTTCATCACCATTAGATTTTCTTTTCAGTATACTCGTTGGAGGAATTCTACGCTTTTTCCTAGTCTGTTTGGACTGTTTTTCTGTTCGCCTAGCATCAGGCCCACAAAAGTACTTCTTATGAATTAACAGTTTACGTCCATACAAATATTTTCCACAGTATTCGCACTTTTCCCTGGGTGGCATCACATATCTTCTGTATTCAGCCTCAACAATTGAGTATGTCGTGATAACAAAATCATACTCATACAAATGTTCTGCCAGCTTCGTTCTTTTTGCTCCATGATAGATAAACACCTTGGTACTATTTGGTAATGTAAACTTTTCTATCTCATTCACCCATTGAGTGACAGCAACCACAGGACAGACTACAAGGGTTGGTTTGGTTCCAGTCTCAGTGGGTAAACCTGAAGATGATGAGCTTCCACTGAACTCGAACATTTTCCTGTTCCTTTCTCGTTTTGCAAGAACAAGAGCAATTGCTTGAATGGTCTTCCCCATTCCCATCTCATCTGCAAGAATCCCTCCTCTGGTTTCAGAATCTTCTTGTTTCAAAGCCCAAGACAGCCACTCCTTTTGGTACCTTAACAAAGAGATAGTCAGGTCTGAAGATCCCTCATCAGTTTCCTCGAGACGCTCATGTTGATTATCCGAGTCAACAGCTTCTGTCATGTTCTCATCAATCCATTTCTGATCTTCTTCTTCCCAGATTTCCCACATCAACAATGGCTTTGACTTTTTGCTACCTCTTCTTCTATAAGGCTTCTTTCTTTTCGGTCTAGGAAGTTCTTGTTGCTGGTAAGCCAGATGGTATTCATTATGGGGTTCTTGATCCATCTGCCTTCCTTGGGGAGCTGAATATACATAAAAATCAATGTGTAGTGGACGAATAAATAAAGGGAGAAAATGCGAATAAGAGCAGTGGAAGCAAAAGTACCTTCATCTTTGTAGTCGTCCTGGTCAGAATAACGGTCTGTGTGAAGTAGAATCAAGGTAAAATTATACAGAGTAACGCTCAAGAAGGGAGGAAAAAGAATCAAAAAGTACCTTCTTGGCAGCTGGCGTTGTAGTCCGAAGATTCTTCAAAAGATACTGCGTTATCTTTTATACAAGAAATAATGAAAAACATATTCCGAGTAATGCGGCTCAAGAATAGTGTAAAAAGGCATAATAAGATCAAAATACCTTCATATGAGGAGCCGTTGCCGTCGGAGTCTGAAGCTGATACAGGAATATCCTCCTCCGTATTATCTGCTCCAAAGCCGGACAGGCCAAATGACACGGCAATTTCATTCAATTTCTTAGTAACCAATAACCAAAGTTTAGAAAATGAATGAGACTATGGAACTCACCAGTGTTGGAGGCTTTCTTGGCTAAGGAGGAACGAGATCTGAGCTCCATCAGGGATGATGCTTGATAGAGATTTTGTGTTTATGATGCTAGGGCTAGATGAGAATCAATTTTGACAAAAAGGAATGGACTGTGGTGGTTCAGTTCACTTTGAAGGGGTAAAGTGGTAACTGTACTAGCAAAACGGCGGGAAACAAGAGAGGACGTTAAACCCACGACGCGTGTTTGCATTGCATTGGTTCTTTGCCTTGGGGTAGTGATTCAGTGTATTAGTCTCTTGGATATGTGATTTAATCAAAGGCCTAGTAGAGTGAGCCCATTTGATTTGGTCCGCATATTCACAGACAGATTAAACATTCGATACAGATTAATAATATACAAGTTAATGTTAATGGGCCAAGACGGTAACATTTGTCAGACTTTCCTGACAGTAATACTTGCGACGGGAGCAAAATCTCACTTGCCACTAATTAGAATTACATGATCATAGACATTTCAGGGTTTTAGACATTAGATTACATGGTCTCTTACTACTTATTAGAATTACATGGTCATACATAACAGTGGTTGGAGCTAGTTTAGAATTATATGCACTGTTTGATGGATACTATGTACATGAAAGGCTGGAAGTTATTACAATTAATCAATATCCAAGAATGGTGGAATTTATGTTGGTTCATAGTTGGACCAGAAACAGAAATGAAGAGTACATTCAGAATGTAGAAAGGCGTAAATTACATTTGATTTCCTAATTACATATCCAAAAACATTTTATTAGACAACAGAGATGCCTGTATTAGGACAGGGCAATTGTTAAAAGGGGAACAAGAACTCTTTAACGTAAATGTTTTACACTTGGAAGTGAAGAGAGATCATTTGCCGCCTCCACCACCACTGCCACTTCCAACACCAACTCCATGGCCAGCACCAGTGCCTACTCCAACTCCTATGCCAACCCCAATTCCTACACCAAATCCTCCACCACGCCCACCACCTCCACCAAGTCCTCCACCAGCACCACCTCCTCCTCCAAGTCCTCCACCAGCACCACCTCCTACACCTGCTCCACCTCCGAAACCACTTCCATGCCCTGAACCTCCACCTAAACCACCACCCCCACCCCCACCTCCA
>JAOQMP010000210.1:51549627-51559865 GCA_027563575.1 Erythroxylum pedicellare
ATTGTAAATTTACGAGACACATTTTGCAAATATCTACTGTAATAAATGTATTACGTTGTATAAACAAGAATAAAGTTCAATTACTGTATCTCAGGATTGGACTAGAAATGTGGACAAAAGCGAGTAGGCTCTGGGCCCAAAAGGGAACCACAGAACCTTTACTTGCTTCTTTGTTGTTTCCCCAAGAACTCAATCTGTTGCATGTTCTTTTCTTTTATCTGCATTCTGAATGACTGCTACATCTTTGACATGGTTCAAAATGAGTAATTATTTGGTTTGATATTCACTCTTCATGGGAGGGATGAGACTTAATTAGGTTGACTCATCATAGTTATTCGCTCCATTTACCTGTAATTGATAGTAAATGATTCAGTCTCAAAACTAGCTTTTGCTGTTCATACATCTAAGTGGCGTCATGTGTGTTTTCTACATGGTCATAGTTTTTACTACTTTTTTTCTGAAATCAGTATAAGCTACAATTTTCTAGAATTTCTTGTATTGGATGACTGAAGTGGCCAGCAACACTATTGTCGAACAAAATGACTAGGTCTAAGTGAAGTTATATACAAGAAAGAACATCATGTCACAACAAAAACCTCCAATATATTGGATTATGGGTACTCTCTTGTATAATACTACTAAGTCCTCCTGTACTCATTTGATTTGAGACATCTCTCATTTATAAACTCCTAACATTGTCCTCCTTAAAAATGAGTCTAATTACATTGTACTAATTGTACTTTACCTCAACAAATCATTTGGGTTTCATCACACCTAGCTCTAACACCAGTTGTTGGATCCTCCAAGTGGCTGAAAACATTAAAAGGGAGAACAGCAACCAGTTTTAAGTGACTGCATATAAAAGGACTATTTCAATCCAAAACTTTAAAGCAATGTAGTTATGGGTCTCTTTTGTATATTAACTATTTCTTCCTCGTGTTCTTCATTCAATATGAGATCATTACACTTTTAGAACTCAATTATTTGGCACTGGTCCAACATTTGAGCGGTCCAACATTTGAGCAGTCCATGTTTGTGAATGTCAATGACTCGTGATTACTATTTGTGCTACGAAATTCTCATATATTGTCTTCTATTGCAACTCATTTGGTCTGTTCTCAAGATTCTTCTGGATGTCTTATGGGTGGTTGTTTGTTACAGCTGTGGTGGTAGATGCCTGTCAGTAGAATATACTGATAGTGTTGGGGAATTAGCTAAGAAGCATGGTCTCAAGCTTCACATTGACGGGGCTCGCATTTTCAATGCATCAGTGGTAAGTAAATAAAGACTTTTTACTACACTCATTATGACAACCATATAAAGCTGGTTGACATGCTATCGTTTGATGTATACTTACGTAGATTGACTTAAGAAAATACAATTTCCTAAATTTAAGATGTTGCACCAGATGTCTGTGATCAGTTTTTGGGTATGATTGTCCTCTGATGAGGACAATGAGGCTCCGGAAATTAATGTTAAATGGGTATTACTGCTTTTCTGTCAGACCTGGTGGTCAAAAGTGTTGTGCTTTGATTAATCTGATTTATCTTTATCCAGAATGAAACTAGGATGATTAATGTATGGATCCCATATCAAAAGTACAAGGTTCTAATATGGAGTTCTTTGGAATTAGGCTCTCCTACCTGAATAACAGTGCCTCTAGGGTGTGGCTCCTGTAGAGTTTGTATGATCATTAATCATGTCACCTAGTCACAATCATGCAGCATGGTTGCGATGTTACTGCTCACCCGGGATTAGTTAAGAAGGTTATTGCACAGCTACCACACATTCCTTCCCACTTGCAAACTAATACCAAATGCTGAAAGGGAGTTCTAGCTCCAGGTTGGAAATTCCTTTCATGAAACAATTGAAAGCAGCAAGTAATGCTTTAAGCCAATTGATGATTGTGATTTGATCTATTTACTTTGGGCAACTTAAGATTGGCCTTTGATTTTCTAAATTTCCTGCCTTTGGTTTTCAAGGGCTTGAGCTATCTCTCAATGGTCATCACTGGTAGACTTAGTCTCATTGCATAATTTGGTTGAATGTAGAGACAGTGTAACAGAAAATAATTTAAATTTTCATTCTATTATTGCATAAAATTTTATGCACATTGTCCTTCCATCCTGACATGTTAATTATGCAAAATATTATATTTTAAGGGAGATTTTTGGCGGAAATATACAGAAAATACTCCTCTTGTTATCTGATTTTGTCTAGTTGGTCTGTTAGGCACTTGGAGTTCCTATTCATCGGCTTGTTGAAGCTGCTGATTCAGTTTCGGTATGATTGAGAAACAAAGTTTCCTATCATTTTCTTCCGACACTTGTTTTTTTTCTTTCTAATGTCTCAGCAAATTTTAATAATTCTCTTTAAATTTATGAATTAGGTTTGTCTATCCAAAGGCTTGGGTGCACCAGTTGGATCTGTTATTGTTGGTTCAAAAAGCTTTATTGCAAAGGTGTTTAAATTTGGCATGGAGGATGAACAGTAGATCTTTTTCTTTCCTGTATAAACTGAGTGTTGACTTATTCTTTGTCGATTCTTTTAGGCGAAAATCCTAAGGAAAACTTTAGGCGGTGGGATGAGACAAGTCGGTATCCTATGTGCTGCTGCTTTAGTTGCCATCCAAGAGAATGTTGCAAAGCTTGTAGATGATCACAGGAAGGCTAAGATGCTAGCAGGTGTACAGTTTAACCGTTCATTCAAAGCTCATATTTCAGCTCTTTGTTCTCTCTGCTCTCTTCTTCTACAACAGTAAATTTTGGTTGAAAGTTCATGAGGTACCTTTTTGTGTTCAGAGGGGCTGTGTCAAATTAAAGGTTTTCAAGTGGATGTTGATGCTGTAGAAACCAATATCGTGAGTATCGGAGATTTTACCAAATTTTAAAATGATCATAGTAATGCAACATTTTGGAAATTCTCCTTGAGCTCTGATTTAAATCATTCAAAACGTATCTAATCAATTTTCCCTTTATTGCTAATACATCACGTTTCTTTCTATTGAGATTTTTGGACAATGACTTATGTATTGACCTCTTTTGTGCGAGCATTTGCAGATTTATGTGGATATAGTAGAGGGCTCTAATATAACAGCAGAAAAGCTATGCAAGAATTTGGAACAACATGGTATACTTGTGTTTCCAGAGGGTCCACTCAGGTCTGTTATTCACAAACATAATCTAAGATTAATTGGAATGTATCTGTAGTCATATAGTTGTTAAGATGGACAATTTAAATTATGGGTAAAAATCTCAAAACAAACCGGTTTGGTTATGTTGATTTTTTGCTGTTGTTTCAGCATCAGACTTGTCCTTCACTACCAAATTTCAGAAAGTGATGTCCAATACACACTATCATGCATTCAGGTAAGTTTCTGACAAGTATCTGCTCTTTCATTAAATGTTTCTCTAAAACAATGACTCAAATTCTGCTCATTAGACCATTGCAGCAGGCTTTTAGCTGGGTTGCAAGCTGAATATGACTACCAGTGGAAGAACTGCTTCTCATATTTCTCTATCTGACATGCTTCCACCTGCACATGATTATAAAGCCTTAATGTTGTTCTTTAATGTATGAATAAAGCTGTTCCTCAACCTTATCAGAAGCAAGATGAATTGTGTCGGCTTCTATTTAGAGGTGCATAGTTCTTTACTTGTGTTGAGATTCAATGTTAAAACATCATTCAAATTATGCTGCGTTTGGCACATTACCAATTAGATTTGGACTTAGAATTGAGGCCTCAATTTCAGATGTGTTAAAAAAATATTATATAATATTTTAAAGCTAAAAAGCTTAAAAAGTAATATTTAATCAATTTATTTACGAATATAGAATTAAAATAAACATTAAAAAATGTTTCATTGAAATTCATTGTTAATATGAAGTAATTTGTTGTTTTCTTATCCATCATAAATTTTTAATGTAATAAAGAGTTTATTTGTCTATTAATTTGTATTTTAATTGTCTTCAACTTAACGTCAAGATACTTTTTAAATGAAGGAATAATGTTTTTACAGATGATAATTTTTGACTCATGGGTTTAAATTTAGTTGTTTTCAATGGGCCGATTTATGAGTTAGGCCTAGGCCCAAACAAATTTGAGATCTAATTATTTTAAGTAAAACAATATCATTTTACTTAGAAGAGTTGAGCTTTAGATAAGCTTGCGTTTGGGCAACCTAGATCTTGATTTAATTCAAAAAATAAATTATTTGATATTTTTAGTTAAAAAATTATTTTTAAAAACTTGGCTGGGCTAGTCTGTTGTCATCCTTAGTTGTTTTAGTAGTTAGACATAGAACAAAAAAGTATCTCAGTTACATGTAATAAGAGTAAGTGTGGAACAAAAATTTTAATCATATTTCAATGTTTATTCATCTAAAATCTCTTTGATAATTGAATATAAGATATTATTTAGAGGCATAAATAAGAAATAAGCACTCATAGAAAATTCTACCAAATAAGTTTTAGTAACAATTGTTAGCCGCAATTGATGTATACTAAATATATATTATTTTTAGTGATGTATATTAAATATATATTATTTTTAGTACTATTTTAAAAACATATTACTTATGTTTTTGTATGAATTTGAAAGATTTGAAGTCTAATTAAGAAGTTTTGTCATTTTAGGTCATATTTTTGTCGTAAATTTTGAAAGATTGGAAAAAGAATCACTCATTACAACATAGTACACAGTCTCGTGTTAAGGGTCGTGTATGAAAATGGTTATTTTTGTTTCTTCAACGCAACATACACATTATTAGACTCCTAAGTCCAGAATGTGAGATCGTGCGAGTGTTGGCAAGTCTTGACCAATGCGGCACATAGGTCGACCCGAAGAAGGCGTGTTGACGAGGGAACAAGGCGAAGTCTTGCGGGTTGCGAGCAAAACCTAAAGAACTTGTGGACTAGGTGAGGGATGCGGGAAGTATCAGTAAAGATCTCGAGAGTAGGCGAGATTCGATAGGCATGGGCACGCATAGGCGTGCATTGGTAGAAATCTTCGACGAGATGTGAGATTTGGATACGAGGCCGCGCGGAGTTGACAAACTAAGTCATGCGAGACTCAAGGGTGCGCGAGAAGGCGCAAAGGTATGTGAGAGACCCCGAGAGGATGCGCGAAGGCATGCGAGCGCGACGAGGTTAGGTCAAAGGAATGAGAAATATACGAGGTTTTATGTTAACTCGGATTCTAACTTGTACTTAGTCATGGAGCGACGAGACTGCACCATTAGTGAGCTTGATCATGGAAGATGGTCTTGTCTATAGATGTGTATTGATGGATTTATGTGCAGATAGGTCGTGGTGAGAACACATCAAGAGTGATGGGGCAACTGTGGATGATGTGGCACATGATGACGTGGTGGATAAGATCACAGTGGATGAACATCAGCTTTAAGAGATAGAGATCACGTGAAAAGAACATCTGAAGATAGAGGAGATCTTCACATATAAAGATAATCATTCCTAGATAGGGTAATCTTTTAGCTTGTTAATGTGATGTAACTTAATCCTATGGGATAAGATAGGATAAGATTGTAATCTTAGCTAGCAGAGTTCTATTAGGACTCTTAGTCATCTGGAGGAGCCTATAAATAACTCATTAGAGTTGAGAGCCAATGAAGTGATTCGATCATTGAGAGAAACTCATTGAGAGATCACTCAGAGGAGAGAGCTTTGAGAGTTGAGAGCTTTTGGGGTAGAGTTCTCATTGTAAGGGCTTCGAGTAGGGAGTTCCTTAAGTGCTTCGTGGAGGAGGTACTTGTGTCTTTTGTTAACATTTTGTTGAGGGTTAATGAAAGAGTAGCTTCGTCTATATTTAAATCTTTTGCTTTCTTTACTCTGTTTTACATTTGTGTTATTTTGTGTGTGAGAGAAACACTTTAAACACTTGTGTGCACGTGAGGTGTTCAAGGGCTAATGGAATTGTTCGGCGACATTCACGTGAGAAGACTGAATCTTGCTTAATCGAACCTAAGTGGGATTGCAGCACAAAGGTGGATGCGATTTGTGGTAGAAATTCGAGTCCAAAGCAGACCTTTATGACATATGCCCCATATTACCTCCTATATGAAAAATACGACGCAATACATAGTCCTGTATATGGACTCATGCTAGTGAAACTAATTTTTGAAGAATTATATGAAGTGTATAACCAACTACACGAATCGATGAGTGAGACCGTATAGTTGATTAAAATTAAGGTTTTGTAATTTTCTTACAAAGGAGAGACATAAAATAAGAATCTTATAGCCAAAGATTCGCCACTCTTTAGAGTTTTGCTTCAATATTAGTCAAAGATTCACCACTCTTTGAAGACAAAGGAGGGCTTCAACAACTCTTTAGAGATTTCAAAATTTAAAAGCATGTTTTTTATTTAATTTTCTTTATTATTTTTGTGTGAATATTCTTTGTGATATTATGAACTAATTGGGATATAAATTTATGAAGGTAGAACTTAAGATGTGATATACTTCTATTCATTATTCGATTAATAAAATTCTAGTTTTTCTTGTAGCTTATTCATGCTTTTATTTAATTGAATCGAATGAGTAAAAATGGAATATTCGATATATGACTCAAGAATAAAAGATTTGAGAGATTAGGTGTATGCTTAGGTTGTACTGTGAATAAGGAGGGTTGAGCATGGATATTTAAGATAAAGTCACGTGATGTTCCTAGGTAAGAATAAAACCTATCCAGAGAGTTCATAGAAAGATTTAAGGCATCTTTAGTTTGTCTAAATTCAAAAGGGATTCGGTTGATTGACCTCTTAATAGAGATCATATGTTTCGAGAAAGAATGTAATGTAAGTTAAGAACTCTTACTAGTCCAAAAATCTAGAATATTTCATAAATCAAAGGTGAAAGTGAATATAGTAAAGTCCTAGGAGAACCTGACATAAATCTAGTTAATTCATAGTTTGATACATTCTTGATTATTGATTGCACTAGTATTTCGATCTTTTGTTAGTTATTTTATTTTCATTATTCATCCATCGATAAAGGTTAATCAAACTTTTTAAGTTTATAGTATAGTAGGTTGTTAACTAACAATCCTTCTGGAATCAACCCGTACTCACCTATGCTAATTACAATTATATTGTGTGCTTGCGATTAAAATAAAGAACGGTAATGTTAGGTATGATAGGACTTGTGCTTAAACATTATGTTTATGCCTTGATGTGGATCTACTCTATTCGTCATCATTTTCTATAGATTGGAAAAAAATTCTATTATAAAAAAGTGAAAAAAAGATACATGTTTAACAAAAATGGGTCAAAATGGTGAAGTTTGTCCTTTTTAATCAAATTAATATCAAAATCAAGATGATTACTCCATTTGACATGAAGGTAAAAAAAATCACCTTTTGGAGTCATAAACTCATCTTCAAGGATGGTATTAGTCACTTCTATATTGGCTGTAAAGAAGCCATTAAAGGTATATATTTACTAGCTGCACCTACAGATACACGAAAAGGCAAAGTAAGAGACTTCAAAAAGTTTTGGTGAAGTATTAAATTCTTTATATTAAAAACTTGGCTAAAACTTTTGTATTAGGCAAATCAAGAAAACATGCATTGGATCTAGGTTTACAAATAAATTTAGCAAATATAGCTAAGTTCGATATGACCTAACTTGAGGTCAATAAATTTTTCTTGAGTTAATCAAGTTTCAAGATGAGTTTGGTCAATTTTTTTAATTTGGAATTTGAGCAAGACTTGAATTTAGCTTTTATGGTCTAGCTTGGCACGAATCTGGAGTATTTGATATCCTCAGCCAAAGTAATAATTTTATCCCTTATAGAATGTCCAACTAAGTCATCTATATGTAACTTTAAAAGTAACAAATCCTTAAGCAACACACATGGTATGCTAATTTAGTCACTTTAAATAAGAAACAATCCTCGACAAAAATTCAACATAATCACAGATGGTTATCATTGCTAACCTTATCATAAAATAATACTAAAATCAAAACAAGTAGAATACTGATATTTCAATGTAACAAAACCAATAACATGGGCACTTATATTATTAAGTGTAGCTATTAAGAGACTAAGGGAATTATAGATTTATGTTCAACACTAGCATGATGTTTAATCACAAAGGAATGCTTATTCAAAAATTCAAACCACCTAGTATATCTAACATTCAATTTCTTTTGAGAATTTAAATATTTCAAAGCTTGATTAAAAACTTAGTACACAATAAATAAAACTATCAAAAAGTAAACACAATGCACTATAACATAAAACTCCTTATCATATGTTGAATACCTCTTTTAGTATCATTGAGTTTTTTTTATAATAAAAATGCTATAAAAGTATCCTTTTAACTTAAAACATCACCAATATCTATACTTGATGCATCATAAGCAACCTAAAAAACTTTAGTAAAATCAAGATGTCTAAAAACTAGGTATTTTAATCTACTTGTTTTTTATTTAAATAAAGTATGTATAGTGATAGTGGACCATTGAAACTCATAAGTTTTTAAGCAATCAATGATAGAAGTGATAATAATACTAAATCTTTTAATAAACTTCATATGAAAAAAATTTAACCTATAAAACTATAAGCTTCAATAACATATTTAGGCTAAGGTCACCAACTAATAACTCTTAAATTTCTCATGATCAACGTCTCTACCATTTTTAGAAACTATAAAACCTACGAAAAACATATGTGATCACATGAAACAATGTTTCTTAAGGTTAGCATAAAGCTTAGCCTCTTACAAAAACTTGTTTAGGATGATCTACACACTTCTTTTTAGACTTGTTATATACCAATATATCGTCAAAATATACTATTAAGAACTTACTAAGGAATGATTGAAGATTGTAGCTTATAAATCTTATAAGGTACTAGTAATATTAGATAAACCAAAAGACATGATTAACCATTCAAACAAATGATCATAAGTCTAAAACATAGTTTTCCACTCATCTCCTGGGTACAAATTCAATGATAAACACTATGTAAAATATGTCTTGAGAAATTAACTAAAACCATTTAAAAGATCTAAAATATCCTTAATCAAAGGAATAAAAACTTACATCTGATTGTGATCTTATTAATTACACTACTATCTACACTCATTATCTATTACTCATCTTTTTTTGGTGTCAGCAAAGCCAAGTACCTCGTAAGAACTAAGATTATGCTTATCAAATCCTTTCTTTAAAAGTTTCTTAACTTTTCTCATTAACTCCTTTCTCATTTTTTAGTCCATTTTATAATGTGAAAGAGTAAGCAAATTTGACCCAAGAACATAATGTATCCTATATTGTATATCCCTCACAAGTGGCAATCCATTAGGCAAATCACTAGATACAACTTAAAAAAGTCAAAAAGCAAACATTTCATTTTAAAGGTACATTAATGAGCAAATAATCAGTTGACACCTTTTTTTGCTACCAATGCCAAATACATTCCAATTTTAATTCCCTCTCTTTCAAACTCCTAACATTTCAAAACATGCAAATTATGTTGAGAAGTTTGAGAGATTTCAAGTTTACCTTAACTTTCTTTAGGTTTAGAAGGTCTCAAAATAATGTTATTTCTCTTATACTTAAAATAAATAAGTGTTATCTCTAACAATAACAACATTAACATTATAAAGATGAGAGAAAATTAAAAGAATAAGTGCAAAAATTAAATATTTTGTGATATAGTTGAAGTGATCTTATTTAACCAAGTTATCCTAATGGGTGTAGAAGTGGATGTGTTTTTACATTTAATTTTAATAAATTAATAATAATTTTAAAATCAATATTTATTAAATTAATTTCGTCTATTACTAGCTTACACTTCATTTCTCTTAATGAAAATATAAAAAACAATAGTGCACTTTCAATTGTCATTGTCTATAGTTGTAGACAACACAATCTAACTATACCATGACTATCATTATCAAAATCTACATTATGATCATCTTCATCATGAGAATAGTCTAATATGTCAACAACTTGATTATCCTTAATTTCTAAACAACCATATTCAATGTTTAAAGCCAATGAACATTAGGGACAACAAGATGTAATATGATCCTTTGGTGATACTTATGGAAAATAATGAACTCATTACTAGCTCTATAGTCAATGAAAGAAGTAATATAATTATATTTATTAACACAATACTCCTTATGAACACCATTAGATTTAGGATTATTATTTGATGACACGATTTAGGACAATAGTTTAGATTGAATTGTGCAATCATATGTATAAA
>JAOQMP010000210.1:51593964-51604159 GCA_027563575.1 Erythroxylum pedicellare
CCTTAGCTGCTTCACATGCAGCTATGTATTCTGCTTCAGTAACTGAATCAGCTACAGTAGCTTGCTTGGAACTTTTCTTGTCCAGAAAACTCGCTAAACTTAAATTCTTGGTTACTAAACAATATTCCACATGCAATGGGTTGCTCGGGGGAAGCCCCGTGTCTCCTCTCCGCCCTTATAACTGTGTTTTGCTTATTTGGTGGGTGATCTGATCCGTAGTTCTTCTACTGTCAAAAGTGAAGGACTTTCTTCCCTATGCTATGGGTCGCTTGTCTTGTTTTTTGATCCACCAAAGTGCCAAGAGTCTAAAATCATCCATATCCTTGGAAAAGAATCCATGGTTTTCCTTTCAAGTGCACCACTTAACGTAACTCAGCCATAGCCTGCACATGTAAGTCGACACCGCTCTTTTCTATTGTATAGCTTTTATCTTTGTTTCCATCTTTCAGCTCCTCCTTCTTGGTATCCTGCAGGTCGGACCAAGCAAAAACCTCACGGGCCTTTGTGTTACCCAAGAAGCTACCCAGCTCTCAGCTGAATCCCTTTTGCTTCCTAAGAATAAAAAATTATGTTCTTTTCCTCTGCATATACTGTATTCTCCCTTTTATTTCTCTTTCCGCTAACTAACCTAATCATTATTTTATATATCTAAGTTCTTAGCAGCCTCATTATTTTGCTGGATGTCCCTTCCCCCTTATTGTTGGGCTATGGGATAGTTTGTCTAAACATTGACCCTTGCCCTAATTTATGCTAACATGATTTCCACAAGCACTACAAGAAAAAGGTCAATTAGCGATAGAAAACGGGTAAAATTCCATCGGGAATATACATTAATGACAGAATAAACCGACGGAAAAATTCGTCGATGATTAGCTCGTTGGTAAATTTACCGACGATTTACTGACGGAAAAAATATTCCGTCGCAATATTTTTCGACAGTAACAATTGATCGTCGGTGAGCAGATATTTAGTAAATTGACTTTTGCAATATTACCGACAGTTTTAGTTTTTCGTCGGTAAATAAAACTACATAGTTTTTTAAAAATCCTATCTTTAAATTTGTTGACGGAATTTTATTTTTCGTCGGTAAATGAAACTAAATAGTTTTTAAAAAATCTTATCTTCAACTCTTTTAGCTCATGTCTCATCTAAGTCATGCTTTCCATCAATGTGGACACCTCATATGGGAAGTAGAAACTGCAAACAAATACCAAATACATATCCAAGTTTACAAAAACATAGTGAAAAATAAAATCACTTACCTCAACCAACACACAGAAGGAACTTCCTAAAGTACATGAAAAAAAGATAATGACAGATCTAGAATAAAAAATATAGAAACTGAAATAAATTCGATTAAATGTGTGCAAATTCATTGTTGACATTGTAAAAATTATAATGAAATCAATATCATTTGAATACCTGCTTATTCTATATTTTTTTCATCAACTTCAAAATAGAAATACTGCCAACCAATGAGTTCCTACAATGAAAATATATGTGAACATCTACTTTATAAGATAACTATTGAAGTATATTGAAAAACATAAGCGGAGACTATTGTACTATTCATAGCCATATGACTCAACTTAAGTCTCGAACAACACAAGTGTTAGATAATAGAATCATAATCACTATCGAAGAAATCAAATTAGCCTCACAACACTTATAACTCCGAAAAATATCAGTGGCAAACAATATAGTTACAAGTATTAAGGACATATGGCGAAAGGATGATCAAGTCATTATAACAAGTGCATTGCACTAAGAAATGTTGGTAACGAGTGTATCATAGTCACAATAGTAATGACATATTGGTTTCTCTTGTTTGAACTCTTCTATTACTACATTCACACTAGATAAACGCTCATAAACTTAAACCATGATCTCAATCATGTGTATATCTAGGCTTCTTCTTGCCACGTTACTCCTCCATTTGTTATGACATTATCTCAAATCACATTTTTATCTCTAGATATGTTGTTTTCTTTGAGAAAAAATTTTCATACCAAAATAAGTCCTCTTCAAACCTAAATATCTAGCTTTCACCTTCTCTAAATATCTTCAAAATTGATAAATAAAAATCTTGATTGAGTCAAAACTCTTACTAGTGATGATCTTGACCATGCCATCTTATTTAATCCTAAACCTTATTACAACATTCTTATTTCAAATCCAAGTACCGCTTCACAATTTGACTTATTTCAATATACTTCATAACCAACCATTGACTCATTTTTTCATCTGTTAACATTTTGTCAAACACCTTATGTTAACATCTACTTTACTTAATGTCCATCAAATCTTTCCAAAACAATTACAAAAACTCATTTTTTCATCTGTTAACATTTTGCCAAACATCTCATGTGTATGAATTTTATATCTCAATATCACAACTAAATTCAAAACTAAACCTTCTAACACTAATATTCCTACCTTAAATCCTCTATCGATTAACAAAAATCAACATACGTACAAAAAAATCAAAGACAAAAAAACAATAGAAATTCATAAACAACCATTACCTCCACGAAAATGATTTAATGGTGGGAGAAGATAACAACCAACGCAGCAACGATGATGGAAGGCCGACAACAGACGCTGGACGAGAGAGGAAGTTGCCGCAGGAGGAAGAAGACTGAAGACCGAAGAAGAAACGCGAAGAAGATGAACCAGAGGTGGGGAGCGGGGGTGCTCTGGGCGTCTTAAAACACAAGAAGAAAATGATGTCGTTTTGTTTTAAAAAAACATTTTACAGTTTAGTGACGGAATATTCCGTTGCTAATTTCTGTCGACATTTTCAAAATTTATTATTTCGCCTTCACTTTCTGCATTATTTACCGACGGTAATAAGTCCATCGCTAATTTTACAACTTTACCAACGGAAATAACAAATCCGTCGGTAATTACCAATGGTATAATTTCCGTCGGTAAACTTCTGTCACCAATTTCAATATCATTACCGAAAAGAACTTTTACCGTTCTTAAATTCTGTCGCAAATTTTATCGAAACCGTTTTCCTCTATACTTAGTGACGGATATTAGAACCATCGCTAAACGAAATTTTTCCCGACGATTTTAACGACGGAAACTCCATTTCCGTCGCTAATTTGCAATGATTTATTTTCCGTCGGTAATTTTTTGTCGCTAATTTCTACTTTTCTTATAATGATCCTTACTCCTACTTACATCACATATGAAGTAGAAACTCCCAGTAGACCTCTCAATACATTAGTTACGCTAAATATAAAACTAACTAAGCGAAACACTTTAATAGGTAAATATTGCGCAGTAAATACAAATGACAGTTTATTCTACAAAAGCATAAATGTCTTCTTCAAGAATGATCATTTACTCATATTCTACTTCAAAATTTTCTATTACAAATCGAGTCTCCAGTAAGCTCCAATTAAGTCGTATTATTCTTAATCACTTTCTCGGCATTCTCTTTTCCTCTTAGGTACAGCCCCTAAGTATAAACATAGAATTTATCAATTTAAAAATGTTACGATTACTCGAAGTAATAATTAAAAATGTTTATTTTTCAAGTGAATTGTTTAATTAAAAAAAAAAAACTTTGATGACACTCTACGTTGACGTCGGAGATGAGAACTCACCATCGCGAAAGCGGTGAAATAGCTCCAAAAACTCAGATTGCCCTGTCTCCACTCAATACTTATTAAATCTTGATAGTTTCTTTCACGTTTGTCCACCGTCTAAACTGATTTGCAGAAAACAACTGCATGCCATGGCTGCCTTCAAACACGGTAAAAAAAGACACCACATCTACATTTTTTCTAAAGCAAGTTTTCGTGACATATTAAAATGCTTCTCTTCCAAGCAATCTTATCTTTCATTAATACATTCATTTTAGATAGTAAATTAGCAATATTGAATTTTTAGGTAGCAGTCTCTCTCTGTGGGAAGCGTGTTTTCAGTCAGCAATACACGAACATTTTAGAAAAAAAAGTGTACAAGAATTCAATTCCTTTCCTACCATGAAGAGGAACATGCTTTAGAAGAGACAACAATTGCTTTGTTCTTACTTTACTCATCGCAGGAATCATCTTTTCCCTCTCATAGTCTTTGTTTGTTCTAGGTTAATAGCAAAGGAGTGTAAGGAAGAGTGGAAGATCTCGTGTGGCGTCATTATATGGGCGCAAGAAACCAAAAAAAATGACTTGGTGTAATGACTGCAATGACATTCAAACAATTCAAAGAAGCTCTACATCCACCACCCTTATTGCTCAAAGACACAAAGCCACTTCTCTGATTAGAAGTTGTCCTTCGTGCGGCCACCGGATCAAATGCCAGGAACAAGTTAATTATTTAACTATTTTTCATGCTCCTTTTATACATTATTGCAGCTTTAAACTAATATTTAGTCTGTGTTCATTAATCTGTAGGCGAGAATTAATGATTTGCCAGGACTACCAGCAGGAGTCAAGTTTGATCCAACTGATCAAGAGCTCCTTGAGCATTTGGAAGGCAAGGTGAAGTTTGAAACTCATAACCTTCACCCTCTAATCGATGAGTTTATCCCTACAATTGAAGGAGAGAAAGGAATATGCTACACCCATCCCGAAAATTTGCCAGGTGACGCCGTTGTTTTTGCTGTTAAGATTCATAATACGAATCAAAATTAATGCACCAATCAGATTTTGCACACTTATGGTTTTCAAAGTTACGTGCATATGACATTGTTGAAATATAAAGTTATGCTGTGTCTGGGATTATTTTCATGCAGGAGTTAGCAATGATGGCCTGGTTCGTCATTTCTTCCATCGACCTTCGAAAGCATACACCACTGGAACCAGAAAAAGGAGGAAAGTACAAACTGACACAGAAGGAGGTGAGACCCGATGGCACAAGACTGGGAAGACAAGACCCGTTTTTGTTTGTGGGAAGGTAAAAGGTTATAAGAAGATACTTGTACTTTACACAAACTATGGAAAACAAAGGAAGCCTGAGAAAACAAATTGGGTTATGCACCAGTACCATCTTGGGAATAATGAAGAAGAAAGAGATGGGGAGATCGTGGTTTCAAAAGTTTTCTACCAAACACAACCAAGACAATGTGGTTCAGTGATTAAGGACTCTCTTCAACCAAAGTTCAAGGGACAAGTTAGTAACGAGGGTGTTGCCAATCATAGAAACGCCACTCTTGTTGAGTACTACAATTCTTCTTCCATATCATTTGACCAAAGTGGTCAAAATAGAGGAAACCCTACCAAACTTCTTCCCCATTTCTTCGCAGTCCATGATGGGTCTTCTTTTGTCCCATGAACAAATGGATGCGTATTGGTGGTAAGAAGAAACTAAAACAGGTTCAAAACCTTCTACTTTGGTAAATAAGCTAGGAATAAGTACAGTGTTAGGACCTACAAATGGCTTCTAGTTTACATGTTATAGCCATGCCCAAGACAGCACATGGACTTTTATCTAAGAACTAGGAGCCAGATTCTTCACGTAAAAGATTTGAAGGTTGGCTTTCAAGTTTCATGTTTTTCTGCACATCTTCTTTTTGTATATTGTGAGAATGGTGAAAATTTTCACATTATGAAGCAAACATGGTGAGCATTTAAAACCCTTTCCATTTCTTAATCTTTCTCCATTGGACCGAGGTTAGCTTAATTTATTGTGTCATGCGAGGGCTTTTGTGTATCATATTTTACCATTTACTGGGCTATGCAAGTAAAAACCGGTGATATTGAAATCGAGTAAACTGAAAAAGAAAACGAAAGTGAAGAAAGCTCCATTTTGTCCTGAGAACCATTTAGAGGATCATTGGATATGTGTGCAAGTGGCAAGGCAATTGAGATCTAAGGACATTGCCAAATTTAGTAACCAAATATTGAGAGGAAACGAATCCTAGAGGCATATATAGATCTCTTATGAAGAACTGATCGACAGAGTATTCAAAAGTAGTATACGAGGAAATTAGACTATATGCTCTCTTGTCTAACATAACATGCTTTGCTCCGTGAACTTAACATACAAGTGCACTTCTTTCGCTTAGCACTGTGATCCACACGTTGTATCCTATATCCATCTAGACTACAGGCTTGGAGCCCAATAAATTCGTGGCCCAAGAAAGGACCCAGATTTGAGGCAACATCGATATTGCCATCCATAAGTTTTTGGGAGTAACGTGGTGCTTGGATTGGACATCAGGACATGGTTATTGATCAATCATAAGCCAACTAAGATTTAGGATCATATCACCGTCAAGCAGTCACATAAACATAACAGTACTGCTTCATTAGTCAAAAACTGAGGACTGAGGAGGCTGTTTTGTCTTATTGTTTAGCAGCACATAGATAAAGCGGGAACAGTATATGGAGCAGGACAAGCATAACGATCCAACTATGTCCCGTCAAATCTGAAAACTTGTCTTACCGTCGGACCATTCACATATCGCGGTTCTAACTTCTAGTCGATGAATTGAGGTAGCTTTCAGAGAGACAGACACCAACGTTGAATAATGATTCATAATTGGGAAAGAGATATACCTTTATACCAAACAAAAAAAAGGTTAATTATCTCTTTTATTATATATGAATTTCCTATTAAATTTCATAATTATTTATAAGATTTTTATACTTATCAAAATCAATCATCGCTCTTGCCTCTTGAACAAGGCCGCAATCATAGTAGCCGTGTTTAGCTTTTCAAGACTACGGCAAATTTCAATGATATGACAGCTTATCAGTGAACAGAGACTCCAAGATGTTGAAAAGTCTCAAGAGTTGCATGTTAGGTGTTTGGCAAATTACCTAACCAAAGCTGAGGAGCACCGACTAATTTAATACAAGATACAATCATTCATGCCTCAATTTTCGTCCACGTTACTTTTGAAGATACACATCAATCATTCCCTTTACCCCGTGGAAATGGAATCAACCATCTTTGAAATGATCGACTAGAACTAAAGGAAACCACTAGGTAACGTCATCTACTACAGAATTTTAAAAGAAGTTACACTTCCACCTGATCATAGCCCTCTTCCGGGTAATAGGGACACAACTTGTTATAAGAAGACTTGGGTTTGGTCTCCGAACCAGCCTCCTGCAACATCTTAACCACCCTCCTCATTGATGGTCGGCTAACAGGAAGTGCGACTGTGCACTGGAGGCCAACATTCAGAACCCGGGAAATTTCATCTTTGTGTACACTGTCAAGTTTGGGGTCTATTACACTGTCCGCTCCTTTCTGGTCTACTGTGGTGCAAACCCACTTGACCAAGTCTTTTTCTCCAAATTCTGGATCTACTGGTTGTCTGCCTGTAACCAACTCCAATATCACCACTCCGAAACTGTAAATGTCACTCTTCTCGTTCACTCGAAGGGTATAAGCATACTCTGCAACAAGAAAAAGACCAGATAAAACTTAATCCATACCAAGTATTTGTGCATGTCATGTGGACAAATTTAGTGAAAAGTATTATAAGTACGTGATTTACCAGGTGCAATATATCCACAGGAACCTGCGACCACAGACATGGACTCTGTACCCTTGTCCACTCGCTGAACAACTTTAGCAACACCAAAATCTGAAACTTTAGCACAAAACTCTGCATCTAACAAAATGTTGTTGGATTTCACATCTCGATGTACGATGGGAGGATCGCAGTCATGGTGCAAATAAGAGAGACCCTCTGCGGCATCTAATGCAATCGTGTACCTGATCGGCCAATCCAACAAACCTCTCTTCCTACTGTGCAACAAATCCCCCAAGCTCCCATTGGGCATGTATTCATAAACTAGAAGCTTGCAATCACCAGTGCTGCAACAACACCACAATTTTACTATGTTTTTGTGCCTGATTTTTCCCAAAGTCTCAACTTCCATTTCAAATTCATCCTTTTCAGAGTGAACACTACTATTATCTTTCCTTGTCCCCCTACTCAGTTTCTTAACTGCCACTATCCCACCACCACTGAGCAAAACCTTATAGACTTTACCAGAAGATCCACTTCCAATCACATTTTCTTCTTTGAGACAATCCCCTATTTCGAACTCACTAAACCCCAGCTTGTGGAATGATCTCCACTTAGACATAGCAGTCCTTTTTGTATTGTTTCTCTTCGAAGCCCTGTACTTAAAGCAGAACCAAGCTAACCCAACGATAAGAACTAAGCCGGCTAGTAAAAAAATTGTTACCAGAATCCAAGAATGCGGCTGCTTCTTAGAATCACCTATGTTCGGACACAGACCCTTCAGATCACCACACAGACCAGGATTTCCGATGAAACTACTAGTATAAATATCATTTGCGTATAGAGGAGGGAGCTCCCCAGAAAGCCTATTGCTCGACAAGTTCAACACGTTGAGCTTCAATTGCTGCATTTCTAATGGAATTTTCCCAGAGAAGAAATTCCTTGATAGATCCAGATAGTTTAGCACTGGCAATCTACCAATCTCACTCGGGATCGAACCAGATAGATTATTATTTGACAAATCAAGCTCATTTAGACTCTGCCAACTTTGAATTCCTTCAGGAAACCCACCGGATAATTCATTGTCGCTAAGAACAAGTTTAGTCAGCAAATCTAGTTTCACCAAAGTTCTAGGTATTTCCCCTGTGAACAGATTACCACTCGCTGAAAATTCCTTTAAGTTGCCTAAAAACCCAATCTCCATTGGTATATATCCAGAAAACAGATTCTTTGAAATCTTCAGGACTGAGAGATTATAAGCAGAAGAGATTCTATCAGAAACTTTCCCAGAAAAGGAGTTCTCGCCAAGGTCAAGCAAGTATACTCTTGGAAGCCCCCACAATTCATCAGGAACAGTCCCATTAAGCTTGTTGTTCCTTAATCGAATCCGTCCTAAACTGTTGCACTTCACCAGACTTTCTGGGATTTTCCCGGAAAACGAATTGTAAATCAAAATAAGGTCTTCTAATTCCCCTTTCGCACATAAATTCTGTGGCATCTCGCCAGAGAACCCATTGTACGAAACGTCCAGCCGCCTCAACGGCGAGTTCATGCCGAGTTGACTTGGCAGCAAACCTCCAAGTTTGTTATTAAACAACTTAAGCTCGTACAAGTTGGGAGATTTCGCTATAATATCCGGTAAAGTGCCTTCAAATCTGTTCTCAAACAGGTTCAACGACTCTAATGGCAACGCGCACAACTCGTCAGGAATCTTTCCGGTTAACTCGTTCGTGGACAAGTCGAATCTTCTCAGCGCCGTCATGTTTGAAAAACCGACACTCGGTAACTCTCCGGACAAGTTGTTATCATAAAGTTCAATCTGAATTACACTCTTGAGCTCGGTGAGCGAACGAGGGATTGACCCATTGAGACTGTTTTCCGACAAATCCAAATTCTGCAGCCGACTCAATCCGCTTAGAACGTTCCCTGGAATTGATCCCACAAGATTACATGAAGCAAGCCAAAGTTTCTCAAGGTTTGTCAAGTTGGCAAATTGGGTGGGAATAACACTCGGAGAGAACGGATTATACGCCAAAAACAGCTCCTTCAGACTCGATACATTACCCAGTTGACTCGGTATCGTCCCATTAAGTAAGTTACCAGCAAGTGAAAGCGACTCGAGTCGTCGGAATTTTCCAAACTCCGAAGGAATATCACCACTGAAATTGTTTCCCGCCAAGTTTAGGCTCCGGAGATTAGGCAACTCAACGAGTGAACCCGGAATGGGACCAACCAAGAGATTCGACACCAAGTTCAAATCTTCAAGCGCCCTACACATGGAAATATCAGAAGGAAGAGAGGAGTTGATGAAGTTGTTGGAGAAGGAGATGGAAGAGAGGGAAGAGAGACGGCAGAGGTATGTAGGGAAAGGTCCGGCGAGCTGAGAGTTAGAGAGGTCAATGGAGATGACAAGGTGAGTGATGGGGTCGCAGCGGACGCCGTACCAACCGGCGCAAGGGGTGTCGTCGCGGTCGTTCCAGGAGGAGAGGACGCGACTTGGGTCGGAGAGACCGAGTTTGACTTGCTGGAGGTACAGACCTTCTTGGTTTAGAGGAGTGGCGGAGAGTGGAAGAGAGAGAAAGAAGAGGGAAATAAAAACAAACATTTTTGCTTTCCTTGTTCTCTATTGCACTGCACCAGACACCAGGTAAGGGAGAAGTATTCTTCCAATGTCTGGAATTGCCCATCAGATCCTCTGTCCCATTTTTTGTGTACCAACCCTGTCCCTTTTAATCTCAACCTTCCATTTTTGTAGGT
>JAOQMP010000210.1:51654015-51685096 GCA_027563575.1 Erythroxylum pedicellare
GTTTGGACTTGATCAATATTGCTAAAATTTAAAAATTGGCGCTTTGAAGTGCATTTGAAGACACTGCTAAAAATGAATTTTGTAAGAGATTTGAAAAAGTGAAATTCACCAAGGTGCAGATTTGTTGAGTGGTCAAATATTATGACTCATTCCACAAACTCTAAATGTGTGGGAATGGTGGAGGTTTCTAAAACCATAAAAAGAACCTCTCCTCTTTAGTTAATTCATCTAAAAAAATTGTCTTTCCTTTGCTCTTTTGTAGTATTTTACTTGTATTATTTTCTAAAAATAGTAAAATATCAATTTAGTAGTGTCTGAAAAAGTAGGCATAATTGGCTTAACCTCATTAAATTCTAGTATTCTTTATTTGTCTATTTAATAGCTATTGTCAGGTATAGTTGTAGTGAATTATTGTGCTATTAAGTTACATGTCTAATAAAATTTTGTTTAGGAGATTAGGTTTTAAGTGAAACTGTATGTAACCCCTCCAATCTTTTCTGAGAATTTACCTCGTATAATTTTTCAGTAAAATCATTCACTCTATTCATCTCAGTAATAATGCTTGAGATGGATTTGTTATTATCGGTAAAAATTAACCTAAGTTTCACAACACTAATATATTCCATGAGAGCTCTTCAAATGTTATTGACTAAAAAAGAACTAAAATTTCTTCTTTCCTCTCGTTTCACTTAGTTTGATTTGTTGATCTAATTAATGAAAAAGATCAAAGGGTAGAAGATGCTGAAAAGGGGTTCATGGTCATGGCACAGGTAAAACACAAAGAAATCATTCTTTCCCCAGATTGATCTTGAAATTAAAGTTTAGGTCTCTGGGTGCACAGATGCTTAGCAAAAGTCAAATCTTAAATTAAATGCACGAGTGAAGACAAGAAATTCACTTTCAAACATCATAAATTAAGAAGTGGATACTTCATGAAAACTATAAAATGAAATGTACTCCCTATAAAATGAATCAAATGTACTCACTATACTTCACGAGTTTGAAATTTGACTATAATAAGATAATATTTTTATTAAAAAAATTGCCTATTATAATTTACAGGTCATTCTAGATTTTGTGAAATGGTATTAACACTAAGCTATCTCAGCTTCTGGATGGTGGTGATGATCGTCCAGAATCCTTGTGGGCTTCCAGGCGGATTCTTCCTTCTTTTGCCTTAGAGCAACGAAGTGGAGTGCATCACTCTTCACTTGGTATATATGGCATGCCCATGGATATGAATCTGGAGCTGACCAGATCTTTTGATTTTCAAATTCTATTTCCTCAACTACAGATTCTGCTACACAGTGTACCAAATCAAGTTCTGGTTCCATGAAACCAGCTACCGCAACGCATCCCGGAGCAACATAACCATCTGGAGCCCTTGGATGCCAAATTGATACAGGAGCCTTATAGTCATCCACACAATTTCTCCATATCTGAATGTACATTTTCTCAACGTCAAAACTCAATTATGTTTATAGTAGACTAAACATTAAGTTCTTCAGGAGGATATTAAACTAATCATCAAACTGTTTACTGACCAAGTGTATTAAACTATTAATACAACTCCTAAATTAACGTAGTCAGGTACGGTAGTTACTTCTGTTTGAACTGGAAAAATAGAAGTGCGATAAAAGCTAAACTGGACCACAACCTAGGAAGAGAATGGAGTAACGATGGTGGCAAACTGAGTAACTTCCTTACCAAGTCGTAACCCATAGGGAGTGCAAAGAGTCCATGAAAATTACGATAAACTGCTGCAACATTCGGGGGATGGTCGCCAACATGAGCTACATCGCCAATTGACACATACCTGGAAGGAACAGATGCATTTCCCACTCAATACATCAGATTACTCTGTTAACTTCACAAGGGAAAGCATGAAACTAAAAGGTGTTTTCACTCGAGTTATCATTGATGACAAAAGAATGCAACACATAAAAAACTTCTAATTATTTATGCCTCACTTATTTTATCTAAGTAGGATATTTTTGATGCCATCATCCAGAACTGCCATAAACTACATATATTAGGTCTGAACAACCCATTGTATTCGCATCATATTGATTGCAGCAGCTTATAAACATAGGAACAGTAGACAACCAAATAGTAAAAGAGTGGAAACAGCTCTTGAGATAATAAATAGGCAGTGTCAGCAATCATTATATTATTTGGATTTAAAAATAAAGCAAGTGCTTACCCATCAGGACAAACGGGACGCCAAATAGTACACAATCCACCATCTTCCAAAACCTTGTTAATTTCCAAATGAGCAATTGTAGGAAAATGTTAAAAATGTTAGCATTTATAAGTGAGTGAAACAAAATAACGAAAATAAACAAGTACTAAATTACCTGCTTCCTACACAGTTTGCATCGGCCTTTGGATTCTTGTTCACTGCTCCAAACTTTTGAGAAGTTGACGCTATGTTTCACAAATCTTTGCTCATCAGAAGTTGAACCCAATGAAAATAGCTTTCTTGAACTGATGATGGTTTTATTTAGGGTCTGTTTGTCTATTCCATCTGCTTCACTCCATGCAAAATAGACACGTCTCTGGCTTGAAGGAACCTGTTGGTCGAGAATACCATCAAAATTATGTACAAGTTCAATAAAATAGACAGAAACTGAGAAGGAAACATGACCTTGAGAACTAAGCATCTTGTATCATATTGATGTGCTTTCCACATTCTACAAACAACAGAACAGATCTTAACAGCTTGAGGTTCTCTATCCTCTGATTCTTCCTCAACATTGCACTTTATAACTCGAACAAAAGCTTCTGATCTTCTAAAGTTTTTTAGATGAAGAAGCAGATGAGAAGGTTGATGAAAGCTTCCTTTCGCCAACTCCAAAGACATCAGTTCGTCCCATTGCACATCCCACATGATCTTTGAAGGTTTTCTATCCAACTTGTCCATGGTGGGGCACTGGTTACAAGCAGAAGGAAATCAAAATTAGCCACAACATTGATGATTTGGGTAATAAAGTAATCACTACTACTATTTGGATCTTATCATCAGAAATTATCTTAAGGCATGTAACGGAATTCCTTGTCAAACCTGCAGCAACATGACACGCTTGTTGGTTACAAGAACAACTCTCTGATAAGGTACAACAAAATGATCTTCATAGTAATCAGACCATGCAAATTTTGAGGGCTCTTTGAATATCTCTGTACAACCAAAATGTCGACTGGCTTCAGCTAGGTAAAGCATCATCTGAAAAACAAGCAAAAAACCGGGAAAGTGTCACTATACTACAACACAATTATCCTAAAAATATAAACTTAAGAAATAGAATTCTGACTAGATAATTTGTAACCATTTTCCTAGACAATCATCCTAACAGAACACTACCTAGTCCGTGCATAATATCAAAAGCCCCTTCTCCACATACAAGCATAATAGCCTAATGAGAGAATTGTGATTTGAAGATAATGATCTTCCACTTTGATGATGAAGAAATTATCGAAAGTAGAGGAGGAAGAACTCGGACATTATATGAAGCATGAGAATAACAATCAGGGTTTGGTCCGAACGTATGAATGTATGAGTAAATCCCTATCCACCAAGATGCAAATCTTATCAGAGCATTGGAGGATTGATTTCTGTATATAATTTCTTTCAAATGTACAAAAACAATAAAAAATAAACAATTCAAAGTTGAGGAGGTCAGACTAGTGCATAACAGGATCAGACTACAAATGGAAAGAGCGCAATTGCAGAGTATTCAAACAAGAAAGTAGAAGCAGGGAGATGGTTTTTCAGGCCATTTTCCTACACTGCAGATTGGCCATGTTAGCCAGAGGAAGAGCTCCAAATCTAACAAGTAGCATGGAGAGCAGATGGGGACTGGAGTAATACTGGTCTAAGTGGTCTCAGAAGTTTCCCTCGATCTCAAGAAGTAGACGATTACTAGGAACTACAAATCTCTTAAATCTAGATACTTTGGATTATACTAGTTTTTTTGTCCTCTAGATTGTATATATATTTTTATAATGAAATCTATTAATTTTCGGGAAAAAAAAAACCCAGAAGTTCCACTTCTTTACAGTACCACTTTTGAAACACCAGCTTTTAATCAGTTCCTCATGCAGTGAGGACCTCTATAACTCTACAATAATGCTACTAAATGAAACTAGCACATATGCCAAACAGTTGCTCAAACCTCGTTTCTGCTCCATAATTTACATAGATAAATCATGGTGTGGAGACAATAATAACTACAACAAAAATTTTTGATAATATAAAAAGCATCATAATTTGCTGAAGTAAAACTTTATGCAGGAAAACAAAACAAAAATGAAAGTGCATACATTTTCAAGTTTCAATGAAATAATGTGATGTTGGAGGTGATGGAAGCCTTAAACATCATGAAACTTGAAATACAAAGCTCAAAATTTAATTAACTAGCTATTTGAATATGAATGAAATCTGTAGTTGCACAATACTAACAAGACAATGGGGGATAGTTATAAGGTGATTAGAGAATCAAAAACCTCTTCTACGAAGCACAAAGATGAAAAACATATTATTCAGTAATATATCCTTCTACTTATTTTCCATACAGCTAAAATTTTTAATTCAAAATGCTTCAATGTGAAGAAACTCAAATAGAAGATGCAGGAATTATACCTGCCCAACTGCTTCTCTCTCACAATACTCTCTCAATATACCATCAGCATGAATTACCCTGGGGTTTCTGATTCTCTGAGAGGTTGTGTTGTTATTAAGAATTTCTAAGCATTTCGAACAACTTGCACCAATTCCACCAACCGTCAACGAGAAAAAATCCAATGCACCACTAACTGGTTGTGCAATAATACCCAGAAAGGCACGTCCAAGCCCATGAGCAAGCCCTAAGAGGCCATTCTGTCTTGCACTCTCCACAGGTTTTGTCACAACTCCAGATACACCGAAGGCAACACCTTGTGCAAGAGCCTCTGTTCCTTGAATAAGTCCATCACCCACCCCAGTTATTCTCCTTGACCCTACCTGATCTCACATCAATTATTATTAACCAATAGGTTCACCAAATGGTACTCATCTTTAGTTGAACTGATTAAAAAAACTTACCTGCTTGGACCGCAGCTGTAAAAACTGTCCATCAGTAGAAAGTTCAGCAAAGCCCTTGCTAAGAGAAGCCAATGTTGAGCTTGTCATCCCAAGCACATCCACAGAAAATATTAGGTGTAACGGATTATGAATTAGATCTCTCCAAATTCTATTTGTAATGGCAGGAATAATAGAACTCTGCCGCATGAATCTATTTCTGTGCATTACTCTCCTTAGATGCACCTGGATTGCAAAAACCAAAACTTGAATCTCAAGTTCGTAATAATTTCATTCTTCTTAGTATCAATTTGTGAATGAAAGTGATATTCTGCCAATATATTTGGGTTGGAAACAATTTTATTTCTAGGTCATTGTCCTAAATCAAAGTGTTTGTCTGAACTAACATTTACAAGCATGAATAGGAAGTTGACCGGTAGTCTCGTGAATATGATAAAAGCAAGGCTAAGATATTCTTTGTGCCTCATTAATAATTCAATTCACAAAAAATCCTCAACTGCTGAAGGATTCCATATATGTCATTCTGGAATTAGGACTTCTTCTCAAGAAAATCAACCAGTCACCAAGTTGCAACAACATAATTTACTTGACAACTCCAGAAATCAAGGCTCAGCTCCAGCAAATTCTTGTATTTTAATCAAGACATGGTACCCTTGTCCTTTTATTCTCAATGCCACAAAAAGGGACGTGATTAACCTATTATTACATTTAAAGGAGGTTATCTGACCTGAAGTTTGAGTGCATTTCCAACAGCAGACAATACTGGGCTCCATAAGCCAAGAACCTCACGTGGTCTTTGGGTAGGTGCCGTCTCCAAAGACAATTTCAATCTTATTTCTGAAACATCTATTAGCCTACAAAGATCAGGAAAAACCAATACACATTAGTGTACCTAACCAAAGACAAAGCTTTGGTTTACTTGATATCAATAAACTTATTTCTCCTTAATCAAATTACTCATTGTTCCAAATGCAAATTAACATACTTGGAAAAGGTGTATACAAATAACTAGTTTCCAAAGAACAAATAAGTAAAGCAAGTATGATTGTACCGAAACTCAACATGCCGTCAAACCATTTGACAATCATATTAAGGAATACAGCTAATCTTATTCAAGTTCACCATAGAACCTTTATCAGGAAAAAAAGAAAAAGTTTTTAGCACATTCCATGCATGAGATAAAGGAAGAAGCCCCAGTAACAAAATGACTCCACTTTTTCAGTTAGTTCTCTCTATACTACTCAGTCCCTCCTCAAAACAAAATTTAAAAGGAAAAAGATTATAAACACAAATACAAGCATAAACTAGATTAAATTCAAGTTTTTTAAGGTGCAAGCATAAAGCAGATGTCAGTAATCCCACAACATGATGTGAAAGATTAATTATTACTCGATATGTATCTCTGGGTCCACTTGTGTGACACTGGAGCTTTGAGAGAGACGAGCTAGCTGGAGATTATTATAAAAGTCTACTACCGCCCAGATGATTGGTTCATGAATATTAAGCCTCCAAACCTTGTCAGCTACCTATCAGTGTGTTAAAATATTCATCAGACTTTAAGTGCTTTATGCTCCCTTCAGCACGTTTTAACACAATCTTCAAACAATACAAAAGATTTAGAAGCAGTACCCGTATGTATATATATGGGTACACCTGAATGCCATCAGTGTTCTCATTGCGCATTGTAATTGTCATCTTAAATACTGGATGATTCATGTCATTGATTTGATCAGGTGTCAAAAGAACGGGCATCAATGTTAAAGGAAGTTGATTGTCGAGCTGAAGGTGGCCCAGAATGATCTTTAGCCTAACACAAAAACACGCATTAAATCTAAACAATCAGTCATTTCCTCTCCATTATGCAATATCCTATAATACTTTCAACTTATAGCTAAAAGCTTTTGTTTACCAGAATCCTGTGTCATTATAAGAGAAATATTTTTCTCACTCTATCCGTTAATGACAGCAACAATGTATCATTAAGAAAAGAATCTCTTTGAGAATCACAAAGCAAACCTGCTAGTTGTCCCACCATCATAACCAGTTGAGTACGATAGAAAAACTCTCTCGAAGTATAGGTAGGACAGTTCTTTTGGCCTATGATCCACTACAGATATCCCAACTACAGCCAAATCAACTATAAGCTCCATAGATGTGGTGTTACTCTTCATTTCCCTCGATATCTGAGAATTTTGCAAATTTTGGGCAGGAATAAGACATTTAGTTCCTTCATTTGATGTTGGACTCCAGTAATTCATGAACCTTGCAACCTTGATATCTCTCAAATCCATAACATGGAACTGCAATCCTACTTCATCTTCTTCTGAAAAAGATCCCCCTATCTTTTCCAAATCAAGCTTCCAAAAACCAACTCTACTATTACTTTCAGTCTTGGCATCAATAACTTTATGTCCATATGGATCTTCCCAAGAAAAGTTTGTTGTTGAAAGAGGGTCCAACTTAATCCAAGCTTCTTCACCAAATCCTGACTGGCGAATGCTTATTGTCTTGTCAGTTGTCCTGTTCTCAATCCTGTCAGAATAAGGTCTAGAGATTAAAACCTACAACAGCAAAGTATGCAACTTTTTTGAGTCAAGTATTATGCGGTATGATACCTGATAGGACCATCAGGTGGGCCCAAGCGAAATACAACAATAAAACGTGATCCTTCTTCAAAGCCCCGTATTTCTGTTCTCAAAAGTTTCCGTTTCCCATTTTGTCTCAAAACTAGAAATATTGTGTCTTCTTTTGTAATCGAAACAGGATATGACCAATCTGTGTCTTCTAAGCGTACCTATAAAACTAGCACGTGTTATTAGACAAAAAGGGTAAAAATGATTCAAGAATGCAACATGTGATGTGGGCTCAAGAAAGGAGGAGGAAAGAGATCAAAAGATAACAAAAGGTATAAACCCCATTATAGTTTTACAAAAAATTGTTCATTTTATTGAAACCTTTAGGTGTGAGCAAACACTCACGAATTTTCTATTCCTGGAGAATGACATATATCTTGCAATGCATTTCAAAAAATTTACAATGACTCGCTGCTATAAGAAAATTAGTCTTCAGGACATCAACTTGCAAAGTAAATATGTGAATTGAAAGAGGAATCACAAATGCATCTTGCTCCCAGAAGGTACTAGTACTAGAGAGACGATTCATATTTTTCATCCTAAATGTTTAAGTACATGCAGTGATGGGTAAGAACATAAAAAGGATCTAATATTGATATAAACATGCTTCATTCCTTTGAGATATGATAACATAAATCTCTTCAAAATCACTTACATAGCCAAAATAATTTACTATAGATCTAAACCAAAGTAGGTTAGAGTCCACCATAAGGTAAACAGTCTTAACACTATGTTTCACAACACAAAAAGATGATAGATGACCTGCTTTTGTGATGGTTACTTTACCCCTTTTTACCGTTCATGATAGACTTGCAAAACTAAGGAAAAATCAAAAAATAAATACTACTGAAATATATTTTTATTCACTAATCAGAATTGACATAGTGCATAGCACTAAAATGCAAGATTAATATGATGAGAAACAAAATAATCAGGAATTTCTTAAATTCTTCACAGACAACAGACCTGGAGTTTATCAGTGCTGCCCATTTGTCGATATACAAAGGAAATTCTTGAATCTGATACATGGAGAAGTTTTGGTTGATCTTCACTGTTGAACTTTATATACAAGTTTTGACCAATTCTGTTTGTAAAGGTCATGAATGGTCGGATAGATATTACCTACAAAACAATAATGTGTTGAGAATATCAAGAAGTAGAAGGCTAGTAAATCCAGTGAATAGCCAAAGTACCTTTGTGGGAACAGATTGGTACGGGCATGGCTTTGTAGACACAAAAAGCCGCAAGCAGTTATCATCACCATCATAGGCATAGAGATCCAGTGATCCATCCTTACAGCCAAAAGAGAAAGTATTCATAGAAGAATGTTTGTTAAAATTGATGACTTGATTACTACATTGCAGTGATAGTTACCATGTCACCCAATGGTGAAAGATCTTTAATGGGCCCAAAGCGCTGTTCCATGCCAGATTGATTGATTGATACAGCAAGTCCCAGCAAGTTAAAGTTCAGAGCAGAAGCAATGGTATGACCTTCATATATTTCCTCTTCAGTTATTTCGCCAAAAGTTACCTCACTGCTCTTTCTGGACTGAAATGGAAGAGTAATCTTCTGCGATGACTTGTTCCCGACCAAATTTACAAGCTTAAATGTAAGTGGAGGACATTTGGCAATTGAAAACCAAAATGGAGCATAGACTCTAATAATCTTTGCTAAATGTGGTTGATCCTTGTCACAGTTTTGCTCAATAATCAGCTGAACAATCCTGAAAATTTCATTAATTTTAGGACACTTTAGGCAAACCAAAACATATATTTCTATGCAAGAGCAATCCTATGCATTTCATTAATTTTAGAACACTGCAGGGAAATCAAAATATATATTTCTATGCAAAGACAAATGTAATAAACAACAAAAAGGTTGCTATAACCTTCCGGAGATTGAACTTCTTAAGCTTATTGTTTTAGATGGAATTCCACAAGGTTGAGATATGAGAACCGCTTCCTACACAAGAGGAGGAACAAAATTTGAAAAGGAAAGCACGTAATTACTGAGAATGAATATATACGATTGTTAACCTTCAAACCTTACATGTATTGGCAACCATCCTTTTTGTGGAAGCAGTGATAAAAATAAAGGTTTTCTTATATCAGCATTATGGATCTCCATAGATTCCCCTGGATTAAATATACCCCTATGACATGCAACAAAATGGCCACTTTCTTGCATTTCAAGAATAGAGTACTCAGCTGTAAGGGGAAGATAATTGCTAATAGACACTGGGGATTTAACCACTAGATGCCAGTCCTGTATTGGGTTCAAATGGATGTCTTTTGCAATCTCTGAGGCTTGTATGCTTATACAAAACCAAAATTTAGGAGAAACATTTGAAGAGGAACCAGTTATCTGACTGCAGTATAAAAGTTCCTCAGACTCTGTGAGAGACGACACACAAATACCCGACAAGCCTTGCCCTTCCGTTTGACCAGGCCTATCAACAATGGTACTCCAAGAATACTCTTCAGGAGAATTAATATCAAAAGGCCGCAATTTCAAAACATACATCTCAGACTGTGCCAAGCAAGACAGAGGAAGAGGTACAGTGTCTCCAGGTTTGAGTTTTCCAAGAGAGATATCCTGCTCTGCATTGCCTGCATGCTGCTTCCTACTCCTGATCCATCTCCTTTGCCTAGCATAGTTCACAAACTTCAAAGGATCATAGGACTGAGGCCATTTTAGGCTTTCCACATCAGGGGAGTAAACCCAACCATCAGCAGTACTCACAGATGATGTATCCACATGCCAATCATCAACCCATTCCCAACCTGATGGTAGCTTGGCTTCATAGATATCCTGAATTATTAGAAGGTATAAGAAACCATATTTTCCATCAACCAGAACTTTGAAAAATAAGGTACACTAAAAGGTTTCAACACTTCTAGAATTAATGGATTCTGCAATCTTTAATTAAAATCTTCAAATGATAATAGGACCGAAAAGACCATAAGGGCACTAAGTTGTACCTTTCATTAGGTTTAGCTCAGTTTATAATAGTGTGGTAGTATAATATTTCATATAAATTATAATATCTGTAGTACCTAAACTATTCTGTTATATAATGCACAAATATTTCTATTGGATAACAATTAATAGTAATAAATCAATTATCTCTAATATATTCAACAAGCCACTACTCAAGAATAGACAGATAGAAACAAGATGTTTAAGGTGGCATCATAGCACAAAAGGGCACAAATGAGACAAGGATTTGCTTCTAATGATTCTAAGTGATCGTGAAAACACCATATATAAAACTGCACCATCCGAGACTAACAGACATGGTGCCAAAGAATCAACCAGCATCCCTGCAACTCTAAGATGTATGTCGTCCAGCAATTAAAAGAAGAAAGGCTCTCTTCATATCATCGGCACATTACAACTATAGGCCTTTAGTTTGAGAAACTTAGCAATTTATCTCATTTGATGCCTTGACCCATTTCAAAACGAAATAAATGCACTGATATCCAGTCATATTCCACATAGCTGCAGAGAAGATAGATCATGCTGGCTGGCCAGCCAATGGTAGAAGAAAAATTTGTATTGGTTACCTGATTGTACCCTTTTCCTGGATAACTTGAACAGCCAACCCAACCAGCAGTTGGATTGTATGTTTCTGTTTCGAAGAACTCATCCATTTGAAGCTCACCACCATTGATCTGTAAAGCTTCAGGTTGATTTGCATAATCGAGTGACTTGATGTCTAAATTAGATGCTTTGGATACAAGGCACAAATCAAGGACAAAACCTGTATGATTCTGGACAGAGACCAGAGACCTTATATTTACATACCTGTTGCCATCCTTCACACTCACTTCACTAGCTACAACGTCATTCCCTAGCCGCCAGCAAGCAGCAGATGCAGAATAGTTTAGTTTCACAGTGGTCCAAGGCCCTGTAACACAAGGGCTAATTTGGATAAATCCTGACTTTTTTGTCGCCCTATGGAATTCATTTCTGCCCTCATCTTCAGACCTAGATGACAAGATTACTAAGCATCTCAATCTCAAAGATGGCTTCTCGTGCTTATCTCTATGGACAGTTATCTGCACGAAAATGAATAACGTTAGAATCACACATGTTTGGGTGCCAGATTAAGTTTTCAGCAACTCAAAAAGAGCTTCTTATGAAACCTTAACACAAATACAAGGAATAGGTGAATGGAAGAATCAAACACTATATTATTCACCTCAGATACTGCTGGGGAAAAGTCTATCCATTTCAAGTGACTTTGATAATCACACGAATCAAGATTTTGAGCTATCTCAGTTAAAGGAGCTGAAAAGAATCCAATTGGGTCACCTGCAAACAAAAACATTAAGTCAAGTATGTGTAATCAGTAATATCAGAAACAGCTAAAAAGCATGCATACCTTTCCCCATATCAGTCACGACTAATTCCAACAAGTAGTTGATCTGCACAGTTTTTGAAAGTTAGAATATTTGACAAAGAATATAATATGATGACACTATGAAAACAACGAAAACTGCGTAGACTTCATAAATATCAAGAGAACAATGAAAGTATGAATTAGGTGATAAAGGTAATAAGGTGCATTATGAATAAACATTCATATAAAATGATAGAGCATATATTTTCCCAAATAGGAAGAGAGAGAAAAAGGTAAGGCAGAAGAGTTATCAAATACTTGAAATGATATGGCAAGTTTTCACCCACCTGGGGATCGACTTTGAAGAAAAATGTCTCACTCCAATTGACCAAACGAAACTCAGAAGAAGAGGAATTAGAGATGGCTCCACTGGTACGTGCACTTTGTTGATGAGGCAGTGGATTACCACCAACACCTTGGTCAGCGGTAAGACGTATTGCCACAGTGTAAAGATTAGAAGTCAACCCGCCAACAGTAGGGAGCTACATAAAAGGTAAATAAGATAAGTGATTTATGCATAAACCCATAATCTGACAAGAGGGACATTCGAACAAAGAGTCATATAGCCATCTTGAAAAGGAGGTCAGTAATGATAAAACTAGATAGTTAAAAAAGTATAAATCATCAACAAAAACTTGTAGTAATCAAATGCAAAATCATATTTGAAAGAAACAATAGAAGTATTGTCTCAAAATGTACGTTGTCAAATGACGGAATTTTTCATCGCCTGCTTTTAATTTCCATGATCAAATTCAAATGTAGCATAGAAATCACCAATTAGAAAAAAGAAAGCATATAACTTATTTCGAATCATACAGCTCTAGCTAGATGCTCTATACTCCATCAGAAGCGCAAGTACCTTAAGCCCCAAAGACACCTATGTGCTATGAAATATACCTGTGCATCCACCACAACAACTGTCACCAATGTTCTGACTTTTGTGCAAAGCTCTCCTTTTATGTGAGAGTCCAACATATTTTTTGAGACAGGAACCTTCACCAGTTTCGCATCGCCTGCTGGCATCTTTATCACATGTGCAAGGCCCCTGCTTTCAGTTGTTCGAATAAAAATGTCCCAACCAAGTTTGTTCTGTGGAACTATGTAATAATGTTTCTTATGATGAACATCAATGATTGACTTAGGACCACGAGTAAGAGAAAATTCTTCCTGTTAATAAGCACAAACTTTAGCAGATATAAGAATAAATCCAACATAGCTCATGACAGCTAAGATGAAATGAGAAAGTTAACTCCCAACAAAAAAAAAAAAGCTCATGGAGGGACAGAAATAATCAGAAGGCCAAGAAATTACTCTATTTTTTCCATAGTCCTGTGTGTGGCTTAGATTATTCCAGCTTGCATAAGATTGAAGAATCATATTAGTATTAGACACTGAAACATTGATATTAAGATCCCTTGTTGAGGTTAAGCGCAACTGAGAAGCTGCTCCAGGGGCATTGAGATCATATTGGTACCTGCAAAGTGTATACAGAGCACTAACAGTAAAATTTATGTAAGAATACATGAATCCAACAAATTCTTTGGCATTTTTCATGATGGTGTAGTTTGCAATCAAATTCATGATGGCAAACAATGTAAATATCGTCATTATCAAATATATGTTCTGTATTTGGGACCTCATGTACTATGTGAGAACAAAAAGTCTAATAAACATGTAAATCTTGAGGTCTGTGCCAAAGAATACAGGTGTACTGCCAAACAACAAAAAACTATATCATGTACATTCTCTTTCTTTCTCCTTTACTTTTCCTTCTGTAAACATTTACAGAATGATAATATGACGTAAAAAGACGTCACCTTAGGAATCCATCAACTGGCTCAATGAGAGGTTCCCATGTGTCATACTTGTCGTTATATGATCTCGCAGCCAGAGAGAAGCTGACCGTCGAATTCAAGTAGTCAGCTCTTCCGTGCAAACTGAACCCTAATCCAGCAAGTGATAGATTGAATAATGGAACCATCTGTGAAATACAGGAGTAAAACTTAGTGACAACAAACAAAATGACATCACACTTATCCCTGAATTCAGAAATCCATCTCCAAGTGTACAAGAAACAACCAGCTAATGATATCATTACTACTTGTTTAAATAAATTCTCAACAAGTTAAATCTTTCATTTAATGGTGAAGCTCCCTTATACATACTCCAACAAGTACTCATTCTTTGAGATTCTGTGTTGATTGATACTGACAATAAAGTTGCTATAGTTCCAACTTGTCATCTGCAGTAATGATTAGAAATTCGTTTACATATATTATCTTATCAGTGCCACATTAAAATGTCCATTTGGAAATATATGCCCAAAATTTGTAATAGAAGTCTATCAAAATATTTGATTGCACCTATGTGTTAAGAAGGTTTCAATCTTGATGGATATAATTGAGATCTCAGATTGAAAAAAGAAAGTGGTTACCTCAACACAAACAACTCACAAAATGGATTTGCACTCATCCAGTTAATATGCTTCAGGGACAAGAACAACTAATTAATCATTTTGGTCCCTTTCCTTGTATTCTAAAAAACTATGGAAGATGAGAAGAACATAAAATCCTAAACAAGTATGATTTTTACGAAACATTAAAAGTTTTTAAATTATCATTATTAGATAATTGATATAGTCTGTCACAGTTGTATTAAGAAGCAAGGAGTTAGCAAACAGTTGAAAGCCAAAGCCCCACTAAGGACTCTGTACATTATGCAGAACGATTGTTTTTCAAAATGATCCCATTATTAGAAATTAATTCCAAAAACAATCAATTGGTCCTTTTCCCCAACATTCCATCAACAGAATTTCTCAATAGCTAGAATTAACTTTGAGCTTTAATATTATAGTTGATGATTTTTGAGAAATTTATATATTGAGAATAATCAAACTACTGGGAACATTTGGTGCTAAATTTAAAGCCCAGGGCAATTCGATTAAACCACAAACTGCCTCCATGATATCGACCCAAAAAGAATTATGTTATGTATGAAAAGCAGCAAATTCCATGAAAAGTGTGAAAAGCAGCAAATTCTAATTTCATATAGTGTCAAGCAAGACCATAGAATCACAGGTGTCCCATTACCTAAAAGTAACATGCGTCAAAATATCAACATGCAATCTGGGTCGCTAAATTATTGCAAAATATAACTGTGCTCTCTTTAGAACTTGACCAAGGGTAATATTGAAGGCATAAAAGCTTGATACTCTATCAAATACTTCCAAGTAATTGAAGTTCACAAGCATGACGAGCAATTAGAATGAATCTGGAATGATTTCAATCAAATCACCATAAAAGGAACCTACAAGGAGCAGAGGTCCTCACCAAACCACCATAGTCATCAAACACAGCTGCAGAAAATGTTCTGATTTCTGCATCAACAACAGTATCATCAGCACCATTGGGCACATTAGAATCTGCCAACTTTAATGCAAACCTTCTTGGAGGTCTTTTGCAACCACTCCGAACAATAAAAGTCCCTAACTCATTTCCAGCTGTCCAAATGCTAAATGATTCTGAAGTAAACTTGGTATCAGTTGTGTCCCATGCACTTTCCTCCAAGAACTGATCCCCAACTACCATATCATTGCGCATGCATCTTAACCTACTGAAATCATATTGCTTTGGTGAACCCTTGCATGCCACACAACCCAATGAAACAAAGCCAGGAGGGGCTTGAGGCATCCAGAAGGAGATATTCTCCATTCCCCTTTGTCTCTTAATTTGTCCAACAAGTTGGTAATCTAGAGGAGGTCTGAAGAGTTCCTCATCACAAGTATCATGAAGGACAACACAAGTATTTGGAGGTTCATACCTATATTTTAAAATGTTTGCAAAGGTTAGTATTCTTTGCCTTCGAGATAAGGATATAACTGCAATAGTTAAGCACCACATACCCTCTAACAGCAATATCACCTAAAAACACCATTCCTTGAGGGACTACTGGACGCCATATCGATATTTTCTTCCTTGAATTTGAAGCCCGGTTCCACCAGATCAACTGAAAGCTAGCAACAGCCTCAAAACGTCGACCAGAGCTTATAGCTGTAGATCTTTCTGATTGCACCGCATCAACATGACTAGAAGGAGAACCTACATCAATATCTCTGGATAATGCTGGAGGAGATTCCTGGAATCTAAATTTGACTTGGCGCAATTCATACGCTTTAGCTGTTAAGCTTAGAGTCAGATGATCAGATGGCAAAAAGGTACCAACAGAATTGTCCACACGCCAAAAGGCCACCACCGAAGAGTGTCTGAAGTATAACAAGATGAGAAAATTGGTCATATGTAATTCTTTAGGTTTACATCATTCCACCAAAAAGTAAAAGGGCAGATATGTACATGAGATGACTAAATGAAACAAGACCAACTGTTTGAGAGCTAAGACAGCCAAAAACATAACAACTGGAAATTAGAAAATGGGAATTCGGCACAGCTAAATAAGGACAAAGGGCAAGAAATTGATAAGCAACACTCAACTGTTAAGGGCAGAAAGGAAGAAAAATGGTTCCAAAAGTAAGATCCACTATCATTCAATCATTCTACAATTTACTGGGTAAATTTCTAGAAAGTTGCTTCCCAAGGATAATAAGATTGTTGTAACCAGTAAATATTCCAAAAATAGTTCCACTTTTAGTCCTGTAAATGACTAGGAAAGACATGAATTTCAAACAAAATGCCTTAAAAAAATGAGTTCAATAAATTGCCAACAGACTACATATGAACCTTGATGTATTCATACATCCACGTGAATTCAGGCATATTTCCATTTGTTATTGAGTGCATAATGTGTAATATGTTTATGGAAAAAGTAAATGATAGTCAGGAATCTCCACATACAGATTGTTAGAGGCAATGGTAATACAATCCCTCAAGGCAGATGGGGAAACTAAAGAAGCCAAAATGCAGAAGGTAGCAGATGGAGATGGTTGTGTTTTGCCTGGGCACACCACACAGCCCAATGCAACATATCCTCCGGGTGGCTCAGGTAACCAAACAGAACAATAGCTTTCTGCCTCATTATCAGAACTTTTCTCCGAAGATGAAGGCGGCCAGATTAGCTTAAAAGATTTGGGTCTTCTAACTCTAGCGAGATTGCTATTTACAGCAAGAACTCCTCGTGTGGGAGGCTTGTCCCTGCAGCATTGACGCAACAGTTAAGGGAAGTAACAACAAGGAGTATATCTTATTAAAAAAAACACGGTAGAGTTTTTACTGACAATGGGGTCAAACAGTCACCAAGAACTGCAAAACCAGGAGGTGCACGAGGTCTCCAAAAGGCATACACTTGGTCATTGTACATATCTGCAAAATGCGAGAAATGGAATATATTAATGGCTTAATATTTCTGTATTTTGAATTTGTGATAAAAAATTTGGAAAAGAATTGACTTTATAATGTACTTTTGATTGTGCCAACTTTGTCAAATTGAGAACAAGTAATTGTCATCTTCTTAGATGTCATCCTCAAAAATGCCAATATATCTTCCTCAACTGCTATAAACAATCTCAAGATGCTGAATGTGAAATTAACGTATATGTCTGAAACAGATAAATGTATGTTGGTCTTCCCGGAAGCATTTGAATACTTCACAGAGGTATCAAAAGGCTCCAAAATCCTGATTCCATTACTCTCCATCATCAGACCAAGTGCATTTGCAGTAATTTCCATTGTATCACCTTTCAAAACAAGCCTGAAAGTGACAAAATACATCACATGCATCTTCATCATTTTTCTTTCCCAAGCTTCTCCAAAACTAACCATTTTATGTGGTAAAATTTTGAAAAATCAAAGTCAAACGTCCCTCCACAAGACTCCATCTTGTCATGCCCATGGAATCGATGGATATATAAATTTGCAAACAACTGAACATATGGCGCAAACAAGCAATCCTCAAAGAATTTCCAATTCCTAATAATCAGTACAACAGCTTTTTGGGTCAAATATTCAGCATACAATGTGCAAGAAGTTATTGAAGTAATGTAAAAAGGAGATGGGACTACAGCCTTCAATGACAATTACTATGGGTGACAATCGCTTTGCACTTTGTCAACTGAGGAGAAACAGCAATGAAAATATGAATTTATGAATCACAAACAAAATGAAATAGAAGTTTGAAATATGCAACAACAAATTATGATACTCATGATATTACACCTGTTAAAAGATTATCTGATCATTCTTGGACCCTATTAACAACTTAAGCTTCAACAACTAGTACCCAGAACCTACGAAACCTATAAAATCTCGCTGTTGGAATTTGAATTTTAGGTTTGACATTTCAACTTAGGTTGTTGGAATTTTCAAGTTTGATATAGCTTGATTTTCGGGTCTGGTTACTCGATATGAGGCTTCTTCGGTTGCTGGATATTCAGGTTTTAAGTGCTGGAATTTTGGTGAGGTATACAAATAATAGAGGGTAGGGAACTAGGGAACCACTCCAAAAATCTAAGAATCACTCGTAGGGAAAAAAAAACACCATACTTCTAATTGAAACTCAAAATATAGAGAAATTTCAAGTTTTTTTACGGTAAGACGGAGCATATATACACATATATATAAAGAGGGGGGAGAGAGAGAATGGAACTCTTATTCTAGTAGTAAAGGAATTCCCAACTAAACTATCAAAAATAGAACTGAATCCTTTCTAATAAGAATGATTTATTCTTAAGTCCGTTTAAGCATAACTAAGACACTATATCTAACTTATTATCAATTCCTATCTAATAAGGAAAACCTAATATGATTGTAAATGGATCTTCACACTGAAATATAAAGTTGATGGATCACTAGAGAGATATAAAACATGGTTAGTTGCTAAAGAGTACATATGGCGTCAGTTACCAAGAGACATTTGCTCCAATGACAAACATGAATACTATAAGGATTTGTTATCCTTGGCAGCTCACTTCGATTTGCAACTTTTGCATATGATGTAAATGATGAAATTTACATGAATATCCCACCAGGCTTTGATGAGGACACGGGTAATAAAGTTTGAAGGTTGAGAAAGGCTCTATATAGATTGCAACAATCTCTCGAAGCATGATGTGATAGATTAGCTAAAGTTATGAAAGGGTTGGGGTATAAACAAAGCCGAGGTGATCACACTTTCTTCATCAAGCACACAGCCACAAGAGCAGTGATTGTAATTCTAGTGTATGTTAATGATATTATTGTGATTAGTGTTACAAATTATGTATCTATAGTTGTAGATTATATAGATTATAGGCATGATTACAAGGACACCATTTAGTTTCTTGCCTAATTAGGTATTGAATTGTCAGTATATATATGTACCTCCATTCACTATATAAAACACAATTGAAACATTCTACACTTGGCATTTCACAATTAGAAATGATGAAAAAGAAAAGGGAGAATTGAAGCAATGACTCATCAAGAATTTGAGATAAAGGAGATTGGGGAAATTGAACTACTTCTTTAGTATCGATCCGGCATATTCCACAAAAAGGATCTCATATCATAATAGTATATGATTGTATCTCTTGATGGAGGCAGGAAAGATTGGTTGCAAATTGGTCTCTACTCGACCCAACATAGCATACTCAGTGACTATAGTTAGCCAATTCATGCATGATCCAATAGAGCGACATCTACATGATATGTATAGCATATGCATTACTTAAAAGTCAATCCAGGGAAAGGAATTATGTTTAGGAGGAATGATCATCTCGCCTTAAAAGCCTAAACTAACGCAGAGTATACAAAATCTATGGTGAACTGAAGATCAATCACAAGTTACTATACTTTCCTTAAGGGAATTCGTGACTTGGATAAGCAAGAAACAACATGCTATGGCTAGATCATCAACATAATAAAATTTTAAAGCAATTGCTCAAGGCCTATGCAAGTTGTTGTAACTGAAAATTATTCTATATGACTTGAAAGTTAAGTAGGAAGGTCCTATGAATCTTTATTGTGAGAAAAAATCAACCATCAATATTGCCCATAACCCTATTCAACACGATAAGACGAAGCATATTGAGATTGATAGACATTTCCTCAAGGAAAAACCAGAAGAAGGGCTCATATTCACGTGACGTTCTAATGAAAGGGCTAAACAATTCAAGTTTTCATGATATTATTTCCAAGTTAGAAATAGAAGACATCTATTCCTCAACTTGAGGGGGAGTAAAAGTTTTAGAAATAAATTTCTTGATATCCCAAATATTCTAACATCCTAGGAGATTGTTTCTTGTTCTAGGAATTGTGAGATCTTAGAAGATTAATTCCAATCCTAGTAAATGTTTCCTATTTTTCTCTTATAATAAGATGCATATAACCACATAACTAAGAATCAATTGTAAGAAGACAAATTATTTTCCTATTCTATATTGTGCCAAAGTGGAATGCCTAGAATCTAACAACTGATGTAATACCATAATGTTCGTGATACAGAGTTAAGTATGCCACATTAAAGGTAGGACTAATTCACATATCACTTGGTAATTCCAAAAGATAAGCACTAGCACATATCTTCTTGAGGGTCTAATAAGGTCCAACACTTCTTGAATGAAGCTTCTCATATTTTCCCTTTGGGAAACATTCTGGACAAATTCTTACAAAACCCCCCTTCACTGAATTCCTCCAATCAACAATGTTGATCAACATGTTCTTCTTTATAAGTCAAGTTGCCAGATATTATATTTGATCATAACTTGTCAAAGATATCCCTCACGTGCGCCTTCAACTTTAACACTAAATCTTGGTGTTTGTATTACAGGGAACCAATAGGTTTCCCTTATTGAATTCCCAAAACTATATCAAAAAGACTCTTACCGATTAACCTATGTATAGAACCATTGTACACAAATTCAGCTATAGAAAGAATTAAAATTATTCACATTGTTCCCAACCAAGCATCTTCAGAAGTTCCCCAAGCTTCTATTCATCAGCTCCCTTTACCCATCAGTTTGGGATTGGAAATAACTTGAAATTTTAGGCTTAATGTTCAATGTTTTCTTGGAGTTCCCAAAACTAACTAATAAAGTTCACATCACAATCAGCGAAAATGAATAAAGCTAATTGAACCGCATCTTTGAGGCTGTAAATCCTTTTCATTGTTAGCTCCTTATGGATTTCTACATTTAAGTCGTTTTTGTAATGAGATAAATTGTTGTTCAAATTCCATTCCTCGTCCAAGTGTTGTGAGTTGATCTGGGAGATCATCTTGGTAATGAAATCGTTAGCATTTTTTCGATAAATTCAGCTTAATCTCTTCCCAAGCAACAATTGGTAGTTGGCCTATTTTTTTAGGTCTATCCTCTATAGATCTCCACCAGATTTTAGAATGTCCAACTAGCTTCATCGTTGCAAATTGGACTTTTCAATTTGACCTAAAAAATACCAATCAAAGAAATCTTCCATTGTTGTTATCCAATCCAAGAATAGGTGCAGATCCATCTTTTCCACAAAATCAAGTGCTTCAACACAAATTTTTTTCAGTAATATCATCAAGTATTTTATGTGTTTCAGCTTATCATGGCCTATGAAGTCTCACATATGCTCTCCAGGTGTTATTGATCGGTTTATTTGTCTTGAATCTCTCAGTTGGCATTGATTAGGATAACCCCACTCGTTGTTCTTGTAGATCACTTTCTCCACCCTTACCATCAAGTACAGTTTGTTGTTTCATGTTATTTTGTAGACCATTTCTTGGAACACCTTGTGTTGAGGGTCACCAAAATCCAACTTATTAATAATTTTCAGTAAGTATCTTATCTCACTCTTGGTCACTAAGTAGTCTTCTATACGCCCTTTTGCTACATATTATCATTATGAACCAAAGCTCTTATACCAGATTGATGTAGGAAAGTTAAAGATACATCAAACTAGTACCTAGAACCTATAAAACTTATAAAATCTGGCTACTGGAATGAGTTTTAGATTTGGGATTTCAGCTTAGGAAGTTGGAATTTCAGGTTTGAAATAGCTGGAATTTTAGCATCTAATAGCTAGAAATTTACGCTAGAAGTTTAGGGTTTGGATTGGTGGAAATTCAGGCTATAAGTGTTGAAATTTTTGTAAGGAAAACAAGTAAGAGAGGATAAGGAACTAAGAATCACTTCTAGAATCAAAGAACCACTCTTAGAAGAAAACATCACAATTTCTAATTGAGAACTCAAGTTTATTGTAAAAAAAAAAGAATCAGGTTTTTATTATTGAAGAGCTAAGAACAAATAACTATAGAAAAATCTTAGAACCCTTATTCTAGTAGTAAAGGGATTTCCAACAAAGCAATCCAAAATAACATTGAATCTTAATTCTTTATTTTTAAATAAGTTTTAAGTCATAAAAAACCAGGACAATATATCTAAATTATTGCTAATTCCTATCCAATAACAAAAACCTAAGGTAAAGTAAACTTCAACCCTTGTTGCCACACAACTTAAAGCTTGTGGTTTAGTGATTTTCCTTCTTTTATTTCTTTTGTAAACTCCATACTCTTTTGCATCAAGCAGTAAAGCCTTTATAAATTGGAGGTGGATCAGTAGTGAATATTCACCTTGTAAGAAGTCGTGGGCAAGAATACCGATTAAACCACTTTTGGACCTACAGGTTAAACTTTTGAGACTCGATAGTTTCTCTTCATCAATAAAATCACATAAATAACTGCTACTTCCATACTCCAACAAACACACATAATAATCACATAAAACATCTACAGTGGACAGCAAGCTCTATGAAATTAAGTGCAGAATATCACAAAGATGAAGGGACCTGGAAAAGGCATCCAGCTGTGCATGCAAAAGTTTATTCGAAAGAATAGGCGACACTCCCACATCTTTTGATGTACTGTAAAAGGTAAGCTCTGGACCAATAGCCTGCAAAGAAAGATACCAGTTACAGAGTATGCCAAGGTAGTCTATATAACACCAAAGCACTGAATTGGATAACATGGATATAGGGAAAAGAGAAATGACTCATATTACTCTACAATAGGAAATAAGGACCTTCCGACAGTCATTTCTCTCAAATTACATTTGGAAATTAACTAAAGATCACTGGCAACCCCACCGCCACAAATCAAAAGATAGGGTATATGAATTAATCACTAGGAACAAAAAGGCAGTGTTTCGCCTTTTCCACAAGTATCAATTTTTCAAGCATCATATAATATCCAAGTTCACATATGTATTAAAAATTATTGGTGGCCATACCCAATCTACAACTTTCTGAGTTATTAAATCTCCTCTGATAAAGCTACTCATAGAAACATATCACGGAATACCTTAGATTTTGCAATCAAGGTGTTGCCAAACAAAACATAAGGTTAGGATTGAATAATGTAGAAGAGAAAAATTGAAAGTAGAATGACTTGTTAATTTTAGCCCATTATAATAGAGAGATAATATAATATTTATTTGACAACAATACTATTCTACATTGAAGATATTGGAGATTTAGAATTTATTATTGCAAAGATGAGCTTTAGTAGTATGTCAAACTAAAAGAAAAAGAGATGAGAGAATAATTTATACAGTCTTATGTGATTTGACATTAAGGCTTATATTCACAAATAAAAAGATCAAATGGGTACTGAGGCATATGTCATTCATTAAGTTTACCTTGTCTACATAATATAATATGTTTGAACAATACCTAAACTACTTCAATATAAGATGGATAGAGTGCATAATCATAGTAATGCAATTGTAGAATATATAAAAGCATGATCATGAATCTTGCAAAATAAATGGAAACAAGTATTTTCAAATTGTTATGACAAAGTAGATAGTAGGGGTCATAAGTCCCATATTAGTAAGGAGCTTATTCATGATTTGATTAGACATGTATAAAAAGGTACTAAGAAACTAAATCAATAATATAAAGTTTTTGTACCAAGCATTTACATGGTGTGAGAGCCATAACAATTGAAAGCTACTAAATATTTCAGGATAGGAGATAAATTAGTCGATATGCTCACTAAAGCTTTAGCCAAAATGAAGTATGGTATTTGTAATTAGCTAGACATAACTAATATTTACGCTCCAAATTAAAGAAGTGTTAATGAGTTATTAATTGGACCATACTGTTTATCAGAAATACAACAAATGAATTTTTTTAGTTGTTAATTGGACCATACTGTTTATACAAATAACAACATATGACTTTTTTCCCAAAACTAAATATTAAAAAGCACATCCCTTTTTAACATACTTAACACATTTAGACATTAGTACGCATATTTAGCATAGTAAAAGACACAAGAAGCACGACTAAAAGACTCAAAGTGATGTGGACATGCAACCCAATTAAAAGGATCATGCAATTTAATTCCTTTATTTAACTTTAACTTATATTTTCTTTATTTAATGAAGAATCTTGTTTAGATTTTCATTGTTTAATTACGAATCCTATTATTTCAGTATTTTCCCTATTCAATTAGGAATCCTACGTTTTAGTATTGTCCTTATTCAACTAGGAATCCTGCTAGGGTTTCTATTTATTACCTGTAAATATGTAGTCTCTATTTCTTTTGACAGACAGCCTTAATAAATTGCAATCTTTTATCTCAATTTGAGTTTACATTTCAGCATTATGAAAATTCTTTATCAAACCCTAGAGGCATAGTTGATTGCTAGCTTCATTTCACGATAATATTAAAGTGAAACATTCGCCCAATTTAATGGTAGGTGCAATGGTTCTTATGACAAACATCAGAGAACTGAGAGCCTGCAATTTGTCAACCAAGACTAATAGCATTAAAAGTTTTGGAGTAATGATTGGATCTCAAATCCCAGCATATAGAATGGTCCTTTAAAGAAATTAAAGATGGATTTGACGCTAGCTTTAGGTTCCAACAAAACTTGAATAACGGAAGGCCATATATCAAAGAAGCTCTAAGTACCGTAAGATCAGCTTGAACTGTGCTGAACCAGCTAGGTGCTCAACAAAAATGATTTGATGAAAGAACTTCGACAGAAGTATGCAAAACCTTAAAAGAACAATAGCATAGTACAAGCTTTACACTAGGCTGCAAATAGGAAGACCATCCAGTCTAACCCTAGTAGAAGGTGACTGGCACGACCCTAACTGATGGGATTTGAACACAACTTGCAAGTCAGCTAATAATTAATTCCTTGCACCAAAGCTAAAGAAATATCCTTGAAGTATTCTTCTGGTAAAATGACAACATAATAATTATAGAATCGAAATCAATGTTTTAACAGAAAATTAAGCTTATCACATTAAAAACTTGATAACAATTGACATATATAAAGGAGGCAAAAACATACAAACTCATTTTTTAAGTGCACACCGGACCACTCCTTTTCACTCAAAAAGGAAGATAGAGAAGTTTGATAAACCCTTGGAATGCTACTTGACAGCGCACTCTTAGTTAAGTAAACAAATAAAGTAGACAAGAATAAGAATACTGACCTGTAACTCAAAGATTAACTCAGCGGATCTGTCAGTGGCAGCAGGATGAGATGGTAAGCGAACAGTGCTATTCCTTGGGAAGTCTCGATTATTAGTTTCATAATCTCCCTCCAAAATAACATTATCATCCTTTGAAGCTGAATACCCACTATTGCTTCCCAAAAGAACACAAGAATCCAGATATTGTCCATTCTGCATCAACAAAATTCAAGATGTAGACGGTTACTAGGAACCACAAATCTCTGTAACCTAGATCTTTTGTACTCTAGACTGTATATATATTTATTTAATGAAATCTCTTAATTTTTCAAAAAAAATTCAAGAAAATGTTTATCCATAGCTACATTAATCAAAAGAGTGAATAAATATGAAATTAGAAAAAAAATACCTTGATAACAACATTTCTGAACCGCAATCTTTTTCCACTTCCCACATATATGATAGCCTCCTTGCTCGGTGCAGAGAGACCAAACCCCTGCCTATCCTTCAGATGCAGTATTCCACCATTCCCATCATAGATGTAATGATCAAATCTTTCACTATCAGCAACGAGATATCTCAAAGGAGAAAGTGAGAATTCAGCAGAAGTTTGTATGTAGACTGACTCATCCAGAACAACTGCATCAAACTCATAAGATGATTTATTACTCTCTTCATCTGACAGCAGATTACCAACTGTTGGAACAAAAAATTCAACCACTGCCAGAAGAAAGTCTAGTGCAACAAGCAGTTGTGGTCTCTGGACGCACAGACAAATGACTGTTGAGTGTTGAAGAAACTTTGCATCAAGTATAAGCATGGTAGGAACTGGCCCACTCTCACTTTCTTTGATGATTTTTTCAACACTTCCCTCATGGGTTTCCTCATCATTCGAAGCATAAGATGGACTACAACCAATTGCTTCAGGCCTTCTTATAGCCAATCTATATTCTTCATCGATTCCAACACGATCATCAATTAGAGTAAAGCCCTTAAGTGTTGCCGAGAGAAAACCATCACCATGGTTATTGGACTTATACAGGAGCCATGCACCACTGACCTGCACCACATCAGGTTTAAAACTACAAAGAAAAAACTGATGCAATCAACAACTAAACAATATTTACAAGAAACCTCAATCAGAGCCCAGATAAAGTAACTTTGAAGAAAATTGATCCATAAGGGTAGTTTATGAGAGAAAAACGTAAATAGCTATTTTACCAAGACAATATGGTAAACAGCACACAAGAAGATATTTAAGTTACATAGGAAAAGGAAATATGAGCACTACATATGATTCCAATCAATCAAACAAATGACTGATTGGTAGTACAAAGAAGGAAAAAGAAAGTTTCTGAGCACATATTTGAATGAAAAAACTAATATGAACAGATTAAACTTACCTGTATGGTAGCCAAAGATGCATCTTTTGTCAAGCCAGGATGTAAACACAACTGAACTAGATTGACTACAACTGAAACCTTCAGCGATATCCAGGCATCCACACTTCGGCTTTCAGATTCAATACCAACAGTATGCTGTGGATCAATAGATTCCACTGCACCACCATTAGAAGTCACAGAGTCATGGCTCAAAGCAGGCATCAGACGTGGAGTCTCAGAAATATTAGACAGTGCACATTCAGTGATAATTTGGTATTCACTGTTTGAGAGAGCTGCTTTTAGTTCCTCTATCTGAAATAATCACAATGGATATACAATTGTAAAATCTAATGTCTTCACAAAATTGCATTTTTAGTATATTACATGATAGCCATGCAATACAGAAGGAATAACAAATAATCTTTCACAAAAGCACAAGCCTAAATGAACATAATGTCGTACCTTAATTGTAGCTTCTGTGTTTGGCACTTGTCGCAAGAGATCTCGAAGTGACCTTTGCATGACAATAGAAATGCCCTTGACATCTTGAATTATGCTTTCACCCAATTCAGTCCCAGTACCAACATTCAAATTTATGTCCTCCACCTAAAAGTCATGTGAAAGATTTGCAAAGTAAATTCCTAAAATCCTAAACATTTATAATAAGTGATATCTTGCCATTAATATATGCTGAAAATACTTAATTAATCAAGCCGCCCACTCTTGGATATATTAATTAAAATGGACTTGCAAACAATGTGTACCATTATTCTTACCTGAATTGTCAGTATTTCAAGATGAACAGCACCCATATCACTCTTACTTCCCTGAAGCCACTGAAAGGTGTTCCGCACAGTTATATGGACCACATCAAGCTTCAAGTAGCTGTCAAACAAATTTTAAAGTAGATTCATTAGACAAATTAAGACCACTACTAGTATGCATCTGAGTACACTGAAGTAACTGCACATAATATTACTGCCCACTCACTCAGGGCTGTCTGTTCTTCGAGGCATTAATATTATAGGTTTTGTAAGTGAAAGATCCAACTTAAAAGCAGGTGATCCTTCAATTTCACTGGTGGTGAACCATTTCTCAGAATTTGTCACTTGATCTTGCAATTTGACAACACTCTTTGAGTTTTCAGGCACGAGACTCGTAAAGTAACTCACAACCTGAGCATTAAGCTTCAGACATTAAATAACAAGTAATGTGAAACAAAAATAGTAAAAATTATTCGTCATACCTCTTGAACAAAGCGATTTAAATATACTAGACGAACTTCTGAAAGCTGACCAAAAAGACTATATTCATATCCTTCATAGTCTTCATCATCAACATTAAATGAACTGAACACCAGCTGGATAATACAATTAGCATGTTAGTAAAATACCCAGTTTAAGAGAATCACTTAAAGAGCGCATAAAAGTATACCAAAATGTTAAAAGACACTTAAAATGCAGTCGATAAAGAATGCTATTAATAGCTCAAGAGGAGATCCTTATTCATTACATTGAAGCTCATTAAAATGATCCAACCAATGTTAAATATGGATAGAAGACCACTATAAAGGAAAGAAGATTAGCTTACACTTTTTGGTAAAAAAACAACCAAGGAAAAAAGGAAGTTCACATATTACCTCAACAAAAGACTTGCCCCCTGGATTTCTCATGTCACAGATCCAAAAATATGAATGACTGCTAGAAAGACTATCATCACTAATTTTAAGATTTCCAAGGGAAGCTTTTATGCTAAAAGAGCTTGGGAACACCTTGTCAGATGAGAAAAGGTTTGTTAATACAGAGAATTCACATTGAGGGAAAGAGAAAATGAACTGTAAAGTTGAAGGATAATAGAAAGAAACCCTTGAACCTTGATGTCCGCATAAAGATCATCCTGTGACAGAGTAGCCAGTTTAGTTTCATTTTCATTCATGACCATAATCTGAGCTCGGGCCATGTTTAGCATCAGATTGAAAACAACTCTGGATTTTCCCTTCCCTAGCAACCCCTTAGCAACAGGTTCATCCTTAGTTGTTAAATATTGTTCATCAACAATATCTTCTGATGTAATATCATTCTCAATTGGTGGTACAGAATCACTGGTGGGATATTCATCATTTTCATCCTCAACAATGACGGCATTTATGAAATCCATGATGGCAAAAATTGTTGGTCTACGACAGAAGAAGGATAATGTAGCCAAGGTAATAGTGACCTAGAAGCAACATTAGACAAAATCACCTGTCAATCAAACACTACTTGAGATCAGGAAGAAATTCCAAGGAAGGAAACACTGTACCTGCATGTCAACATTATTGTACAGAGAAGAGCTCTGGTCATAAATCACTATTTGGGCTTTCACGAAACTTTCCAATTCTTCAGTTAGATTGTACTCCATCCTTGGGTGGGCAGCACCACCAGGCAACAAGCCAGCAATGCGACTAAAACTTGGAAGTTTGTACCATGAGTTTTCAAATGAGAGGGATTTTTGGGAACTCAGATTATCAAAGTCAACCAAATTTTCTGATGCCTCATAAAATTTGTCATCTCCTTCACTTGGAGTTGAATCACCATCACCCAAACTCTCCTTCCCAAAATGATCAAAGGATGAAAATGTATCTCTGCCTTGAATAAATGACCTTGCCAAGAAACAAGGCCGCGAGATACTTCTACGACAAACTAAATCTTCAATCTCAAGAGATTTCAAAACAGTACCAACGAACATATCATTTGCTCTCATTGACAGTTCAACCTAAATCAATAAATGTAGATTCTCTAAGAACCAAACATCTATTCAAGAAATCAGATCTCAATAGTTTAGAAATCAGAGAACCAAGTTCAAAAAGTCAAGGTGTTCTGTTCTTTTTCCATTTTGGTTCACTTGCTGCTTGAACATGATTCATTTGAATGGAAGGGTTATTACATGTCATTTGCTCCAAGGCTCAAAGTTTCTTTCGTTTCTTCCCTGCCTAATATGTAATTACCATATTAAAGAAATCCAGACATCACGTGACAAATATACTAGTCATAAAGAGAGCCCTAATGTTGGCAGTTATTCCATTCCAATATTCCATTCCAACTTTCATGGTATGTTAACAACATACTCAAAATCTGAAAGGGACAACTACTCAGCTAGTATTTTAAGTATGTAGGTTTTTGGGTGTATATTTTAACTTTTCATAACACAAACATCTGACAAAAAAACAATGCCTAAAGAAAGAAGCATAAGCACATCTATAAGCATAACTAGAATAAACATTATACCTGGCCACCAATTGCTCGAAACTCAAATAAACGACTCTCTTCAGCAAGAAGTACTTTCGCAAACCTCTGATCACCCTAAAGAAAAATAGCCAATAACTCAGACTCAAGAAAACATATGTTAAAAGAAATTCTATGTATCAGATTTACCTTAGGATTGTAATTGAAGCAGATTCTTAGTTCATCAAGTGCACCTGTCATAAAAACATGCTCTATTGTCAACGAATCCTGGGATTTAAGGTTGCTGTTGAGTTCAGCTTCTGGGTCCTCCGATTCAGATGAAGTTTCAGAAAGACTAGTGATTATAGTAGAACCCTGTGGAGAAGTCAATGTACAAGTTATTTCGCAAAATTAGCAAACATATTATTAGAAGATGTAGCTAATGTAGATCCTCTCATATGAAAATGTGGTTAAGATTACAATTATCTCATAATATTATAATCTGATTGTAATCAGATTCTATAGACTAGATAGCAGTATCTTATAAACATTATCCTAGGATTTTCTTCTGTATCTGTACAGATTATCTAGCCTATTATGTACTCCTATTCATGTATATATGTACTATATTCTCTTAGTAATATAATATAGGGCAAATCAACTCTTATTCACATGGTATCAGAGCCACGTGAAAGAGATAGTAAAACCGAGGAGTCAACCTCAGCAAGTCAAGAAATGACTTCCAATCTTGAGGGATCCTCCACGGCAAACCCAAATCAAATTAGAGGTCAGTCATCGATGACCTCTAGTCTTGAAGGAGTTTCAGTTGTCATCGTCTCTGATAAACTGAATGGAACGAACTATCGAGAGTGGGCTCAAGCTATGAAACTCGCCTTTGGTGGAGGCGAGAGATGGAAAGGTTCCAAACCCAACGAACGCGCATGCTAAACGACAGTGGGAGATAGACAACGCCATGGTACCACC
>JAOQMP010000210.1:51685196-51696088 GCA_027563575.1 Erythroxylum pedicellare
GTCTATATATAATAAAGAGTTAAAATTATAATAGGAAAGAGTATTTGTGAGTAAATCATGGGATGACTACTATATCCCATGATTTACTCTACCCATGATTTACTCTATCACATTATCACATCCTTAACACTATCATATCGTTAACACTTCGAATTAAGGATGCTACTTGAAATGAAGAAAATAAAATTGTAGGAGTTCTATAAATGCATGTTAGCAGTAGGAAGGGATTGCGAAAAGCCTAGGACATCTATTTATAACATCCAGGTTTATCTTTCCATTATTAGGTCTGTTGACTTCTTGAGTACATTTAGTATTGCAACATTAAGGCAAAATTTCTTGCACTTAAAGTTGATTCCTTCATATACATTGGGCCCAAGTTCTCAAGCTAACAAATTTGTTGAATTTTGTAAGAGAAAAGGTTGGTTGTTTCCTTTTTATTCCTTGAAGAGGCCTCCAAAAATGAAACATATAATGGCAGCTACGAGTTTATGATTTTGAAGGCACCATTCATTTTGACATTAAAAGGTGATAGGCACTTTGAAATCTCTATCAGTGAGTTTGTATGGCATTAACATGATGAGCAATTATCTGACAACATCAAGCATCGTGCACAAGGTTTTTTGAAGTAGGGGATATAAAAAAAAGAGTTAAAATATTCTTGTGTAGAGAGTTGTTATATAGAACAAAATAAAAGTTGCATTTGAAACTAATTTGAGTATGTTTAGTTAAAGTCATAGAGTCCCTTTATATGTGTCGGTGTAATCAAATGATGAGTTGGACGAATATGAATTGAAACTCCCTTTCATTTTCTCTCTTTCTTTGTGTTCTTCCTCTCTTCTAATTCTACTTTCTTGATTCTTCTCTTCTTTGTTACTTATTCAATACAAATTCTTGTAATAGATTGCAATAGTTTGTTTGTTTCAATTCCTTTGTGCAATTCCTAGTTCTTGATATTGTCCCTATGAGTGATTCCTAAATTTATAGATATTTGCCCCTATGAGTGATTCCTAAATTTATACTTTATTTCAATTCTTATTTTCTAATTTCCAACATATATTCAAAAGTCTAGCTGCCCCTATTTCAATTTGCAATAATCTTCAGGTTGTCCTACATCAACTTCATAATTGCAATGTAGCTTTTTTAACAATCTTGTTTGTGCGTCATATGTTCTTTCTTTTACCTACCAAATAATGTATGTATACAACTTTTGTAACCTACACTTCTAGTTGCCCTTTTTCTGTTTTCTGCTTTTCAAAATGCAAGGCCTTTGAATAATTTGGTAGAAAATTGGCATCAATTCTTATTTTCTAATTTCCAACATATATTCAAAATTCTAGCTACCCCTTTAATATTCTTCTACTTGTCCTACATCAACTTCATAATTTCAATGTAGCCTTTTTAACAGTCTGGTTTGTGTGTCATATGTTCTTTCTTTTACCTACCAAATAATGTATGTATACAACTTTTGTATGGTTTAACCTACACTTCTAGTTGCCCCTTCTCTATTTTCTACTTTTCAAATTGCAAGGCCTTTGAATAATTTGGTAGAAAATTAGTAAAATTGATACCGCCTTTGTTTCTATTGTGAATTGTGATGTTTAGGTACAAAGCTGCTATCAAGGCTGATCCTTTATGTTATGAGGTATGCTAGTCATCTTATCATTGCACTAGTTTCACCTCCTCCTAGCATTCTCACACCATTTACCTCAAGACAGATGCATGAGAGAGGAAAGTAAGAAAAAGAAAAAATTATAAACTTTCCCCAATGGTATTACAGTTGCAAAAGTTATGGGGTCCAGTCAAACTTGGGCTATTGTGATTAGGAGCTAACATGATTGTTTTCTTCATTGGCAGTCATTCAATCTTAGTTAAATTAGTTAAATTCTATTCCCTTTTGCTTTCTCTACACAATTTTGTTTCTTTCTTGGGCTTATGATACTTTTGTTGAAATTAAGATTTGTTGTCATCTTTTGTTTCTCAGGCCTTCGAATGTCTTGTTGAAAATCAAATGCTTACATGTGAGGAAGGTAAGAAAGTTTCCAAAAGTCAAATTGGGTTACTAAACATCAATGGGCTTTGTTTTGGTTGTAAATCTATTTTTAGGAGGTGTAGATGTTACTTTGAAAGTGCATCCATGAATATTTGTTATTGTGATGGTGTATTACTACAAGATTTGTATTGAATTGTAGAAACAAGTTTGGTTTCGACGTTACAATTTGGTCCCGGTGAAGCTTGGCTCTCTTTGTTCTACTCATGCTTGATAAAGAAGGTAACCATAACTTGAATGCATTTACTATTGTAGGTAGGGAACTTCTTGACAGTTGTGCTTTTACATTTTCTAGTGGTGTTTTTATGACTTTTTTTCCCAGTATGACAAAGAAAGTGTAGTAGAAGCCAAATTCAGAGAAGTGGAGAAGGAGACTTGTAGTACGAGACCTACCACCCAATCCTTAGCACACACATTAAAGAACAACACTGATCTTTTGACTTGCAAGGCTGAGTACTACCATCAATGTGGTGAATATCAAAAATGTTTTGAACTAACATCTACGTAAGTTTTTACCTTGTATTATACAACACAACTATATTTTTCCTTATGGGCTTAGTTGTTTTGCGTTTTTATTTTACAGGCTACTTGAGAAAGACCCTTTTCATTTAAAATGCACCCTGATACATTTGGCCTCTGCTATGGAGCTTGGTAGTTCTAATGAGTTGTATATCATGGCATGCAATTTAGTGAAGGATTATCCCCAAAAGTGAGTGTACTTGAAAATTTTTCATTTGCTTTTCTAATATTCACATACATGTCTATATAAGTATATAGATATATTTCATGTTGGTTAAAATATTATAGATATATTTCATGTTGGTCAAAGATGATACTTTATGGTGTCTCTTTTCTCTTTTCTCTTTCTTCATTATTGTTCCTTTGCTCTTTGGATGTGCTATTATGGAACTAGCTGGTTGTCAACCAAAATGATTGACGGAATATGCTGATTGTTTCAATAATCTTTGAAGATATAGATACTATTTATCAAGAACAACTGTAGAGAATAGAAAATGGTTTATGAATAATGAAAATGATGAGGAGATAGTATGAGGTAAATAAGAAATCTTTGAAGCTACGTGCCTTAGGTGCTAAGAAATGTTAATTGGGATGATGAAACAATGGGACGTAAATAAGATTCTAGAAAGCCATGGGCCTTAGCAGTTAGGACAAGAATTTGGATGATTAAACGTAATCATATCTATTGAGAACTAGGTGCATCATCTTCCAACATTGGTGTATTCTAGATCAATCTAACTTGCATACTTGGATATGTAGTTAGTGTAACTTGTGCAATTGTTTCCTTTCAATTGGTAGGATCTAGACTATATATTACATGGCGGTTATGTTTCATTCAAATGATCTATTATGTGATTTCTAATACTAGAACAAGAAGTTAATTGAGTTATGCAATTAATATGTCCTTGTCAAATCTGTTTTCTTGTCCTCACTAGACTATAAGCTTCTTAAAAACAACTTTGGTCCAAGTTGTTTTTGTTTCATATTAACTACACATTGATCATGAATTTGCATATTGTTGGGAACCAATACTAGAGAACTTTTTAAATTTTCCGTGTTGCCTATGCCTATGAAATTCATTGCTTTTTATACACTAATGTTATGAAAGCATGTCCTCATCACTCTGACAATGACATCAAAGATGAAATATAGGTCCTTGTGGCTGATATTTAGAAAGAAGAAAGAAACTTGTTTAATTTAATAACTACCTTGATTCTTCTTCTAATCCAAGCATATAATCTAAAATTGATGCAATAGATCATTCAAAATTGATTCATTATTGACTTCATAGAATAAGGAAAACTATCTAGGTATTAGGTGTGAGAAAAAAAATTTCATCTTAGTGGGCCAAGACTTAAAAGTTGGGGCTGACTTGGTTGATTTGGAAGAGACATGTTTGGTTTTGATATTGAAGAGAGATAAAGGAAAGCCAAAGGATTCGTTTGAATGAATTCTTATAGACATCTTTTTGCATTATGTCCTTTTTTGTGGCTAATATTATTTAGTTACTGATTTTCTTCTTTTAGGGCTCTTTCATGGTTTGCTGTTGGTTGCTACTATTACTGCATCACGAAGTATGGCCAATCGCAGCGTTACTTTAGGTAGGCATAAAATGGTTTTGGTTGAAACTAACCTTAGTTATGACAAATGTTATGTGATTTTGATTATTTTTACTCGTCTTAAATTGGGTTGTTCTTTCTTTTACTTCTGAAAGGGTAAAGTGTTGTAGTAAAATGTATGTAGAGAGGGAATCGTCAATTGACCAATAAGTTGCTAATAAGAAAGCAAATCTATAGTCCATTTTTTATTCAATAAATTTGCGAAGATTTGTTAAACTTCAAATTTTAATGACTGAGCATTAAATAATTTTTGATCTCAAGAGTCAGTGATGGATTAGAGAGGGTTAGAGTTATAAATTTCAATATAAAAAACTAGAATTGAGATTATACAATAATAACAACAACAAGAACAATAATAACAACAACGACCTAATAGGAATCTTTACTTGGATGCAAGGTTTGTGGAGATTAAGAATTATGCAACTTTATCCCTATCTAGTAAAGTGGTTGTTTTTGATAGATCCACCGAAAAAATGATTTTTTAAAACATAAGAAAACAATAGCTAAATCCATAAACAAATAACTGCATAAATGAACAAATTATAGTAAAAATTAAAATAAAGTAATAATAAAAAATAAAAAATTCAAAATAAAAATAAAGATAAAAGGTAGTAAATAAATTTATAAACAAGAAAGAAAACAAATAAGTAAATAAAACAAATAAACAATTCAAAGAAAAAATGAAGAAAATAAATAAAATAACTAAAGGAATAAGTGCTACAAATAAAAGTTTTTAGGCTAATTAAATGATGCAAGAATCGAAGAAGAATCTTCAAAAGGCTTATAAAAGGAGAAGGACCTTACTATGTAGGGTCTTCTATTTGTATCTTACCTCATTGAAGTTTTCTGTTGAAGTTCAAGTTTAGGTTTGGCAATAAGGCTCGACCTGAAGTTAACAGACCAGGCTCGGGTTGACCAGGCCCAAACCTGTTTGACGAGCAATATACAAGCGACGTCATTTTTGAATTTTTTATAAAAAATATATAAAGTCAAGTTGGGTCGGCAACCCCAGACCCACGCTCGAGTTAGCATGGTTATGGATCCCTAGTCAAGTTCTTGGTAAGCTCTAGGATGATTATATCATTTCTGATCACTTCCCTTTAATTCTTTTTGGGCATTTCTTTTCTTCTCTTGCGGTGTCTAAGTACAATCTTCGCACATCTTCTTACTGAGGAATTAGGATGCTTTCTCTTAATATGTTTGAATCACCTAAATCTTATCTTCTTTAATTTACTATCAAATTTAGTCACTCCCAACTTGTCTCTTGTTACAACATTCCTGACTTTATCTTTTCGTATAAGATTGTACATCTAACAGAGCACTTTTATACATATCTCTACTAATTGGGTTGTCGGCAACGAGAATTCCCTTAGCTTCTAATCACCTCTACATAACTTCCCTACGTAACTTGTCATAAAAATCTATAAAAATCATGTGTAGTTCTCTCCATTTGTCCTTATAATGTTCCATTAATTGTCTAAGGAGATGTATGACTTTTGTTGTGGATCTCCCTAGCATGAAAACAAATTGGTTCTTTGAGATAGGTGCACCTTTCTAGCTCTCTTCTCAATCATTATCTCCTGTGATTCCAAGGTGTGGCTGAGTAGTTTGAAACTTTTATAGTTATTACAGTTTTGGATGTTCCTTTTATTCTTGTAGAGAAGGATTAGTGTGTTAAGTCTACACTTATCTGACATTTTAACGGACTTGAAGATTATATTAAAAAGCTTGATTAACTAAGTAAGGCCCTTTTTTCCTCGACTCTTCCACACTTCTATGGGTAGCTCGTCAGGCCTATTGCTCTTTCACTCTTCATCTTTCTTAAAGTTCCTCTAGTTTCTTGTTTTGTGATACGTTGACAGCAAGTAAAGCTATGATATTGTTAAGAAGTGTTAAGATTGTGCAAGCAAAAGTTGTTATCTTTGCCTTCATTAAAAAACGTATAGAAGTAGCTCTTTCATCTCCTCTTGAAGTTATTTTCATCCATATGCACCCATCCTTCTTCATCCTTTATACATCGAACTTGATTCAATCGCTTTTCATTCCTTAGCTCTTGTCAACTTTGAAATATTCTTTTCTCCATCCCTAGTTTCTAATCTTTGATATAAGTTCTTGTAAGCTCTACTTTTGGCTTTTGAAACTATCATATCATATTCACCCAACTTGTAACCATCTCTATTGGCTATCCTCTCTTCATGTTGCTATCTAATGGAACTTTATATGCAACCTTTTTGATTTTCGCCTTGTCTTAGATATCTTCATTCCATTACCAAGACTCTTTGCTACCTTTAAGCCTTTAGATTGAGATTATGGTTTCAACAATTAGAGTTTATAGCAAAACCTCTTTGAATAAGAATTTGGTATTGCAATTATTCTAGATTGGACTATACATTAGTTGGATGTGAAAAATGCCTTCTTAAATGGAGATTGAGAAGAAGAGGTGTATATGGAGCCTCCCCTAGGGTTTAGTGAAACCTTAAGAAAAAGGACACACAAACTAAAAAAATATTTATATGGGTTGAAACAATCACAAAGGACTTGGTTTGAAAGATTCACAATATTTTGAAGTCTCAAGGTTTCTTATAGCGGCAGTCTGATCATACTTTATTCATAAAAACTTCTGCAAAAGGAAGGACTATGATTATAATTGTCTATGTAGACAAAATTATCCTCATTGATGATGATTTTTGAGGAAATTAAAGTTTTTGAAAAGAATCTCTCAAAAGAGTTTGAAATCGAAGACATGGAGTATCTTAGATACTTCATAGCGATGGAAATTGCTAGATCTAAGAGGCCATAGTAGACCTTGTAGAGGAAATTAGGATAAGTGGATGTAAACCATCAGATAATCCTATGGAATTCAACTCAAAGTTGGGTGAAGTTAAGGAAGGAGTTTTAGTAGATACAGGTCGATATCAACTACTGGTGGGAACGCTAATCTATTTATCTCACAACAAACCAGATATTTCCATGCTGTTAGTTTGATAAGCCAGTTTATGCATACTCCCTATGAAGAACACTTGGAAGAAGTGTACTTAATCTTAAGATACTTAAAGGGAATTCCAAAGAAAGGATTATTCTTTAATAAAAGTGATCAAAGGATAGTTGAAGTGTACATTGATGTAGATTGGGCAGGGTTTTTTACTGATAGAAGATTAACTTTTGGATATTGCACATATTTTTGGGGAAATATAGTAGCCTGGAAGAGTAAAAAACAAAGTGTGGTAGTTGGAAGTAGTGTGGAGGTAGAATATAGGGCAATGGCATAAGGATTTTATGAAATAATTTGGCTTAAAAAAGTAATGGAAGAACTTAAGAAACTAGTGGAGCACCCAATAAAGTTGTTTTGTGATAACAAAGCAACTATCAGTATTGCCAACAATCTAGTTCAACGTGATCGGATGAAGCATATGGAGATTGATAGACATTTTATAAAAGAAAAACTAGAAAGTGGACTTTTTTGCATGCTATTTGTACCTACAGCACAAGTTGTTGAGGTCTTCACCAAAGGGCTACTAAGAATTTTGAGTTCTTTGTAAGCAAGTTGGGTATGATCAATAGCTATGTAGCAAGTTAAGGTGGAGTGTTGGTATTATGGAAATAATTAGCTAATTATAATATTAATAATTAGCTAATTCTCTATAGATAATTAGTTGATATTCTATTAATCAGTTGAGATTTTATTACTTAGAGAATAAATAAAATTTTCTTAATTTAAGGAAATAATTAGGGTTGTATTTTCCTATATATTTATGGTCAAGATATGTATTATCTCATAATATTATAATTTGATTGTAATCAGATTCTATCGAGTAGATAGCAGTATCTTAGAGATAAACATTATCCTAGGATTATCTTCAATATAGAGCAAATCAACTCTTATTCACATGGTATCAGAGCCACGTGAAAGAGATAGTGAAACTGAGGAGTCAACCCCGGCAAGTCAAGAAATGACTTCCAATCTTAAGGGATCCTCCACGGCAAACCCAAACCAGACTTGAGGGATCCTTTACGACAAACCCAAACCAGACTGGAGGTTAGTCATCGATGATATTTGTTCTTGAAGGAGTTTCAGTTGTCATCATCTCTGACAAACTGAATGGAACAAACTATCGGTAGTGGGCTCAAGCTATGAAACCCGCCATTGGAGGATGTGGGAAGCTGAACTTTATTGTCGGAGATGGAAACGTTCTAGACAAAGCTGCACGACAGTGGGAGATAGACAACTCCATGGTCTCGTCATGGCTTATCAACACCATGACACTACCGATCAAACGCACCTTTATGTTTCTGCCGACAGCTTGAGAAATCTGGGAAGGATGCGACAATCATACTCTGATGGAGAGGATACATCACGAATCGACGAGATAAAAACAAAGCTGTGGTAAATGAAGCAAGGTGATAGAGAAGTTACAGAATATTGTGTTGAAATGGTAGCATTGTGGCAAGAACTTGACCTTTTGTCAGATAAAGAGTAGAAGAGCAAGGAAGATGCTATGATGTACAACCAGAAAATTGAAAAAGAAAGGGTTTGAATGTTTGGCTGATCTTAACAAAAAGTTAGATGATGTCCGTGGATGAATCCTAAGTGGGGTTCCTCTGCCATCAACTAAAGAAGTTTTTTCTAAAGTTAGAAGGTGTTGAATGTTGAAGATAATCTTTATACTATATTTTGTGTACATAGGAACAAGGTTTATATACAAAATTCCCAGGACTATTTAGGAAGTAATCTAGCTATTAACTATAGGAAATCTCTAAATCATAGGAGAGATTATAGGTGTAATTATAATAAGATCAATACAATATCAATGCTAATAATCATTGGTCAACACTCTCCCTCAAGTTGGTGCATAGATATCGTACATGCCCAACTTGCAAATGAGGTTATGAAACTGTTTGTTTTAGAGTCCTTTGGTGAAGACATTTGCTAGTTGTTCGTTTGACCTCATATGGAATAATTGCAGAAAGCCATTCATAAGTTTCTCCTTCACGAAATGTTGGTCAATTTCTATGTGTTTTGTTCGATTGTGTTGAGCAGGATTGTGAGCTATACTAATGGCAACTTTGTTATCACAGTAGAGAGATGAACTTCCTTCATCCATCATTTGTAATTCATTCATCAGCTTCTTTACCCACAATAGTTCGCACACACCTTGAGCCATAGCTCTATATTCGACTTCTGCACTGGATCTAGCAACTACATTCTGTTTCTTGCTTCTCCAAGTGACTAGATTTCCTCCTATGAGCGTACAATAACTAGTGGTTGACCTCCTATCATCTGGAGATCCAGCCCAATCAGCATCTGTAAATGCTTTAAGATGACCATTGTTAGTGAACATAAGGCCTTTTCCTGGAGCAGATTTTAGATAGCGCAAAATGCAGAATACAGCTTGTAAGTGTGGTTCTCGTAGATCATGCATGTACTGACTTACCAGACTAACTGCCAATGCTATGTCTGGCCTATTGTGAGAAAGATAGATGAGTCTCCCAACTAACCTCTAATATCTACTCATGTCCATTGATGTACTCGTTCCTACTTGTAGTTTGTAATTGCTCTCAATAGGAGATTCAGCTGGTTTACAACCCATCATACCGGTTTCTTCTAATAAGTCTAGGATATATTTTCTCTAGGAGATAAAGATTCCTCTTCTTGATCTAGCGACTTCATCTCCCAAGAAATATTGCAATTTTCATAGGTCCTTAATTTCAAATTCTTGGGCAAGTAGTTTCTTCAGCCTAGCCATCTCTTCTGTATCACTTTTAGTTACAATAATGTCATCAACATAGACAATAAGAAGCGTGATGTTACCTTGGGAGTACTTGATAAATAGGATATGATCCACATTACTTTGTTGATAACCAAAGGAGATCATAGCCCGACTGAACTTTTCAAACTATGCTCGTGATGATTGTTTCAGCCCGTATAACCTACAAACCTTCCCTTGTGTCTTCTTATCTTCAAACCTTAGAGGAATCTCCATATACACATCTTCCTCCAGATCCCCATTAAGAAATGCATTTTTAACATCGAATTGCTATAAGTCCCAATCCAAGTTAGTTGCACACGAGAATAGGAGCAAAGGTTCTTGATAGTCCACTCCATATGTTTGAGTAAAGTTGTGGTCAAAGATATGTACATCTCATAATATTATGATTTGATCATAATCAGATCATTTAGATTAGATAGCAATATCTTATAGATATATAGTATCCTAGGATTATATTTCCATATCTGTATAGATTTTTCTACCTTATTCTGTAAACCCTATTCATGTATATATATACTGTAGTCTCTAATAAAGAGATATAGAGCAAATAAGTTCTGATTCACATTCTATCAGAGCCACGTGATAGTGAAACCGAGGAGACAACCCCAGAAAGTTGAGAAATGACTTCCAATCTTGAGGGATCCTCCACGGCAATCCTAATCTCAAACCCAACTAGAGGTCAGTCATCAATGACCTCTGGTATTGAGGGAGTTTCAATTAACATTGTTTTCAATAAATTGAATGGAATAGACTATCGAGAGTGGGCTCAAGCTATGAAACTCACCATTGGAGGAAGAGGGAAGCTGAGATTTATCATCGGAAATGGGAATGTTCCAGACTCAACAAACGTACAAGCTATACGACAATGGGAGATAGATAATTCCATGGTCTCGTCATGGCTTATCAACGCCATGATACCACCCATCAAACGGACCTTTA
>JAOQMP010000210.1:51696188-51719640 GCA_027563575.1 Erythroxylum pedicellare
TTCCAAACCCAACGAACTCGCAAGCTAAACGACAGTGGGAGATAGACAACGCCATGGTACCACCGATCAAAAGCACCTTTATGTTTCTACCAATAGCTCGAAAAATCTGGGAAAGGCTGTGACAATCATACTCTGATGGAGAGGATGCATCAAGAATCTATGAGATAAAAACAAAGCTGTGGCAAGTGAAACAAGGTGACAGCGAAGTTACAGATTATTGGGTCAAAATGGTAGCATTGTGGCAGGAACTTGACCTTCTGTCGGATGAAGAGTGGAGGTGCAAGGAAGATGTTGTGATGTACAACCGGAAAATTGAAAAAGAAAGAGTCTTTGAATTTTTGGCTGGACTCAACAAAAAGTTGGATTATGTCTGTGGAAGAATCCTAAGTAGAGTTCCTCTGCCAACAGCTAAAGAAGTTTTCTCTGAAGTTAGAAGGGAAACAGCAAGGAGGAAAATCATGCTAAAAGAGGAGCCAAAAAAAGAACAAAATGTGTCTCCAGTACCTACTAGTGAAGCATCTGCACTGATGTCCCATGGTGAACCCAGTAAGAAGGGTAATAAGAAGTGGTGTGATCATTATAAACAAAGTGGTCACACCAAAGACACACGTTGGGACATCCATGGAAAGCCTCCAGACTGGAAACCAAAAAAGGTAAAAAGTCAAGGCTATCAAGTATCTAGTGAAGGGGGAAAAAAATCTGAAGATAATCAAAAACAACAAGGTGGTGAACTAAATATTTCAATACGGAAACTATTGGAAATACTAAAGAATCCCCAAAATGACACAACCAACAGAAGACAAGCATAATTGCTAATGCTACTATGAGAGGTAATATCATAAAAGCTTTTTTATCTTCAAGTAGTAGGAAGAAATGTATAGTTGATTCTGGAGCATCAGACCATATGATAGATGATTATAACTTGTTTCATTCATATTTTCATGGTGCTGGGCATGGATAGGTTAAGGTAGCAAATGGTGATTCCTCTTCAGTTGTAGGAAAAGGAGATATCAAAGTAACAAATTCTATGAAACTAAATCATGTTCTACATGTTCCGAATCTAGAATATAACATCCTTTCAATCAGTAAATTGACAAAAGAAGCTAATTGTAGTGCTCATTTTTTCCCTACTCATTGTGTTATACAGGACCTATCATCGAGGAAGATGATTGGCAGTGCTAAAGAGGTAGATGGAGTGTACTACTTTGAAGATGAAGAAAGTCATTCTACTCCTTATAGCTTGGGTAATAATGTGATTGTTATAAGACTAATGAACTATTGTTATGGCATAAGAGGTTAGGTCATCCAAACTTCCAATAGGTCACGGTTGCTTCCAAACATTACAATAAATAAAGATCTTTGTGTTCAATGTGACGCTTGTGAATGTGCTAAGCATCAAAGAAGTTCTTTTACAAGGTCTAAATACAAACCCACAAAACCTTTTTCACTTATCCATAGTGATCTTTGGGGCCCATCTCGTATTACTAATAGAACCAATTCAAAGTGGTTCATTACATTCATTGATGACCATACTCATTTGTGATGGGTATTTCTTTTGAATGATAAAACTGAAGTCTCTACCGTGTTCATCAACTTTTATCAAATGATAAAAAATCAATTCCAAACAAGTATTCAAGTCCTTCATACTGACAATGGTACTGAATATTTTAATCAAAATCTTCATACATTCGTCCAAAAACATGGAATTGTTCACAAAAGTACTTGTGTCAATAGTCCTCAACAAAATGGGATTGTTGAGCGAAAAATAAACATCTTCTTGAAGTAGCTAGGGCCTTGATGTTCACTAGCAATGTTCCAAAATTCTTTTGGGGGGATGCTATTCTTACTACAACCTACCTTATTAATAGAATGCCTAGTCGTGTTCTTTCTTTCAAAACACCTCTTCAGAAATTTCAAGAAACCCATACTACTACTCATCTTGAAACTAACCTTCCTCTAAAAGTTTTCGGGTGTACAGTCTTTATTCACAGTTATTCACACAACAAACTTGATCCAAGAGCCAAAAAAATTTTGTTTCTGGGTTACTCTGCTACACAAAAAGGGTATAAATGCTATAATCCTATATCAAAAAGGTTGTTTGTTAGTTGTGATGTCTCTTTTTTTGAGACAGATTCCTTCTATCCCAAGTCTTCGATAAGGGGGAGTATTGGAGTGAGTTTGGTAGTGATGAATCTCAGCCTGAACCTCATTGTGCATCTATTCCTGAACCTATCCTAATGTCATCTCCTATAGAGACAAATCCTGATATAGAAGTAGCTATACCTAACCATACACTTAAGGTGTACTCTCGGAAGAAGAAAACAAGTAGTACACTCCCTGTCCCTAAAGTTATACCAATCTCTGAATCAATGCAGGTCCCTGCCGAAGAAGCCCAGAGTAGTAAGGGTCTTCTGGTCTTCAAAGATAAGTGTTTGAAGAATGTAACAAGAAGTTAGAAATGATTGATATCTATGATCCAACTTGAAGGGGAGAGTGTGGTCAAGATACATATTATCTCATAATATTATAATCTGATTGTAATCAGATTCTATAGATTATATAGCAGTATCTTAGAGATAAATGTTATCCTAGGATTATCTTCTGTATCTGTATATATTATCTAGCCTATTCTGTACTCCTATTCATGTATATATGTACAACATTCTCTTATTAATATAATATAGAGCAAATCAGCTCTTATTCGGAAAATGTTCACATTTAAGAAATTTAGTTCTCTTAGGATAAAAAGAATAGCTAACAAGTTGCTGAAATGACAATCTAAGTGCAACTTATACAAAACTGATACTACAACTTTCAAGCCTATACTTCATGCATAAATGGAAGAGGTGAAGATTGAATTATCATCTATTTGCAGTTTTAGGAGATCTAGTTTTATCATTTTCAACCTTTGTTGTTGGAAAGTACGAGTCAGATCATATGCTTCCATAGGCATATAGGTAAAAACATAAGCCTCAAGTTAAGAGGAAGAAAGTTGCATTCCAGTCTTCTGATACTGAATAGCTTAAGATCTAGGATCCCAGTTTCCATCCAAAAGTTAAGATGGTTAAACATCAGAATCTATTTTTCACACGAAGCCGACACCAAAAGATTAAGACAATTTCAATAGACTTGCAAACCCTTATAACAAAGAGATCAGGACACATGCAATGCAAAAGTGGAAAGTAGACCTTGTAGCTTAAACCATTAATCAATTAAAAAAAAAGCTATTCCTTTTTTTTTTATTGGAAGCGGATGTTAGGCTGTTTTAGGTACTGCTCAATGGTAAGAAAGCTATTATCTATTAGGCTTCTGATGGGGAACACCTACCTTCCATAGACTTGCCCCAAGGACATCACAAATAGACCAATCCAACAATTATGCTAGTCTTCACTTTGCAATGTTATGGTGATTTGTAAGACATTATTCTCCTAGATTCATACCATGAAATCATTCAAGATTTAGTAAAAGAAAATATTACAAATAAACATCACTTCCCATGTACTATATTCAATATCTTTGCACATCAAAAGTTTTCTAGACATAGGGCAATCAAAATAATGATGTCAAGACAATAGCTTAATAACTCCCTTTGATATTCTTAAAGGGATCACTATTTGTGAATAATGTTCCACTTCTTATCCTTTTCAACTAATTAGGACATACTATGTTGATCACTTAAAAAACAATACAAAAAGCAAGACAGATTCCAACCGTTACAGAAATTAAATAATCCAAAACATACAAACAATGCCACTCAATGGAAAAATCCAAAAGACAAGGATAAATTGACAACCATAAAGCAATTGAATCCAATTTTGCATCCTCCTGAATTAATTGATTAAGAAAAAAACTAGGTTGATCAAAAGGATACTAATCTAAGGAATAAAATAGACTAGATCACTTAACAATTAAAACATCCACATAATACAAACGAGAGGAGAGCTTGATTCAAAGCAAAAGATGGAAGTACAAAAATTGATAACCTTAAAGAATGCAAATAAACTTGCAGGATTTTCACCACAATTTAAGAATCCGTGATCAACCAAGAATGAGATATAATCTAAAAACAGTAATTATTCCTCTTGAAGATTAAACATTTTGACATGAAACAAATAAAACAAAATTCATAATGAGCTCAATAAAGGATTACCAGAACAACAATATATTTGCACATCTTTGAGTAATTCAATGATTAAATACTGATTATCATTATAAGAGATCAGTGAAGGATTTACAGAAGCACGATATATGGCCCCCTGCAAACGGCTTTGCCAATTTCTCCGTGAATCATTTGACTCACAACGTAGTATTAGAGCACTGACATCTTCCACAACCTGTAAAAGAATGTCCTATATAGTTCAAATACAATATGGGAATTGCTGCTCAGATGTGCAGTTAAAACAGAGGCATAACCATAACCTTTTGCATGGCGCGTGCAGCATCACAAACAGCCAATACACATTCAACGTCACCAACAAATTCTGGTGGGAGCAGATATATTTGCTTTTCACGTAAACTACAAAACAAGTATTCAAAAAATGTGATTAATGTTAGAACTGAAGTATGTAATCCAACATTACAGGTGAACAACGTCCCAGCATCTAAGGGCTGTGATCCTCTCCTATTCTGTAAACGTTTGCATTGTATACATTTACTAATGATAGATCGAAATTTTGAAGAAGCAAGGTGATCAAATATTTGCAGCTAAGTTTACCTGCATTTCAACTTTAAAAGAATCCAAAAGAAGGGTTATACGCTAAGCGATGTTTGGTAAGAGGTAGTGTAAAAATTTTAATTGAATTAATAAATAAAATATTACATAAAATGACCCATGCAATGATATTCAGAGTGCTGAATGCGTACTTCCTGACAATGCAATGCAAATTAAAATTACATGATAACTTTCATCTACAACTGAACAAAAGGAACCATCTGAAGACTCCTTATTCATTTGTTATCACTCATAAATTCAGACTTCTTTCTAGGTACTTCTACATAGCATGAAACAGCATATAAAAGAAATGAACTTGGCATATCCATTAGTTAAGAAGAGTTGCATTTTCATCAAGAGAATAAAGCTGGTTTACATATCTGCTGCAGCTTTATAGTGACAAGCTTATACTGTTAGTAATTTCTCATGTTTGATTAGAAATGTCTTTTGGTTTCTTAAACACCGATTTGAAACATCAATCCAACAGATCAGTCATCAAAAGCAAAACAAAAAGAGTTGGATCTCCACCTGAGATATTGCTTATAAGATTTAGAACCAGGGCTTTCTAGTATGTAAAGATAAGGCCCAACCAAGCATATATATCGCCTCTGCCAAAAAGCTTCTCTATTTCCCATGCCCTGTTGAAAAAAATGCAAACAAGGAAAGGAAAATAAAATTAGTCAATACTGGCCTCAGACTTATATTTAAACTTAATTGCATAATAGGAAGGTAGAGACCTTGCGAGTAAGAACAGATAACCATCCCTCGAAGTCTGCTCGATTCCAAGGGTGAAGAAGATCCAAATTGTCTTTGTTATCCTCCTGAAACAGCTTTGCCACTTGCATCAGCCGATGATACCGAGCTGGAGAGAAATGAAACCCTAATGATGGAAGCCGCACAGCAATCCTTGTGGAAGGATATGATGGGTTCTCCACTCGAATCTAAAACAACATTGCTGACTTTAAGTCTGAAATGTTACATAAGATTGTGCAAGAAAAAAACACAAATCGAGTTCTATTCATGCACGTGCAAAAGTAGAAGTGTCTAGATTTGCACCTGTTGGAGCCTCACAATTACCCCACACTTATCAACAACAGGCAAGAAACTAACACCATTCAGTAAGGTGGAATTGGCAGAATGATTCATGGAGGATTGGCTCCAATGGTAATCACCATCAATCAAAAAGGCAGTAACATCGCTCAAAATCAAATCAAATTGCAGATACATGTCGAGCTCTTCAAAAGACTTCCTATCATAATCATCCTGTAAATATTTGAGACCAGTGAGGAATATTATTATTAAAATCACAGAGTTTTTGATTCAGATGACAGAGGTACCTGTGAGCGAATCAGCAAATTTCCCAAATCTAGCATAAGTTTTGTTGAGTTCATGTTGTCTGGACAAAATGAGGTAGGAATAGTAATCTTTGGAGCCGCAATATCCAAGTCCAATATGAACCTATCAATATATTATTGCTCTGTGTCACTTGGTATTACTTGAATAGCACATTCAAATGTAATATCCTTTTCTGCTTCTATAGATAACAGTGCTTAAAATATGAAGCCAAAGTAGTATTCAATTAACTTCATCATGTAAAATCATAATCTTAAAGCAGGAACATCATTATTATGTTAGCTTCTCCTATAAAATCACAAAAATAGCTGAGGCCACCTAGTCTCAATTAGAAAATAAATGGCTATTGAGCATGCAACTTGGACAGTTTAACCTCCTGGGTAAGAGAGCATCCTAGTAAGTCCTAACAACTCAGGACGGCCCACTTGGTCTCCACAAAACCTGTAAATGGAACCTTAATATAATTTCTTCTAAGCATGAATCATATTAAGCGATTAAAATGGGCATGCACTTAGAAATGGGAAATCTTTTAGTCATTCCTATGATAGTTGGTCTCCTGTGCACACAAAATGATTCCACAACACTAATAGCACAAATTATTGGTGACACTCAAAATGAATCATGTATATGGTTGACAACTCCAGAACATGAAAGAAAAAGGTAAAATGGCAAACCTAGCATGATCTTTTAAGGCTCTGGTAACTTGCTTCTGAGCAGTCCGCTTAACTTCATCAATTGTCATCTAGTCACCGAAAAACAATCAACAGTAAATGAACTGTGTTTATAATGTTGCTCACCCAGAGTAGAACCTTCAGACAACTCTAGCATTGAGAACCAACCACTCAAGTAGGACAGTGAAAGCATCACTCGGTACAAAAAAGCACTTTAACACATTCAGAAAAGTACAAGGCAAACAGTAGCTACATTAATCAGGGCTAAGCAAATGAAAAAATATATATTGAAGAACATGAAATTGTAAAATGGTGGCGTGCTACCCATTTCTTTCACCTTTCTTAAACAATACCCATCAATGAATATTGCATACATGCAACTGTAAAGAAATCTCTAACATTTATGAAACAGAAAAAAAGGCTGATGCATAACCATAAGTAGAGTATGCTATAATCATGCTCGAAAAAGAATTACAGCCTCCAAAAAGAATTTCTTATGCCATTGATCAAACAATAAAATTAATCATCACTTTCAGCTTTAATTCATTTCAGACTGTTGACTTAGTTTTGGTACCAATGTGAGGTAGGAATAAATGAAAGATAAGGAGAAAGAAAAAGAAGAACAAATACACAATGGTTTACCGTGATTCAATTGTGGAGCCTACTTCCACAAACACAAAGGTCACTAGTATGGTGTATTATTCACTAAGTTTAGCAAATCTATTGATAATAATAAAACGGTAAAATATTTTACAATTACAAAATTATAAAATATTCCTAAAGAGTACCTAAACTACTCAATTACAGGACTACAAAATAATCCTATTATTCATAATCAAATTGAATGTGAATTTTGAACCTAAAAACGAAATATTTTTCGAGAACAGATAAATCAAAAATACGAAATATAATATATATATATAACCTTTTTTTCCCCTCTTTTTTCTGGGGGCGCTATTTTTTGTTTTTTTGAATATTACTTTTTGCTAGCATAAACAAAATTAGACCTAGTGATTGTTGAGGGGAGAAATAAAATAAAGTAATTGCAAATTTGATGAGCTACAAAAAGAAAGATATCATGAAGTATGGATGCCCCTAATGGGCTAAAAGATAATAGAGGTAACGGCACCCTTGATGGGCTACAAAAAGCAAAAACAAAATCTACCAAAAGACCAGACAAAAGAAAATAGTAAAATCTAACCAAAAAAATTGCTATTTCATCTGCCAATGATCTTAGAAAGAATATTCAAAAAGGACATGTCATTCAGCCATATTGGAGTTATTAGGGCAAGAGAAGTCTTACTCCAAAGAATGTAGAGCTATACCTGCACGGCAGCAGCTGTTTCCAATGCAACTGTCTGACTGAGAGCATCATTGTTTTGAAAAAACTTGATAATATCATCGACAGAATCCTTCAGATACTGGTCAATCAAAAGAATCAATGAAAAAAATACTATCTAAGACAATTGTTTTCTAAGGGATGTAGAGATCAGCAGCATACAGTCATGTAACAAGGAGAAGCTTTAGCAATCATGCGCCAGTCCACTTTAGCATCAAAAGGTTTGTATGAAAAAACACCAATAAGAGAATCATGAAGAGTTGCACTCTGCATGCAAAGAAAAGACAAGATTTAGAACAACTACTAAATCTAGACTCAGAAGCAACCAGAAACCTCATAGGTCAAATATTTTCAGGGTGTAAGGTAAATAAACCTCAGCAAGAAGACCACTGGGTGATGACAACTGATAAGACCCTAGTTTCATGTCAAAAATTTTTGACTCTGGATACAGTTTAATGTAACAATCAAAGCCATCACATGATAATTCAGCAAGGAGTTCCTGTTCCTCATCAACAAGCTTTGAAGCATTATGTTTCATGTGAACCTCCAAGTAAGTATGAAGGGTCTCAGCATTCTCATTGATAGTGATGGACTGCTCATCAACACCTTCTGTGTACCCTATAAGTCTGTTTAATTGTTCCCAATCTTCATTACTGAAATCAAATTGCTCGCTTTCACTTCCATCCTTACTAGTTTTATCATTCCTGAAAAATGAAAAAACAATACTGACAGATAAAACCAAAAGAGTCTATAACAGAAACATTGACCTGCAATTGCAGATAAGCGAAGACAATTCTTCTGAATGTGAGAACTTATTACCAACCAAATGACCACCACGATTTCTTAGATTTTTGTCGCCTGGCATAAAGGTCTGACTCTACAGACTGCTCCACAAATTTGTGAGCCAACATCCTGCGCAACATCAGGACATAGAAAATGTACTCACTGGCAGACGAAATATTGCCACATCAAGATCCAAATGTAATTCTAAATTGTCCCACTACAAAATTTCAGTAAATATATATGACTGCAAGCATAAAGCGTGCATATAGATAGACATCCAAGGGAAGAAATGGAAAAGGAGAAATCCTCTAAAACCATTTGCTTGTATATGATTGTTCTTTTATCCATTTATTTTACAGTTTCAATGTGCATCCATTTATCTAACCACTAACCCTCAAGTCACAACTTATAAAGAACGTAACATTCTTCTATGGGCTAAGAGCAACTCTAGTATTTTATTAGCAATAGCACAACTTAAATATGTGCAGCCAGCTCTAGGAAGATGAGTAGCTTGTACTTCTGCGAGGGATTCCATGTAAGGGATGATTCTAGAGCATATACCCATAATAAGGAGTAACTTAGAAGAAAAAAAGGGGATAATCATTTTTCAACAAATTAAAAGCTCAGATTATCCTAAACCTTATTGAATATGATAAAAAAGAAAACAAACAAAAAATTAACACCAAAACAGTTGCCAATACCTCCATTGTACTATGAGTTCAACATCCAGTTCACGATCCATTTCTTCAATTTCTTTGTTGTCATCTGGTATTGCCTGACTGAGGTCAGACTTCAACAAAGAAGCATATACAGGTATATATCTCTTCCGCAAGCTTGCATATCGCAGTACCTGCTCCCAAGACAATTTCCCACTGCCATGACAATAAAATCAGTAGAGGCCACAACAAAGCAATTTTATACCTAAACTAGAAAGTGAAAAAATGGAAATTAATTTACTCCTCAAATACTCCTTCCCTATACCTGGCAACTCAAGGGAGAAAGATACCCTTGTAAGTTCACCCTTAAAGAAGCGGCATATAAAACTACTCTTTTCTCAAGTTTTATTGGCATAAATAACAGGCTTACTAGCTAACATAGATTTCTGACCTATGAGTGGACTTGAAACAAATATATGTGATAATCAATAAGGTTATGTCTAATTTTAGAGTGGCTACACTACGTTTACAGATCCAAGCTTCAGTAGGTTCGGCATAAGCTTAATCGTGTATATGAAAATTGCAGAAATTGTTGGGAGACTAGAGCAAGTACAATCAAAATTTTCATAGATAAAATTGAGCAGGCTCAAGATTTCGGAGAAGTTTTAGTTCATACATGAAAACACAGGTCCAAGAAAATACAGAAGAAATATAGATTAGCCTTCAACTTTCTTTCACCAAGGGGGGCATCTTAACTGCGATTATCTTACTTTGATCATTATAATATACTGGGAGCAAGGGGGAGTGACAGGAGTTGTAATGGTTGAAGTACTACCTTGCTTTCTTTGTCTGGTCAGATATAGCTTTGAAAGCATATATCCACCAAGCCCTCGGATTTGATTTCACAGAAACAAGTGGGCGATAGTGAGCATATTTTAGCCGTTGGTTAAAGGCAGCAAAATTATCAACTAGCTTTAGCATATCTCTATATCCATCCTGCAAAGATAACGAGTTAAATTAGTAGAATACACTTTATACCCCTCTTAGACTCTAATCCATAATCATTGAACTTTCTAAAAACCTTTGACAAACTGAGGGTCACATCATCCAAGTTTACTGATGCCTTCTGCAAAGGTTGATCACTATTGGACAATTCATCAGGACGGAACTTAGAGTATTTTGCATTCCCTGTTACTGGTTGCAGAAGGTATGAATGTTTCTTTACAACATAAGCTGCTGGTCTGCCATTCTCTGTGCCAAATCTGAAAACCTAATTTTCATCAACAACAAAACCTACGTCATTCATGAAGCCAAAGCAAAAATGAAACAAAATAAAGCAATTCATATGGCCACTGTAACGGGAACAGCACCTGACTCCATTCTGAAGGAAGTAAGTCCTCCCATGGCTTGTTGAGATGCCAGGGTGATATATCAGAATCTAGGTAAAGAGCAAGCTGATCTAGTTCAACGGACTGCAAGGCAATGGGTAAAAAAAGAAAGTATAAATAGCCTAAAAGAAGCTGGAACTAGAGAAATAGTACAAAAAAGAACCTCTCTTTCTAAGAGATTAAATAGATATATAGAGAGATGAGAGGAGAACAAGAAGAAGAAGAAGGAAGCTTTTCTCTTAGCTTTTCCCTTCTCCATGTTTTCGCTAAACTTGCCATAATTTATTGTATCTTTAAAGAAGGCATAAGTTTCAACCGCACATAATTCTAAGTAACATTAACAGAGTTCAAACACACCTGATACAAAGTAACATCAGCAGAAAAACTCGTTTAATACATAGCATTATGATTAAAATTATTACTTCATAATTTGCAAGAAATGACAAATGCTCCAAAATAAGAAGTTAAACAAGAGCTTCAGCACTAAGTGAGACAAATGACACAAGTAGCACCTTCTGAATATGGTCCAATGACCCCCCAGTAACAAAAGTTTCTGTTCCACTATCGTCAACCGTCACAGCTGAGAGTTTTTGCAAGGTTACACCAGCTGCAAATGGGTGACCTGGGTTGCTACAATCAAGAGAAAAGCTTCACTCAAGAACCAAACCACCAAATATAGAACTAATAGAAGATGAATGAGAAAGAAGAACATTACCTTTCAAGATCTTCATATCTTATGTGAATATTTGAAATTGATAACTTCAAGTTCCCAATTATAGTGTTGACCAGGGATCCCACCCATGATTTATTCTTGAAAGCATGCAAAGGCAATTGCAGTACAAATTAAAAGAAGATTCATGATAAAGAAGTCCTCGAAAACGAAAGAATTGTTACATTTAAGGGCTCAAGGGTGAGAAACTGCCCAGATTACACTGCAGAACCACAAACGTTCAAACCACAAAAAGAGGGAGAAATGATGATTTTGTTTTCAAAACCTGAAACAATACTACTAAGGTTCACAAGGTATTTTCCTTCGTGCACTTGAGAAACAATTTTTTCTTTAATTTCCTTTTTCCATTTCACTTACTAGTTAACAAAAATGTGTCTCTTTCTAGTTTAATTCAATTGGCTTGTATATAATCTCCATAAAATTGTTTATATGGCTATTTGTGCATTTGTTGATATTGTCTTCAACAATGTTGTTGATCTAATTCAATCATGACGACAAATGATCAAATCATATAAACAAACTTACGTTTAATAGTATGAATTTGAGTTGCTAAATATCATTCATGTATTGTTGCATGGATATTAATTAGAATCTGTATCTATTTATATATGCATAAGAAAAATAGCCAAAAATACCAAATATAGATCATGAACTAAAAGCTGAATTTGAATATTAAAACCACATAAAATGCACCACAGTGCCGTATTAGCATTCTTTTGATTGGTGTGTAACCAAAAACATCCAGACCAAGTTTACAGGTCTTATTTTCTTTACAGACTCAAAATTCACATGAAAACACCTCACTGACCCAAGTCCTAGGTCCCATATCCAAGTGCTTTATTTTAAACTTGGCCAAATGTGGTGCTTTCTTAGTGTGGTGTTTTTTTTTATACATACAACTTGGATATGGGATCCTGGACAAGTTTAACAGGTTTAAAATACAGTCAGAAGTTTTATCCCACTTCTAATTTTTACATACAACTTGGATATGGATCCTGGACTAGTTTAACAGGTTTTAAAATACAGTCACAAGTTTATACCACTTCTAACTTCGACTGCTGTGCCCTCTCCAGTAGCTTCATTTCCATTTCCTACATTGAAAAGAATACACAAATAAATTTATCATCCAAATCTTTCATATAAAAGGACATGTCCAGAAAAAACTACACCTTACCCGTATTAGATTTCTTTTGGCCTCTTGGACTGCATCTTGACTATGTCCCTCCACTTGGGTTGCAGGTTCAGCCAACAAAAAAATTCGATCCAGGTAAACTACCACTGGATCTTGCCCGAGCCTACTCCATGGAACCTGGATTTCAGAAGTGTTCTCAACCATCCATAAAACATTTAATATTCTAGCATCAAATCAATTCATGCCTACTAAACCAGGAAATCTGTCAAGACTAGAAAATTCTGGTGAAAGATTAAGAAAGGGAGCCAAATCTGAGGTTAGCAGACTTGCTCTATTGTTATTGCATAAATATCACTTCATATTTGCATAAAACTTTCCACTCTAATTCATTGATGGCCCAAATCTTGAGTTTAAGAAGTTATTCAACACATACTCGCTATGTCTATAGCACTAACATCTTTCTAACATAAACTTATGCTGTGCACCTAAGGTAAAATGTGATAAATATGTCTGAGATTGTGAGTTTTTGAAAAAAGGATAAGAAAAAGAAGAAGCTGCCAGTGTCTAGTGCAAACCTAAATCTTATTTTTACGAATTTAGACAGAAAATCAACGAAGATGAAATAACCAACAGAATAATTAGTTAAAGTGAAAAGCACGAAACCGTGTGCCCAGTTGGATTGACAAGTAAAATGCGCAAACCTTAAGTTTGACCGATCCAAGAAATCCTGCTTTGACCTTCACCGGCAACTTCAATGCGTTAAGCGCCTCAGGCTTCAGCTGCATATTTGTTAGCTCTACATCCCCTGCTCATACAAACGCATTTTCTACTCAGTACTCACACAGACAAATCAAGTTCAGATGTCTATCAAATATCTAATCACCCTTCCATCTCTAGTGACCTTTTTAGAGATGAAGTTCAGAGATAATAAAAAAAAAAAGTAAATGTATGATAGTAAAATGATAGAACGAAACTTTTCCTTACTCTGCTCTTTTCAACATTGCAAATTTAAGTTAGGAAATGCACAGTCAATTCCACAAGTTTGTATGTAAAAAACTAAAACATTAAAAAGGAAGAAAAAAAAGGAGAGAATAAAGAAGCAAACCATTCCAAACGCTAATCTTGAGAGCTTCTTTATTGAGACCTCTGACATAATTGCCCAGGTATCTCTGCAACAGAAACGCCACTTGATCTTCCAACATCTTTCTTCTTCTTACTTCATCAATCAATAACCCTTCTTTCCAACAATAGTTTCAGCGATCATAACTCGAGAATACTTTAGAGAGAGAGAGAGAGAGAGAGAGAACCGACTCTCTTTACTTTGGAGGTCCTAGAATAGACGAGGAAGGAAGAGAACTGGCTGATGGTGTCATTTGTAAAACGCAAAATGCAAAACGTAAAAAAGAAAAGATGCAAAATAGTTGTGATCCTGTATGTGCACCCCTACCTTCCCACTAAGAAAGCTCCTTCTTCTCGGCTGTCTGACGCTGAAGTCGTGGGATCTTTATAAATGCCAATTAACGATGCCCAAAACTTAGAGGCGTTGCCTTATCGCTAGTCCAAACAATTGTGATTAAACCATTTACAGTTAACACAAGATATATGTGCTAAAATAAATCTACAATATAATATGTTGTAGGTTTTAGCTTAATACAATAGAAGAATGTGTTATATGATAAAATTCTAAAATAAAAGATATAGATTTTTTTAAACTCATCTCACTTGAATAATTTTAATTTGATAAACAAAATTATTTTTAACTTATTTATAATTGTATGCTTATACTTATTTATCTTTCTAAAATATGTCAACTAAAATAATTTACAAAGTTTGATATATTTAAAATAACTTTATAATTTTTACTATATCTAAGGTAAATGATCAGATGAAAGAATTAGAAATAAAATAAAATAAAAATATTAATCGATTTTACGTATATGAGTATTATCAAATAATACTTATTTTCTTAGTACCAAAATTTTTAAGTTTGTTTAGATTATTAATGTGGAAATGTTTATCACGCGATGAGCACGTGAACTAGCTGTGGGGAACAAGGCAGAACTGGCATTGGCTAGAGGGACCTAACAAGAATGGTTGTGTTTGCAGAGAACGCCGGCCCAAGTAGCAAACCAGACTTGAAAAAGGCTTACCAGCGCAAACTCACATTCTCGAGATTGCCATATCCGAAGGCGATGTCCGGAGTGACGTGGCTACGAAGAAACTGAAAAAGCAGAAATAAAGAAAAGAACAAAAATCAAAAAGGCTCAAGCCTCAAAGTCAAAAATCACAAAGCATCCAAGCCACGTCATCCTCTCGAGGTTGCCAAAGTTGCTGAATTGCGGCATATGCCACGTTTTCACCTTCACCCGTCCTTTGCATTAAACTTCAGGCACGTGGCTCTGCGTTGTCTCTGGCTAACTTGGCGCCCTCCCTCTTCTTGCTCTTCAGAGTACAGGCATTTGTTAACTAAGGTTGAGCGTGAGCCATGATTTCTACCAATTTCAATTTACTTGACTAAATTACAATTCAATGGACATAAAGTTAAATTTTCAAAAGATTTGTGGTATAAAATGTTAATTGATTTGAAATCAAGTTTTTAATATAACTTAATAATCAAAAACACCCTTATGCCAATATTGATTTTCATGGATCTCTGGATTAGTATGGGCTAAATTTTTAAACCCTTTAACATAAAAGGGCCAGTGGATAGTCTCTAGGTACTATAGTAAGGTTGGTGATAAGTCGACTATACTGTCTTTGCCTTTCAAATAAGCTGTTTGTTCCATTTGAATGTCAAATACTTCCATTAAATGTGTTCAGTCTATCCTACATCCATGCTTTGAATTTCGAGTACATATATATCAAATAAAAGATTTTTATGTATATCAATAGAATTTGATAACATCAACAAAACAGAATATGAGAAGAGATAAAAAAATAAAGCACCACTGTCCGTGTGGCCATTTACATATATCCTATGGTAACACTAAGTGGGGGAGTCGGAACCAAAATCAGTAGAGAGAAATCACAATATTTCAGTCTTGGGCGGGTTAATATCTTACCCGAAAAAAGGAAATTTTAAATTTTAAATAACATTTTTTTATTTATACTCTGCAATTATTTTGAAAATTTCCTCAAATTTCTTTATTTTGATTTTTTGTGTTTTTTGGTTTGCAAATATATATATATATATGATATGTTACCGTTAACTCTCAGGCTGGGCCTCAGAACAGGTAATATCGAGATTGGGCCGGAGTAGCGATGGGCCCACACACTAGTACAAGAAAACTTCAACACTGGAATTTCTGACTTGGAAGCACAGTGGGCAAGCATCAACCACTTGGTCACATTCTGTACAGACACATAGATGCCGACACGACAACAGCACCACCGACGCCACCCGCTTCCGGCAAGCCTTGCACGTCGGCCCTACGGACACGGCGGTGACTCGATCCGGGTCGACATACGCCGACTCCGCATCCTCCGCCTGACCCTCCATGCCCTCGCCGGACCCTCCTACCCCTTCCTCGCCTCCTCCACCTCCGTTCATAATAGCCCGCTGCAGTTGTGCTTGTAGAGAAGCTGCTGTTGCCTCCTGAGCTCTGGCCTTTGCTTTCCATACCTGAGTTTCCCCTTTCAGCTGCGCTTCTCTTGCCTCTAACTCTGCGTTTTGGCGACTGGCCTTTTCCACTTCTGCCTCTTTTTCTCTCAGTCGCCGGACCATGGTTTCCTCCGCCGCGCACAGCAGCGACCGGTAGTGTCTCTGCCTTTTCTCGTGTAATATCCGTCTCAGGTGCTCTCCCTATATCAAAGTGAACGCACCCATTTCAAGACCATACAAAATTATCCCAATAACAAACGGAGCCCAATTGCAGCAAAGAGTATACTAGGCACCTGGGCTTGAAGGAATTGGTCTAGCTCATCGCGCTGGCGTTTGATTTGGGTGGTGAAATCTTCGGACAGCACGGACAAGAAAGCGGAGGATTGGCATGTAAGATTACTTTGTGATTGCTGCTGCTGTTCTTGTTGTTGGTGGCGTTGATGATGAAAATGGGAATTTTGTTGGTGTAATTGGTGTTGTTGTTGTTGTTGTTCACCGAAAGATAGGCGGAGTCCGGTGGAGATGGCATTGGGTGGAGTCTGGTGGTGAAGTTGAGAGAGGTCTATTAACTGTGGAGGCTGAGTTCCCATAGAGAATTGATGGATTGTTTGAGCTGTGATGCTTCCACTACCTATATCAGCTGCCGTTACTTCTCGTCCTCTCTTGCGCGGATTCGTATTAGCTCCTACAGTAGACCCGTTGATCATAAAATTATACACCAGGCTTCAATGATTTTTTATGCATCGCTGGCAAATATTCCAAAAACGAAAATGAAAAGAGAAGAGAAATTGGTTTGCAAATGTTGGAGCTTTACCTCCGTTATGGAACAACATATGGGGTTGCTCGAGAAATCCTCCAGGTTGTGGCTGCAAGGAATAATCATTACAACCCTCTTGCCCGTTTCTGCAGATACAGAATAAAACCAGAAAACAAGAGGGTCAGAGAGGATATGGAAAGTGGAGAAAAAAAAGAAGAAAGAACGGTACAAGTAATAATAATAAACCTGTTGAGAAGGAGGACATTGGAAGGGTACTGAGCTTGAACGGCCATTATAGGTTTGATTGAAGGAGATTCTAAGGTGTAGGTATGAAATAGAATTCAAAGTTTGAAAGGAAGTAGAGTGAGGAAGGCAAAATAAAGAAGAGAGAGAGAGAGGTGAAGATGAAATGGGTTGGGTATGGTTACGGAGGAATGTAAAAGAAGGAAGAGAAAAGCAATAAACGCAAAGCACACAAGAGGCATGAAAAGATGCCCACCCCCACCCCCCAAGCTAAGGCGGACTCTTCAATGAGATGTTATAAAAAAGAAAGAAAGACATCACCAACTATTTACTTCTACAAACCAACTATTGTTAATCTAAATGTAAGGAAATAGAATTGAATTGAATTGCTTCTGTTGAGAGACCAACTCTCATTAGTCATTATCCTCCTCTCTTCCTCAATTTTGTTTTGTTTTCACCTACTTTAATTCCTACTCAGCTCCCTCTCTCTTTCTCTGGTCCTTTTGATGATTTGGTAGTAGTGTTACTTTGTACGTATAATCTTTTATATTTTATTTGATAATTGAAAAGAGAGAGCAAGTCAGAGGCACAAGAGGAGATGCGATTGAAACGAAACGAAACGAATCAGTCCAATAAAGAAAGAGAAAAGGACTCCCTTATTATTCTCCTCTCTTGCTCTTTTCTTCCTTTTGTTTTATTGTTGTTGCCCCTTTCCTTTCTCTCCGCCTTGTGCTGTGGGGTTGCCTTTTATTATTCTCGTGTTTGTTATAACTTCACCTTCTTTACTTTTACTTCATCCATTATTATCATTCCCATATATGATATATTTCCCCTTCTTTCCAAGTCTCTTGCCTATCAACAATAATAAGAACCTTGACTCCAATCTTCGCTTTTGTTCTCCAAAACCAATCTACCTCGCCAAATATTTTTGACAAATGATGAAGAAGGAGAATTGGATTGGTTAAACAAAGGTGTTATGATGATGTGAGGTTGTTATAAGGTGGGGAAAGCAGTACAGGTAGTAGTAGGAGGAGCAGAGTTGGTCTTTTCCCCCTCCAATTGTTTGTTTCTGTTCATGGTCCCCATATGCAACATGTCATCTATTCGCTTTCTATAAAATTTCCAACATTTTAAAAATAGTTCTTCCTTTTTCTTGAAACTGTTACTTTTATTTTTTATAATAACGTAATGCATATTATCTCCGTATACTTAATTTCTTATTTGTCAGAAATCAAGAACGAAGTCAAAGTATGTGACGTGTGTGTTGCTGAAGCTAATCCCACAGACTAGTTAAAAGGCGTCCGAAACTAAATGATCATCACTTGTATTTTTGTTAGGAAAAATATCTATGTATGGCTTGAATTAGAAAAGGTAGATTATATGTTTCGTTATATATAGAATATAAGCGTGAACTAGAAGATTAGTTCAAAGCTCCAACTGCTACAGATATGATTACTTAAATTTGTTTTGTTCGTATATAATTGACATATATGGAGCGTTGCTTAAACATTTTATTCTCTGTGATGTTCATATTCATTGCCCGCCATATAACGTGGGGTATCTGTCTGGGCCGTTTACATTTGTTTATTTTCTTAAGAGGACAAAAGTGGAAGAGCATAGGCTGGTTGAGTCGCACGAGAAAAGCCGAGGTGGGAAATCAAATGGAATAGCTGCATAGGTATGGTTCAACTTCATCCCAAAATCCAAGACGTATAAAGACTTTAGCTAATGGAATGCAGATGGCATCCCAATAGAGGGAAAACAAAGTTATCAACTAAAGAAAGAGATACATGGAACGACATGTCGCATCAAATATGAAATGTAAAACGTAATCATTTCATTGCCATCCCTAGGTCCATAGCATTGGCATTGGCCGGCTAACCAATGCTTACTATACTTTGCCTCCCGTTAATATAATCAATCATTATCACCTTCTCTGACTCGTATTTTCCTAGAAATTAAGCCCCTCCACCAACGCCAGTGTATGTGCTTTATTCTTCAAAGATACCCTTGCCTTGCCCTATCTTTTTTCTCTTTCTTTGTTTTTTAAGTACGTTTGACATTTCTCTTGTATAGTTAGTTGTTCTTGGGATTAAGAAGTTTTACATTCCAACTATTCGGAATTAATCTTTGTATGTCACCTAATATTTTGTTTCCCTGCAAAAGTTAATAACTTGCACTGTCACATATTACTAAGCTTATCCCCAAAGCCAAGGTGATGGTTCGAGATGTAAGGTCCTCTAAGACCTTATGTAAATAAACAAGTCACTCTGTTAAAGAAATTTAAAAAAATCATATAACATTAGTGATTAAACCAAAGTGGTCCATCATGATTTACAAAAAGGTCTTACTTGGTATAAATTTAGAACAATGACTTATCGAGTCAATACACGTAAAGGCAAAGACAATGAACCCGGTTCCGATGAAAGGATACAGTAGAATCCTGAGCATAATTTATCGCTACAAGGCATGATGTGAAATGAAACATCCCCGCCGGACTCTAATGAATTTGTGCTTCCTGTTCAACGTACGGAACAGTGCATTAATTCGTGAACCTGTGATTTTTTAATGAAAATAAACTGATGTGATTTGATTTGCCATCTTCTTGCCCTCATGGATATACATATGCCTTTTGTTTCTTGCAACCAGTTTCGTGAATTCCAAGCCTAAATACAGCATGATGGATCTAGAGTCTGGACAACAGCTCTTTTTCTTATTCATTATACAACTCACAAAGTTCATGAATTAGCTTCCTTTCTTGTTTCCTTTTTTTCCTTACTAATTAACAATTCATATTCTCTTTAATCCTAATCCAACCCATTATTTTCCAATTATGTTTCTCTACACCTGGCCTTGACCCACAATTTCCTCCCTTCTCTTTCTTTCTTTTCCTTCAAGCTAAAGCAGTGGCGGAGCCACATTACGTTGATGGGTTAATTGCCGCCTCCTCATCTATACAAATCTTTATGTTATAGAGAGCTATCTTTTAATCAATAATTAAAAGATAAGAAACCTAAGAAAATGTGTTTATACATGATTTAACCTTAAAGGTCTCATTCAAATTTGTTTATCACCTCTCGTTTCGAATGATTAGTCATTTTTTAAAGCTTTTATTGACATATTTTCGAATTGAGCATCTAATTCTCTTAAAAGTTTAACTACCTTTTACCTAAAAATACTTTCAATGCATATGTTCTTTTCTACAATGACTGGGAAGAATTAGATAAGCAATATGCAAATTTCAAATCTTAAATCTTTCCTAATCCCAACATGATATTCAATACGACTAGTTGATTTGGAATTGACATAAATATTTTGCTAAAACTCTTAAAAGTATCCTATGGACATAGTTCTAAACTTACCAAACAAAATCGAAAACTCCGCATGTTTCTAATGCTTTACATATATAACGTCCTAAATTTGATTTTTAGGAAGATTTGGTTTTGAGATCAATCCCACTTAAGTACATTACTTATGTACATTCATCCACCGGTAAAACACCTGTGGTCTTTGTTGTACAAGAAACTTGCACCTTTCTTTTCCTTCCCTCTTTTCCTTTTCTTTTTTGGTTTACCTTACCACACATTCCTTTATGGTTAACCCACTATCTAAGCTTTGTCCCACGCCAACAATAATTGGTATACGTATATCTGATCTCGTTTTTGTCCCAATCACCAAAATTTATTGAGTTTGATATAAGTTAAAGAATTAAATATGCGGAAAATTATTTTAAAAACTATTATTTGAATATAATACAATTTCTTCTATCATGTTGAATCAAAGTTTAATTTATTTTTTAGTCCAAAATATCATAACATTAAAATTACAAATGAACGAGAAACTAATAGAATATGATTGAGAAGATTATACAAAAAGACATAATATAATTAACTCTAAATAGAATTCTTTGTAAAGAGGTAAACTAAACCACACTAATAGATTATATATAGTTTGATGATAGTGATTAATTAGGAGCATAATTATCAAATATAAAGAGCGTGACTGGACCACTATAGATATATATGACATGCTATATTCTTTATTCTTATCTCAACTTGGACGGATTAAATGTGAGCCAACAAATGGAGGTGAGGATGGAAATGGAGAATTAGTGGTGCATGGGACATGATATTTATTTGTTGACAATGTACAAAGTGCTAATTACCTAATTCGACCAAACCCGAAGCACCTCTCCAAGGTTGCTATATACATATAGGTTTTTATTTGTTTGGTGGATGGATGACCACATTGAATTGTCGAATTAGCTCTTCCAACTCTCTAACGTCTTATTTTTTTATCTTTAAGAGGATAATCAGATATCTATGTACAAGGAACAAGCTGGGGTCACGGTTAAATTCTAACGCAAACGTACAAGGAAACGCTTAGAAGTTAGAATGAGCCCTGGGACCTAGCTAAGACAGTTGTCCATGGTCTCTTCATAAGCGGTTCACCTATAACTATGGCCTCCACAAGTTGCACCGAAATTAAATATTGGAGTAAAAGATGTGTATTTTTATTAGGAAAAACCTTGGAAAATATTATATTAATAACTAACCATAATCATCATAATTGATTTTTATTAATAAGTTATAAGAATTATTTAGTTGAATCCAATTTTGTAACGCCAGGTCCAGGGCATACAAAACTACGAATAAGTAGATAGAGAGGCAACGAGGGTGGGGCTTATATTTATGGTAAGTGTCAGGAGGAAGAGACGAATGGGTTGTGGTGACATAATGGAAGAGGTGGTTGTAGTGTTCTCACAACAAGAGAAGAGAGAGAGGGCAGAAAGCTGAAAGCTGCAGGTTGCAAGGTAAAGCGGGAAGCAACATGAGATGAGAGTGTGGTGTGGTGGCCGTGGGTCATTTACTTTGAATATTTGATGCCAATCAACTCCTTCCTATTGTGCTTTCGGTCTCAGATTGGTGTCTTTATTTAGCATCTCCATGTAGAGAATTACAAAGTGAATTATCATGTGTTTTCGTCACCTATACTACAACTTTAGGTCTTGGTGTGTTTTTTTTTTGTTTTGGGTTGAAATTATTAGGTCTTGGTGTGTTGCTCTCTATTTGATAGAAAAATAGCTTGTTTAAGAACAAAAAGCCATCTAAAACGAGTGTGGTCCCCTAATTTGGGGGAGGATTCCTTTCTGGTGAATCGCAAGAACAACCAGAGTAAGTAGGGCACTCTAAATGTCACGTCAGTATAAATGTGTCGTATCCCTATAAACTTACAATGTAATTTATGCCAACCTATAAATACATATAAACTTGCAATGTAATTTATGCCAACCTATAAATTCATTTCATTCAGCCTAACACCATGTCATGTAGTCCCTGCTTTCTGACAATACCTCACAATTGCAAGGTGCCAAAATGGGACCAGTTTGTCATGAAGAATTCACCTTTTTTGCTATTACCGGCACCAAAAATTACCAAGAAAAATTAGAATATCACACGCCTAATCAAATTCTATGTATTGGCAATGTCTTTTTTCCCCACAAACTAATTTTCTAGCCGAAGGTCGGCTTACATCTGTAAAAGATAAAATTCTCTACTAGTGGGAAACATTTGCTACTTATAGAAGATGAAGAGCAAAGACCTGTTAGGTATCTGATACTTGAATTAATATAATATCATCAATGCCTACTTTCTTTCTTTTTTTCTTCTTTACTTTTTGGAATTTGAGGTGACCTTACTAAGGATCTTCTGGCATAGCCTCACATGTCATTCCTGTTCACTCTATATTTACTAATTTATGCCATCGAGGTAAAAGGCTCTTAGCTTGACATTTAAATCCTTAAATATACGTGGAAATCGGAAATTTTGGTTATGAACATTTTCTTAAATTAAAAGTTAAATATAAACAATGATTAAAAAATTCAACTAATTCGATCAGATTAATGATAAAAATTTTAAACTTTTCAATTTTTCGGTTTAATTTTGAACTTTCTAAATAGATTTATTTTGATAATTTTTATTGTTAAAAATTGTTCAATTTATTAATTAATTAGTTATAAATTGATACATTTTATTAAAATTAATTAATTAATTTTTATTTATAATTTACTTACCTCTTATGAGTTAAC
>JAOQMP010000210.1:51767183-51777675 GCA_027563575.1 Erythroxylum pedicellare
TTTATTATTATTTTAAAAACAAAAATAAAAAATTCACGATAATTATAAAAGTTGAAATAAATAAAATAACTAATTAACAAAACTTTGAAAGAGAAGAGAGAGGGAGCGAAATTATAAAAAATTTTGAAAATTTTGCAAAAAAGTTCCCATATTTTTTAAAATTTTCGATATTAATCGGTATTTGGCCGATATTTTGAATACTGACCGATACTATCCGAAACGGGCTGGTACCGACTGATATTTAAATCCAGTATGACCCACCCTTTATTTCATACCAGTTTTAGTCCAGTACGTACCGGTATTCATAATATTGTTTTCAACTATTCTTATTGTTCTCTCGTTAGTAGGATTTTGAACATTTTTGGTCAGAAATTTCAATCGACAATCTTTAAGTTCATATTTTTTCTTCTTTAACGATTTCAATTTTTATTCGGTTTGTAAGGATATAATTCGAAACATAAGTCAAAATTAAGTTACATTCCATGAAATACTGTTGCATACCAAACATTATAATAAGAATCCACTCAACTTTCCTATTAGAATTCTTATAAGTATCCAAACATGTGAATATCTTTATTTTTCATAGATTTATTTTCTGAAGAATCATATTCTAAATGTACTTTACTTTCCTGCCAACCAAACGGGACTTTAAAATTTTTAAAATACTTGTGGAAAATGAAAGTAGCTATTTGATTAAAGCCTTGAGAATAGACGTGGTGAGTTCACTTCCAAACAATTTGATGATTTATACGAATCTCATGGAATTACAAGATTCTTGACAATCCTAAGGTCGCCACAGCAAAATGGTATTGTGGAGAGGAATAACAGAACCATTCTTAACATGACTAGAAGCATGCTAAAGAGCAAACACTTGCCTAAAGAATTCTAGGTAGAAGCTCTATTTTCAGTTATATATTTGAGCAACATATGTCCTACAAAAAGCATGAAGAAAATTACTCCTTAAGAGGCATGGAGCGGTAAAAAATCAAATATTTCTCATTTAAGAATTTTTGGTTGTATTGCGGATGCTCATGTTGCTGATGAAATAAGAGTAAAGCTAGATGATAAAAGTGAGAAGCTTGTGTTTATTGGCTAGGATGCAAAGTCTAAGGGTTATAGACTTTATAATCCTATAAGCAAGAAGACTGTTGTGAGCTGAGATGTCGAGTTTGATGAAGATGATTGCTGGAACTAGGGAAATCATGAGGAAGATTACAACTTTCTTCCAATGTTTGATATTGATTTTATTCAAAATGAAAATGAACAGCCTATGTCTCCTAGAGTGTCTTCTCCAACAGTAACTCATGTTGATTTGAGTCCTTCAAGCTCCTCTGAAAGGTCTCAAAAGATGAAAAGTCTTCAAGATATTTATTCAAACATTAATAAAATTAACGATTATGCTCTCTTTTTTCTGTTTGTAGGTGCAAAACCATTAAACTTTAAAGATGCAATAGAAGATAAAAAATGGAGAAAGGCCATGGATGAAGAAATAAATTCCATTCACAAAAATGATAGATGGAGATTGGAAATTCTTCCAAAAGACAAGCATATTGTTGGTGTCAAATGGATTTACAAAATCAAGAAAAATGAAAGAGGAGAAGTGGAGAAGTTTAAAGCTAGATTGGTTGTTAAGGGTTATAGCCAACAACGAGGCATTTATTATGACGAAGTCTTTGCTCCGGTTACTCGTTTAGAAATAATCAGATTAATCATGGCACTAACTACTCAAAACAAATGTAGAATTTATCAAATGGATGTCAAATCTGAATTTTTGAATTAACACTTGGAGGAGGATGTTATATTGAACAACCTCTTGGATATGTTGTAAAAGGTCGTGAAGATAAAGTGTTGAAGTTGAAGAAGGCCTTATATGGTTTAAAGCAAACACCAAGAGCTTGATACAACCGCATTGATAATTACTTTGCTTAAAAGGAGTTCATAAAACGTCTACATGAATATCGTCTTTATGTGAAAAAAAAGGAGAATGGTGATATGTTAATTGTTTGTTTGTATATTGATGATTTGATTTTTATAGGAAACAATTCAACCTTTTTTTTATGAGTTTAAAAAGGAGATGATTGCAGAATTTGAGATGACTGATATAGGGTTTATGCCCTATTATCTTGGAATTGAAGTGAAGCAATTTGATGAATGCATTTTTGTCTCACAAAAGAATTATGCAATGAAGATTTTGGAAGAATTCAACATTGAAAATTGTCAAGCAGCTTCTACACTAGTTAAATGTGGAGTAAAGTTGTCAAGATTTGATGATGGTGACAAGGTAGATTCAACTATGTATATAAAGCTTGTTGAAAATTTAAGGTACTTGACTTATTATAAACTTGATATTCTTTATGAAATTGGAATTATTAGTCGATATATGAAATCTCCAACTATCACTCATTTTAAGGATGGTAAACAGATTTTGAGATATGTTAAAGGAACTCTTGATTTTGACTTGTTTTATTCATCTGTCAAGAATTGCAATCTAGTTAGGTATAACGATAGTAATTGGGGAGTTGATGTTGATGATAGAAAAAAGTACTACTAATTTTCTGTTTAGACCTGGAAATGTTGTATTTACTTGGAGTTCAAAAAAACAACCCATTGTAACTTTTCAATATGTAAAGCAGAGTATGCGGCTGTTGCTGTTGCTTGTGTTTGTCATGTTGTATGGTTAAGAAAATTGTTAAAAATGATGTATACATCACATGAAGAAGCTACCGAGATTTTTGTTAACAACAAATATGCAATTGCATTGGGAAAAAAATCCTATTTTTTATGGTAGGAGCAAGCACATAGATATAAGATTTCATCTTATACGAGAGTATATTAGCAAGAAGGAAGTGTAACTCAAGTATATGAAATCTCATTATCAAATTGCAAACATATTTACCAAGACATTGAAGCCTGAAGATTTTGCAAGATTGAGACCAAGACTTGACAAACCAGATTTTGAGTTTAAGAGGAAGTGTTAAAGATATAAACTCAAAATAAATGTGTCATTAACTCTAGAAGTTTGTTTAGTTTTTTAAGAGGTTTATGTCTTTTCTTGAATAAGTCTAAAAGTTGTTTTTGTACTTCTATAAGTATTATTTTGTTTTAATGAAAGCTGGATAGACGTTTTTTTTGGTACAAAGGAAACTAAAAGGAAGCAGTAAAATGAACTCAACCCCATATATACAAGGTGCCAGTTGCATTGTTCAGCAGCAAAAGAGAAACAGAAGCTAGTGGCAATTCCAACACACGATTGTCAATAGTTGTAGAACTTCCCCCGAGCTTGGCGAGATGGTCTGCAACCGAATTCCCTTCTCGGAGCAAATGGGCCATTTTTACACACCAATCTCTTTGCAACAAAACTTGGATGTCATAGATAATATTGGCATGACAGTGTGCCACCCAATTCCTTCCTTCCAACAATCGCAGAGCTTCCTTATAATATAACGAGAGAGCAATTTTCTAAAAGCGATTATCCCGAGCTAAAGTCAGTCCTCTTTTGATAGCTAGAAATTCAGCCTCCATATTCAACCTAAACCTAATTGATTCTGAAAAACCAAGCAACCAAGCTTCGTGTTCATTCTGAAATACACCATCAATATCCGCTGGACTCGGATTGCCAATAGCACTTCCATCAACATTCAAAGCCACAAAGCCACCAATTGGAGGCACCCACTTCACCCATTGGACCGTCTCATTAACAACATTAGGGTCCAAAGCAAAACAACAAACAAAATCCTGAATAACTTGCCAAGTCCATGTCAGTTAAGCATGAAGATCTAAAATTTTACCATAAATCACCTTCTGATTATGTAGCCTCCAAATTGCCCAAAGACATGCTCCAAATTTAATATCCTAGTCACCCGACCCATGACGCGAGGATTTGGAAAGAAAAGAGTTAATCCATTCTCGAAAATTAAGAGAAAAGAAGGCTGGAAAGTTACCTGAACCAAACATAACCTCGCAAAGGACTCGGACTTTGGGACAAGACTGTATAACATGTTCCATCGTCTCCGGCTCTCGATGGCAACGTGGACAACTGTCAATATTTGCTAACTTTATCTGGTACCTTAACGATTGAGTATGTAATCTGCCATGCCACAGAAGCCACACCACCATCTTAAGCTTATTCGGTCCTCGAATCTTCCAATTCCAACTCCAGTTAATCTTTAATTGTGCAATATTGACGATACTCGATTCTTGAAATTGCCATTGAAAGCCACGTTTAACTGAGTAAGTCCCATTGGCCGCCCCTCCCCATATAACATGATCTGGCTTGAACCCCAACTGTGGCCTGTAAACTTTGGGTAGAGAATTACGAATTTCATTCGGGACAACCATCTTGAGTTGATCTAAACACCAATTACCGTGCGAATCTAACAAATCTGACACCATATAGTCCTCATCCTCCTTATGAACCAAACCAACTAGCTCTTTCAATCTCACCGAACCCTGCCACACATCATGCCAGAAAGAGATTGATGATCAATCACTGATTTGATATCAAAAACCCCCATCAAGCTCACGCATCGCGTTGACGATAGCATGCCAAACCAACGATCCTCTACTACACTTTTGCAAATTCAATAGATCCATCCCTCTTAAATATTTGGAAGTAAGAACTTTGGCCCAAAGGGCCTCAGAATTATCTAACAATGCCCACAAAAGCTTACCAATCATAGCAGTAGACATAGTGCGACAATCTCTCAAGCCTAAACTACCAAGCTTTTTTCGAAGTAACACATTCTTCCAAGCCACCAAATGTAACCCCGACACATTTCCCTTGGAACTCCAAATAAATTTTCTGGTGTAAGCATCCAAAGTATCACAGATATGCCTTAGTAATCAAGCAGTTTGCATCCAATAAACTAGGATGGTATTGATAGTAGCATTGGCTAGAGTAACTCTTTCGGGAAAATTCAAAAACTTAGATTTCCAAGAGCTCAATTTATTTTGAACTTTTTGACAGATTACATCGAATTGCCCTTTCTACCAAACACCATCACTAAGAGGAAAACCCAAATACTTACTCATATCAGTGGTTCTTTTAATCCCAAGCATACCTTCAATTACAACTCGCAAGTGCCATGCAGTATCAGTAGCAAAAAAGACTTTTGATTTAGAGGCACTAACCTGCATGCCGGAGGCAGTATAAAAGCGATCCAACACATCACGAATTTGATGAGCTTGACCTGTAGTTGCTTTCGAACATAAGATTATGTCATCCGTAAAAAATAAGTGAGAAATATGCGGCCCACCTCTAGAACATAAAATCGGCTTCCATCTTGTCTCCGACACTTCTTTGTTTATCAACGCAGCAAGCTTCTCCATACACAAGACAAATCAATACGATGATAAAGGGTCTCCTTATCGGATACCCCACTTTGGTTTGAAAGGGGGAAGCCTCTCACCATTCCAAACGACAGACATACTCGTGTGGCTAATACACTTCATTATCAAATTAACACAATTAGAAGGAAAGCTAAAGTCAAGGAGAGTACCACGTAGGAAACCCCAATTGATCCTATCATAAGTTTTAGCAACATCGTTCCTTGTTTGCCTTTTGACTTTCTCATATAGTGCATCAACTCCCGAACCATAATAATGTTATCCGTAGTGCTTTAGCCTGGAATGAAGTTAGTTTGAGTGGGGTGAACAATGCCATCCAGGAAAGGTTGAAGCCTATTAACCATCACCTTAGTGATTAACTTATAGATAAACACTGCACAAACTAATCGGACAAAAATTAGTGAGGCGGTCCCGAGTTTGGTCCTTTGGGATAAGAACCACTAAAGCCTCAGCCACTCGGACATCATCATCACCAACTCAAAATGCATCTTGAACCATTTTTGTCACCGAGTGCCCCATCACATTCCATTATTTTTTTGAAAAAAATCGGTTGAAATCCCTAGGGACCTAGGGCCTTGTAGTTACCCATTGCATTTAAAGCCAGTCGCACCTCTTCGCTGGAAACCGGTCTCCCCAAAGAAACACTTATCTCATTGTCAAAACGGCGGTGCATTGTACACATTTAGCTGTCACCTGTACCCTCGTCCCTATAGAACAAGTCTTCGTAAAAGGTCCGAACCGACCGTTTAATGGCATTAGCATCTGAACACCAATCATCCCCATCACTAACTTTTAGCTTTATGATCTTGTTCCTTCTTCGCCCAACCACCGTAGTAGCACGGAAAAATTTGGTATTGCAGCCACCGGACAGTAAGATTTGGTGTCTGCTCTTCTGAAACCAAAGAAGTTCTTCCTGCCTTAAAACATCATTAAGCTCAGCAAGGAGTCTTTTCTCGAACCAATTCAGTTGATTATTCTGCTGATCTGATTCGCTTCCTGAAGTCCCTGAATTCTAGCCAGCAACCGCCTTTTCCTACGAAAGATATTGCCAAAAACTTCTCGGTTAAACTCTTTTGCCGCCCCTTCTAAGAGTTATAAGGAAGTACAAGGGTGAGAATCTCGCTCCGAAGTAGTCAACACAACATCATCAAATCGATTATCTGTTAGCCACGCAGCTTCAAGTCGAAAGGGCTTATTGGTTATCCTAGGACAAACCCCAAACATCCGGATTAAAAGAGGAGAATGATCGGAAGATGTCCTAGGTAAATGGTCCACTACTACCTTGGGAAATAATAGTCTCCACCCAACATTACAAACTGCCCTATCCAATCTCTCGGCCACTTTTGGAATCTTTCTTAGCCATGTATAAGCAAGATTGACAAATCCCATGTTAATCAACTCACAATTATATAAATGAGCCTGGAATTTTTGGGCGCGTCGTCTCTGGAACACCCCACCGCATTTTTGGTTTTCCAAGGCAATATCATTTAGATCGCCAACTAACATCCACGGTTCCCCTCTACTCGCAATGTGCTAAGAAAGATATTCCCACATGTGGTCTCTCATACCAGGCATCGTTCTCACATAGGTAGCTGAAAGTAACCAACTCGGCCCCACTGCCATTGTGACCGTTCTTATAATACACTGGGACATTTTATCCAAAATTATTACTTGGCAATTATTAGTCCTCCAAACTAGCCAAATGCCTTCAGACCACCCTACCAGGTCCACGATTTCCCATCCGTCATATCCCACACTTTGCCAGAATCGAGATAACTTGCTGTATGGAGCTTTCGTTTTGACCAGAACCAGTATATCAAAACTATAGAGGTTGATCAATGTCCGTAGATGTTGCCTCGCCATCGTGTTCCTGACTCCCCTAATATTCCACATTCCAATGTTTATATTAATCATTGACAGAGGTGAAAGTATAAGAGGTTCAATCAATAATAGCCATCTCGACAGAGTCCGACAGGTCCTGATCAACAAAACTATCCCTGTGCAATCCACTATCATTTGTGTCTACTTTTTCCGCCACCTCCTCCATGTTAGCATCAACTATGTTCGGAGGTTGAGGCGGGTGTTGATCCTGGTTTGAGGGAAGGATAACAATATTGTCACCTTCAGCTCCCAGATGGTTAGTCTCACCATTGATTACGACTCTGCGTGTTTCTTGTTGGTTTGTATTAGGCACCCTGTTGTCAACATTTGTAGCCACAGTAGAAGACTCTTCTCTGCTCTTCATGTATTCAAACAAATCCCCACTCGTATTATGACCTTGGGCTTTGCTTCTGCCAGCTTCATGCGCAACTGTTCGTTTCCCCACTTCAGTCCTTTTTGTTTTTCCCCGACTAGGCCCACTCTTACATCCGAGCTCTGCCTGAGGAGCCGACACTTCATGAGTTTGTCCTATCGATTTAGCTTCCACCATCCGTAGCAAGACCTACAAATCTGTTTAAAACTTCACCTCAAGTTTATTTCCCACTGTCTTTATTCCCACGAATCCGAGCATTCTACTTTCTCTGCACTAGCATCAATTCCCTGTGTAATTGATCGGGTTCTATATTGTCAGCCATTTTAACCACTTCACCCACTCCTGTATCCGGTGATTCTTGGGCAGGTTCTATCCCCTCCTCTACCAAGCAGTTATCTTTGGAGTGCCCATATATGCCACAAGTAAAACAGATATGATGGAGGCCCTCATACGCAATTCTATATTTTTTGCCATTCACAAACATACAGGGGATAACGGGCTTCATCAAATCAAGCTCCACACACATTCTAGCAAATTTACCTCTTCCTACCTTTAGAGTATTGATGTCTGCTATAATGGGCTTACCCACTGGACCGGCGAGGGAACATATCACATCAATATTATAGAATTCCATAGGTAATTCCGGGAAGTGAATCCAGACCCAAATTTTCTCAATCAACGCTTCAGTCGGAGAGAAATCTGGCATCCGATCCATCACCGTTAAGTAGTAATCTTGAATCATCCAGGGTCTAAATCCACAATCTCCATCTTACCCTTGGGTTTCCAGAGTTGATGAAGTTTCGAAGAAAGGAAGTAGAACCTGAGACTTTGCCCAAGAATTTTGATGATAATCGTGTTATTCCACGATCTCTCAATGTCTGCCAGTAAATCACTCTTCATTTGAAAGTGCAGGACTAGTTTATTATCCCCAGAAAATTCCAGGGACAACAGCTCCTCCGTCATCAGAATCTTCTATTTAGCCACAGCAACAAACCCTTGCTCGATTTCATCTATCTCACCCATAGAACTCGACTCATCAAAGGGGCCATTCGTATGGAGATCTTTGGGATCAGGCGGGTCCTCGCGGTTAGAAGGCTGGTACCGCATGGACGACGGCGACCTGCTTAGGCCAGCCATGATGCCTTGAAGACGACGATCACTATCACTTTCTGGGTCTCTGTCGCTCACTCTCCGTATCACTAAGACGCTTCCCTTCTCGCAAGCGGCATTCTAACCTCTCTCTCTTTTCTCCTCTGGTTTCTTCATTTCTATCTTTGTTTTTCTATCATAGTTAACCTGTTTTAGGCTGTTACTTGTGCTGATATAATTAGAAAGCTTTTACTTATAATTTAATAAGAGTCGTGGAAGAGGTTGATCATGCATATGATACCATAGAAGGGAAAGCAATAGTGAAATATATAACATGTCCAAAAAAGGATTTGTTATTATAGGTTTCATCACTTTTTCCTTCAGATTTTGGCTACTTTAAGTTTAGAATCTTTCTCTTTTATCCTAACATCTGAAATCACGTTTTTATTCTTTTGATGCATGAGGACTAGAAGGTGATTCCTTATTGAAATCTTAAGAGATTATGATTGAAACCAACTAATAAGTAAGCTAATGAATATACTATTGGAGACTAAAAACCCATGTTTTGAGTAATTTAATAGGGACTTTACTGAAAGGAACGATAAGCAAACAACATTGTCAATTATAAACACACCATATATGTTTGTCTTTCGTTAATGAAGTGCGTGAATGTATACTCTTATGATTGCGACGTTTAACAAGGTTATCAAAAATTAATCTAAAATAATGAAAAATAACTCAAAATATTCAACCGAAATTTTAAATAATTGAATAAATGATTCTACATCTATCACAAGAGACAAACAAAATTCTTGGTCCAAGCGTTTGTAACAAAAAGTTACAAAATTTCTCATCTTAAATATAAAAGAAATATGAGAAACTAAAAAAGAAGAAAGAAAATTAGGAATAAATTAATTATAAAATGTCACAAAATGTAATTATTAGTCCTATTGATAAATTATTAATAAATATAATTAAATATTAAATTAAAAATCTTATAATATTAGATATTTATATATTTAGTTAAGATAAAATTTATTAATTCAAATTCATCAACTATGAAGGCACTTGTTATTGTCATTTCATTGAAAATTTGTTTATGAAAGCACTCATTATTGCCATCTCATTGAAACTTTGCTAACATGCCATCATTATGCTTAAATTATATTTTACTATTACATTTGAATTATGTAAATTAAGTAAATTATCGTTCTGATTGTCTCTCCTGGTACCTTTTTTCCTTAACTTTATATGCATGTTAAAAGATGTCTCTAACTTCTTTAATCCTAAAAGGAATATTTGAGATGCCATCTTTAAGTCAATTACGAGTTGCTAACTTTAAGTCAAGCTTTATTGAGATATTTTTAAAAAATGTTTTTAAAGTCTTATTGAGATGTTAAAGTGCTTATGTTATTAGAAAAAGAAAAGAAAGATGTAACTTTGTGTTGTTCTGATTCATGACTCATTCTTTATTCATATTTTTGGTTTCGAATTTCTACTTTCTAACTTTAGAAAACATATACCTAACCCTATAATTTAAAAGTTATAAATACCTCACGAAGCCAATTTATGGTATTTGTTCAATTTATACCTTGTAGTGAAGTATTTATATGGCCAGTATAAGAATATACCTAATGCTATTACAAACGTAAATTATATAAAATAAGTATGACTATTATTTATTATTAGCATGAACTAATATTATACCAAATTTATTTGATAGCTACTCTAAAAAATTTAGTGACCGTTTGATTTTACTTGTACTTTTTTGTTGTGGTTTTTAATTTTTAGTTTATACTTTTA
>JAOQMP010000210.1:51778173-51790352 GCA_027563575.1 Erythroxylum pedicellare
TAAAAATTAAATAAAATTATAAAGTAAAAATAAAATTTTATTAATAATTAATTTTGATTACTTCAATATTAAATTAAATTATGCATGATCACTATTAAAATTAATATACTAAATAATTAAATAATATATACACGAAGAAACACAAACCAAAAATTTCAAATAAACAAACATCTTTTTTACTAAATTTGAAAATAAAAATTAAAAATTGAAAACAAACCCATGTAAACTTTCTATATTATGAAATTTGTTGCCACTCTACACTAGTTACGATAAAAAAGAATGCTCACATATTAAAAAGTAGGTTACAAATTAAATGCTTTATTGGACGAGGACCTCGATAGTCAATACTCATTCGAACGTCCACATTCCATTAAAATTTTAATATGCAATTACATCATTAATTATTAGATAAAATTAAGTTGGTGATGAAATCTTCTGTACTTATATTTCTGTAACACAATTTTATCAACATAAATATATGAGATTTAAAGAAATGAGTGGATATAATTATATAGAACAAAGTAATGAGTACAAAGGATTTTGTAATTTTGTTTTCTTTACTTTAAATCAGTCAAAACTGTAGTTATAACGTAGGAAAAGAAAGATGATTCTTTATAACGTAGTTAGAGGCACTCGAATTAACATAGAAATGCAATGCTGACCTAATTTGTGAATATTGACTGGTTAAGTAAAAGCCATAGGTCACATTCTTCGTGCCTCCGCACTTGGCGTCGAGGCAAATGCCGACAAAGCAGAAGAGGATGGGAATTTTCAGGCCCAGATATAAAATATAAAATCAGAGAAAGAGAAAGGCAGGAGAGACTCAGACTCAAACTCTCGGACTCAGACAGCCAGCATCTCTTTGTCCTAGGGGCTGCCACGTGTCATCCCAACGCCCATTCCCCTCTCTCCCTATATATTATCCAACTCGACTCAGAACCACAACTACCATTTGCCTTCCACCACCAACTGCCACTTTCCCTTTCTCTCCGCGCCCATGGACGCGGCACTGCAGCTCGCCTACGCTGGACTGGAGCCCTCCCGCCTCACCTTACCCACTACTCGCTATTCTTCTCTCAACAGAATTCCGGTTCACAGACGCTCCAACTCCAAACGGGTTTTTGCTGTGGCCACTGAACCTAAGCCCCCACGGAGCCGACCGGCCGAATCATCTTCCCCGCCCAAGTCTCTTAATGGCTCTTCCTCGTCTCCTAATTCAGTAGCTGTTAACGGGGTTTCTTCCAAATCTTCTCCGTCTAAACCTGTCAACGGTGTTTCTACGGTGGGTTTGACCTTTCAGTGTTGTGTTGACTTTCACATTAAATTCTCACTCTCTCTCCCTCTCTCCCTCTCTCTCTCTATATATGTTGTGTATGTTTCATTAGTATGTCGTTGATGAGTTTCATAACTAAAATGTCTGGTAGAGGATGGGAGAGGTTTCGCAGGAGATCAAAAGAGTGAGGGCCCAAATGGAAGAAAATGAACAGTTGGCCACGCTTATGAGAGGGCTTCGTGGGCAGAACTTAAGAGATGCTCAGTTTGCAGATGACACTGTCCGACTTCGCCTTGTTGAGGTACGGTTACTTTTTAATTTTTGTAAATTAGTTCTTTTCTACTTATTGTCCATTCTACGATAGATTGCTGAAGATTTATGGTTGCTGTTCTCTCCTTTTCTTTTTTAGATCTTTGTTGGCCATATGAAATGCTCGAAACCAGTCCGCTGTTTCTGCCTTTAGAATACAAAACCATGCGATGAAATCCTTTCTACTTTAACTTGGATTGTTGGTGTGCATAATCTGTAATTTTCTCATACAACATTATCTGTTCTAGTTTTTAGGATGATAAATTAAAATTGTATTCAGAAAATAACTACTGCTTCACATGCTATATCATTCCTGTGAAGCTAAGCAAACATAGGTTGTTATGGATAGAGTGATGCTGTTTCATGGTTATAAATACCCTCCTCTGAGTCTCAAAGAAACCTTCGGACGATCTTTTCTCTCTTCTGTTCCCCTTTATGTCTTTGGTAATCTATAATTTTATCTTCCGTCTGCTTCTGCACTGCCTTCACAGCTACTTGAACTAGCTTACTTGTGTTCATAATTTCAGGTAGATGAAAGCAGTGAGTTCTTACCTCTGGTGTATGATCCTGCTAGTATATCTGCTTACTGGGGAAAACGACCTCGTGCTGTTGCTACACGAATTGTCCAGTTACTTTCTGTTGCGGGGGGTTTTCTCTCACGTCTTGCTTGGGATTTTGTAAACAAAAGGGTCAAAGAGGTATTGTATCTTGCCTGCTTCTTGTTTGTTTTATCATCTTCCAATTCAAAAATACATGCGCTTTATTATGTGCCAGTATTTATGTAATCGTTTAGGTGTGCATTCTTGCATGTGCATTGGTTGTTTGGTAGGTAAAAACTAATTTCCAAATATCTTTTGAAGTTTGATCCCACCTATTTTGACCATAAGTAAATGATAAAAAATATTGAAGGGTACAAAAATTATATGTATTCCTTGTGCAGTTAACATTAGCCAGGAGGTTAAAATATACATGTGACAGTTCTATCTGCACAATAACTCATGATAGACAAAAATCCTAACATAGCGATTTGAGGCTTGAATTTTGGGGTCAAGGCTGATATTGTTCATCAATCTTAATTTTGACTGCTAATGAAGACTCTCTAACAAGAAACAAATGGATTTTAACTTGATTGAATATTTGTAGGGTAATGCAGCCAAAAATGTATTGGGAAGCTTCATGTTTTGTTTTCATACATTCCTTCATAGTTGTTGAACAACACATTACCTGATCATTTTGGTTGGTGTAAACCGTTAATATGTTGTTGGCTGAGGCTTATTATAGCTTATACGGAAATAAAATTTGGTGTGAGCTTGAAACTTGGCTGTTCTACCATTATATAAACCAATTACCAATGGGTTAATTTTTTGATGGAGCTCAAGATTAGATTGTGTATGAACTCTAACAGAAAACAAATTGAAGGACAATTCATAAGAAACAAGTGCATAAAGTAACATGAATTTGGTGCCCCTCCCATAATTTTAATCATATTTTCCTCTCTTATTGCTTACTCTTTAAGGCATACAAGTATAACAACTCCTTCACTCAAGTATACACGCATGCCATACCGTAGAAACACTTTTATTGTTGGATAGCAATGTTATGATGTTGATAGTTGGAATTGTTCTGAAGCATTCTTAGACTTCACTCATTTGTTTAAATTTTTTTGTCGAATGGTTTCTTGATATGGTGTCAAAACATTAAACCCCCTCGGCAAACTATTAAGAAAATGATTTTGAATCATGGATTGAACCTTCCAAATTGGATTTGGACCCATGGCATTATGTTTTGATATGTTAATGAGATTGTGACATCTCAAAAATGGGAGATATGGATCTTAGACTATGATTATCAGTTCACTGTGTATTTCTTGGGCTTGTGGTTTAATGCCTTAATGCCATTGCTGGACTAATTTGGGCTTGAAGCTTTCCGAAGATATCAAATCCTTTATAATTGATAGATCTCAAATTCAAACTACTATGCTCATTTATGGCGATTATCACTTTTTATGATTTAGATGTTGCCCAACAGTTTAGGCTTTTGACTTGAATGATTTCTTTAGACGTATGATGGCTTTCACTTCAAGAGTCCTCATACTTGTAGCATCTTTCTGGAAATGGAGGATGGTGGCTTTGTCTAGTAACATGTCGCATTTCAGTTAGTTATGTTTGAGCATGAGATGCTTAAATGACTTTGCATTGCTTCTGCCAGCATCAGATCCATGGATGCATATTTATGTCATCTTATCATTATCCCATTTTTTGATGACCAGAATGAAGTTACTAGAGCCATTGAGTTGAGGGAAATTATAACGTCATTGGGTCCAGCTTATATTAAACTTGGTCAAGCATTGAGTATTCGACCGGATATATTGTCACCTGCTGCTATGACCGAGATGCAAAAGCTTTGTGATAAGGTACAATCATACTGTATCCCTTCTTTGCTTTCTTGTGATTATTGCACTTACTATTAACCCATCCTGATTGGTACCTTATTTTATTACTAAATATTGATTAAAAAGTGTCATGATCCTAATGTTTGACATAACTGAAACGAAAACTTGAAAGATAAGAATCTACTGCATTGCCAGCTCTAAACTAATGCATTCATCATCTAGAAAATAAGTAATGTTCATTGTAGTTTCAATCACAGAACGTACTGATACAGGATTGTTATTCATTCATGGTCTTGTTACTTATATTTTCAGTCCTTTCATATTGTGTTGAACTTGTACATCTTTATTTCTTCATGTTTTTCAAAATGATTCATCCCCACTTGTTGTCAGTGGAGTGATTTGGTTTTGTTTCTTTTGTTGCTTGCATGACAAATGCCTGAATGAATGAAGCTGCCCATGGTTGATATGGATTTTACTCTCTTTTCTTATTAATGTGTTTGGACTTAGAAATCATTTTCACCAAAAGGTATACTCATGATGATCTATGTATTAAGTTTCTGGTTTAATATTGCTATTTCTTGTCTGCCTTTCCCGTAATTTGGGCTGCTTCCTTTCTGTAGCTGATTTTTTCCTTCTTTTGGCTTTGACGATCTGAAGGTGCCGTCATTTCCTGATGATGTAGCAATGGCTCTTGTTGAGGAGGAACTTGGTCAACCGTGGCAGAATGTTTACTCCGAACTTTCTTCTTCCCCAATTGCTGCTGGTAATCTCAATCTTATGAGATTCTAAGGAGTGTTTCTCTGCAATTGTTTGATTGTTTCAGATTTCAGTAACAGGATTTCTGTGGCAGCTTCTCTTGGACAGGTGTATAAGGGTCGGCTAAAAGAAAATGGAGATCTTGTGGCTGTTAAAGTACAAAGACCCTTTGTTCTTGAGACAGTCACTATTGATCTTTATATTATTCGGAATCTTGGATTGGCACTCCGCAAGTTTCCCCAGGTGTTTTTTTTGTCAACTAGCCAAGGGATAGACACATCTAAAATTTATCTTGACATTCATCTTCTGCAGCTGAAGTAACGTTCTTTGTTATTACTACAGATATCTGTTGATGTTGTTGGATTGGTTGATGAATGGGCATCTCGGTTTTTTGAGGAGCTGGACTATGTTAATGAAGGAGAAAATGGGACACTCTTCGCTGAAATGATGAAGAAGGACCTTCCACAGGTGAGTGATTACCACTAGTCTTATTTATGGCTCTTGAGTTTTATTCAACTTCCCTTGTCAGCTTAATCATATAAAATTGCTGATATTTATGCATTTAGTTTCAAAATAGTTTTTTAAGAAGCAAAAGAAAATAATAAGGTTCTTTCTCTCTCTCTTGCAAGGATCAGTCATTTGTGCAACATTGTGTTTAACACCTCTAATGACATAATTTTTGCCTGACATTGTCATGAATAATTTTACGGTGTAGCTATTGAGGCAAAATCATTATGCCCAATTCAACACACACTTCTGTGTATTATACTGGGATATTCTTGATGATACTGTTTCAACAATAAACCATCTTATACTTTTACTGTATATGCGTTGGTTAAAGCATTCAACATTTCTAAGTATTGCGTTCCAGGTTCTTGTGCCAAAGACATATCATAAATATACCTCAAGAAAGGTTCTTACTACAGGATGGATCGAAGGAGAAAAACTATCACAGAGTACAGAAAGTGATGTTGGAGAGCTTGTCAATGTTGGAGTCATATGCTACCTGAAGCAGGTAATATGCTTCAGTCATACTTCATGGTTTAACACCACACTTATAATCATTAAATATTGATTTCTTATAAACCATTGTTTTTTTTTGATAATATGGTTTGCAGTTCTTGTTATTTAGCCTGTAACATCTATGTTGTTCTCTTTAGTTGATTCTGTGCTGACTTATCTCACTTATTGTTCATGTTGCATTTATCATGCACAATGACTGAGTCCTTGGTTTGCAGTTGGAATGGTTAGATTATTTCTCTTTTGATGGACTCTGCCAATCTCCAGTCTAACTCAAACTGTAAAAATTGTCTTGGAATCATGTGAAGATAAGTAGGATATAATTTGATTAGAACTGTTCTGTATAATATGCTCTAGCTTGTATTTGTGCATATGGGCACATACTTTCAACAAGCAGTTTTTATGAATTCCTATTTCTTAGTTTTTGATTGTGTGTGGTGATACATATCCTTTGGTTTGGATGATCCTCAACTACGCATCTCATTTCTTTATTCACTGGAATGTCAGTTACTGGATACTGGATTTTTTCATGCTGACCCTCATCCTGGGAATTTGATCCGCACTCCAGATGGGAAGCTAGCTATACTTGATTTTGGTAACAATTTACTTCATAAGTGTGTGAAAGATCATCTTTCAACATGGTTAGCAGCATCCCTTGCATGTCTGAACTCATTCACTTATCACGGTTGATATATATTTCATACTAGAGTAAGTTAACAAGCTTTATTAGATAAAGGAATAACTTAAAAGGAGAAATTCAGTATGGCTTCTTTTTCCTTTCAGTATGTATGGAGTTTGTATTCAATGTATATTACCAATGAAAACGTTGTTAATTACATCTGAAGGAGGAAACCATGTGAATGAAAATTAAAGCTTAAGAGATCTTGTTCAGATACTATTCATCAGGTGACATAAATATTGAAATTTGATCTTCAAAATTTGCTAAAAAATATCACGCATAGGGGCATGTTTGTAGGAACACTACTGTTAGAGCCTCATGAACTTTGACTCTCAAGTCTAGTATTGTGAACAGGAAAGGAGTAGCTATATTATGTTTCTCCTTGTTATTGATTTTAGATAATTGTTTCAATGAAATTGATCTTATAAATGCCATGCATGTTTTCTTTTCATTAACTTTCCACCACTTCAGTTATTGATTTCTGAGGAAGCGGATGCATTGCTCTTCTTGTTTCTTCCTGTCACTATGACAATATTTTTACTTTCACTGTAACAGGTCTAGTTACAAAATTAACAGATGATCAAAAGTATGGGATGATTGAGGCAATTGCTCACCTTATACATCGTGATTATGGAGCGATTGTTAAAGACTTTGTCAAACTTGATTTCATTCCTGAGGGAGTAAATTTGGATCCCATCTTGCCAGTCCTAGCTAGGGTATTTGATCAAGCACTTGAAGGTGGAGGAGCAAAAAATATCAACTTTCAGGAGCTAGCATCAGATTTGGCACAGATAACATTTGATTACCCATTCAGGATACCACCTTATTTTGCTCTTATAATAAGGGCAATAGGTGTATTGGAAGGCATAGCTTTGGTTGGTAATCCTGATTTTGCTATTGTTGATGAGGCTTATCCCTATATTGCGCAGGTATGAGTTTTATGTGACTATAACCTTGTTTTCTGGACATATGCGAAATTTTCTCTTATGTTTCTGCATATTTTTAAGTTTATAGCCTGCCTTTTATGAAGGATAATTCAGGAAACTTGCAAAATTTTGGGGATTTCTTATATTTTGTCCTATTATCAGAGACTTCTCACTGATGAATCACCTCGCCTAAGGAATGCTTTGCGCTATACAATTTATGGAAAATCTGGTGTATTTGATGCTGAAAGATTCATTGATGTTATGCAAGCTTTTGAGAATTTCATCTCTGCAGCTAAAAGTGGAGGTGGAGAGAATCTGAATGGAAACATGGCTGAACTTGGTATTTTGCAAAGCCCAACTAGTTATATGTTGCCCATAATTCCATTTAGTGCATCTCATCCACCGCAGCCTATTCGAACAAGGGCAGCCTTAGCATTTCTGCTTTCTGACAAAGGGAACTTTTTTAGAGAGTTTCTTCTGGATGAGGTATCAGGATTGCTGATATTGTTGTTGTAGTTCTAGTGACATATTATCATGTGAGTTCTGTGTCCCATATTCCAACTATTTTATGTGGCACAGATTGTTAAAGGCATTGATGCTGTTACAAGGGAACAGTTGGTACAAATAATGGCAGTTCTTGGAGTTGGAAATGCTACCCCTGTTTTTAGCATGGTTCCTGGGATCTTTAGACCTTCTACCCTATTGCCCACCATAACCGAGGAGGATAGAGTTATCTTAAACAACGTAGAAAAAGTTGTTCAATTCTTAACCGAAGGAAGTTCAATATCAGGGACATCAAAGCAGGTACGTGCATTTGTATTGAACTAAGAAACTTTGAACTCCACATTCTAGGTGCCTTTTGTTCAGTAGAAGTTGTAGTGGTTCCGTAGATGAGTTGACGAAAATAGGAAGGGAAATACTATTACAGATTATTAGGCTCCGTCCTGATGAGGTTTCTATCGGAAATAAGTTTCTTAAAGGTGTAGTAACTAGTCTTTAGTTGCGTTCCCATAAAGATTGTTATCTTATGCTTTCTTCCTTCTTCTACATGGTCATGCACAGGATATAAATGTTGCTCAGGTTGTGCAAGAACTTCTGCCTGTTTTGCCAGGCATAACAGCCACAGTGCTCCCAGAAGTGATCAGTCGGCTCGCTTCTCGAAGAGCAGCTCGCTTCATACGAGATGCACTCTTGCAGCGTTAAGAACTGCTTCTGCTGTTCTTTTCGATGGACATTAAGAACTGCTTCAGAAATTCAAATTTGCCTAACTCTGTTAGCACATTGAAGCAGTTTTATACATCCCAGATCTCAGTTGTAGAAAATTTCCCGAGTGGAGCTTTTCACTTTGGTCCTTTTAATCTCTTCTATTTTCTCCTCCGAGAATCAGAGGGGTTGACAAACATGAGAAGGAGAGCAGTAACGATAGTGGGGGTGCCTAGTGGTGGCTGTGTTTGGTGAGGGGGTTGGTGTTGTGAGCAATTTTGTTCAACGCATCATAAATGTCTAAGGTGTATTTATGGAGTAACATTTACTTTTAAACTATAATACAAAATATATTCCACTTAAACAATGTATAGAAAATCTGCAGTAGTCCTTTTGACGATCAGAATCATTAATTTTAAGTTAGTTAATACCTTAGGCTTGTTTGCATGGCCATGCTAGAGTTCTGAAGTGTTTCTTTAATTTTTAGGCGTTTTTAAGAGTTACCAATTAAGAAATTAATGCCATGACAAAAAGTTCTTAGACATTCAATCCATAAATAAATAAAAATTTAAACAAAAAGATAAATCTGAAAATTTGATTTTCATGACTAATTAAGTGAAACATTTAGGCAGAAAAGAACACACTATTTCATTCCTTTTCAAACTCTAAATGTATTTAATTATCCCTAATCTTTTATTTATGAAGGTGGATGTGTGAGAAATGAGGTAAGTATCGTTAAGTAATTGATATCATTCATTAATTTGTCATTGCAAATGACATCATTGCTTTCACCACAACTGTGAATGATATGTTTAAATCACATTTATATTAAATATAACAAAAATTTAATATAGTTAATGATACTATGTTAAGAAATGTTTTATCTCTTTACCGATGAGAGTCTCCTGTCGAGAGCTTCAGTTTCGGTTAACCATCGTCAACCTAACCTTTTGAAATCTCTAACCACCTCCGACCTTTCCACACCATTTCCTTTCCTGTCATCCTAGGTTACACTTCTCCTCTCCAGTCGACATCCTCGCAGTCCTCCTCCGTCCTCCGTCCTCCGTCCTCCTGCCTTCCACCTTATTCCTTCTTCCCTCCTCCTTGTTACGCCCTGTTAGCTCATTTCCTTTCTCTCTGCTACTCTGACCATCCTCAACATCTTCTGTAGATTGCCCATGCTATTATGGCTTTGGCCCCTTACACTACCAACTGTTCTATTCCTCCAGCTTCTTTGGACCCTCCACTTCTTAACAGTTCCGACTTCCCACCATTAGGGAAAGCTTCTGTTAAGAATCAGCAGGGAATGGAGAAGGAGAAACCCACTTGGAGCTCGATTATTGGAGACTCTGGAAATCTAGGGAGACTTCGATTTGTGGAGACCAATGGGGACAAACCAATCCAATCACTGATTGAGGTGTTACAGCAAGGTGCTTAGAAGTGGCGAACCACTTTTATGGGATTTTTTCTGGAGAAGTGATTAGCTTTTCCAGTTGTTAACAAGTGGGCTAATTCTATATGGAGGCTTAAGGGATTAGTGAATACAATGATAAACGAAGATAAATTATTTGTCTTCCAATTCAACACTGAAGAGAATGAACAGAAAGTGCTGGAAGCTGGGCCTTAGCACGTAATGGGGCATCCAATTCTGATTAAGAAGTGGCAACTTGAAGTTACCTTGGATAGGAATAGGATTAAGTCCTTACCGTTATGGGTTAATATTCACAAGGTTCCTTTGGAGTATTGGTCTCCAGAAGGGATGAGTTACATTGTTAGTAAGATAGGCAAACATTTAGGACTTGATGAGAATACGACCTTATTGAAGCGGATTGGGTTTGCTAAAGTTTTTATTGATGTAGATATATCGAGGAAGTTACCAAATACCCTGAGAATCATAAAGCTAGATAAGAATGGAGATCTTATAGAGGAAACAATCAGAATAACATATATGTGGAAACCGAAGATGAAAGAAGAGAAGCAGGTTTGGAAAAGGAAAGAACAGAAGGAGGGACAACAAACGAATGTAGCAAGCACAAACCAAGAGAAGGATCTCCGTGTTGATGGAGGGCTATCTCTGGAAGTACAAGTTTCGCACAACCTGTCTTCGAAGGAGAATTATGAGATGGGACATGGACCACTGGAAAAAATTTAGGAGGAGCTTCATATGGTAGCAAGTGGAGTACCGATAGTGGGGGATACTCAAGGCCTCGAGGAGGGGTAGCTGGTGATGAGTTTGGCACCGAATGATATATCAGTCAATAAAATAGGACAAGTAGAAGGGACTATCGGCACTCCGGTGATGGAAAAAGGGGAAACTTCTAGCATCAAAAGTGACCTAATAAGTATAACAGTGGGGTTGCAAAGAAAGCATAAGAGAAGAATGGTTGGTAAAAAGAAAAAATGATAGGTTGCAGTATGGAATGTTAGAGGCATTAATAATTTAAATAAACAACTTGTAGTTTAGGAGTTCATCAAGAACAAGAAGTTAGATTTTATTGGTTTATTAGAAACCAAAATAATGAGGGAACAACTGGAGAAGAGTTTATGGTTCCTAGTCAGAGGATGGAGGGTTTTGAGTAGTCACGCTCATCATTTCAATGGAAAAGTGGTCATAGGCTTCAATCTTGAGACATTGGATGTGGTACAGCTTATTGAAACAGATCAGTTGACACATTATGATGTCTTGCTTAAAGCTACTGAGATCAAGATTGCCATTACAATCTTGTATGTAGCCAATTGTAAGTTCCAAAGACCACAAGCTTGGCAAGATATGGAGAACACTAGCCATCTTATGAGGTTGCCGTGGATGGTGTTAGGTGACTACAATTGTATCCTCAAGTCTGAAGAAGCAAGGAGTGGGAGAAGTTGAAACCAAGTTGATTGTCGAGAACTTCAAGAGGTGGTGGAGAGAACGGAGTTAGCTGATCTGAAATGAGTAATGCTTATACTTGGACCAATAAGCAATCAGGAGATTGGTTTTTGCTGAAAAAATTGGACTGATATATGGTTAATGACAAGTGGATAGAGACCTACTGTGATACCCACATATCCCCTGGGAGGATATGCAATTGCCACACAATTAGAACCGAAACAATCCAAACATACGAAACATTTCATATATGCATTTCCATAATCTCAAGTAAACATACATTACATATCATCACATGTGATTTTTTTTTTCAACATAACATATCATTCATACTGTGCTTATCATAATACATACCGTAAATTCTAAAATCAACCAACCTATATTAAAGTTATTACAAACCTTCAAACAAATTCAAATTGTTTCATTTAACATATACAACTAAAAAACAAACTCAAATACACATTTTGACAATCAAAACTCAATCTCCTTTGGCCATTGTAGTTGTCTTGTCTCAGTCTTTATAACCTTCTCTCTGACTCTACACGGGGCAAATCCACTGTGCTAAGCATGTAGCTTAGTGAGTAATAACTAAATTATATGAAACAACAACTGATATTGAATCATGTTATAGTATAAGCATCTCAAACATAATGAATTTCAATAACTCAACTGAACATACAGAATACAGAACTGATTATCAAAAAAGGGTGTTAACCCATTAGATCAAATTTTCAGATTTGCTTCATACCAAA
>JAOQMP010000210.1:51794497-51805519 GCA_027563575.1 Erythroxylum pedicellare
AAACTAATATTTATTTTATATATTTTCAATTATTAAATCAAAATTGATTTGAAATTTAATTATATTTATTAATAATTATTAAATTAAAATTGTGATTATTATTTATTATTATGATTTTTGGAGATATCATTAAAAACATACAATACAACTGTATAATATGACAATAAACTATTTTGTAATTTTTAAAAAAATTTAGAGACTATTTTATAAATTTAAAAAATTATTCGAAACGGTACTCGATATTAACCGATACCAGTACAATACCGTACCAAGACTCAATCCGATACCAGGTCCGATATAGTATTCGTAACATTAGTTGAAGAGGATGTAAGGTTTTATAAAAAAGTTGTCGTAAAATTGAGAGAGAAGGAAGAGATAAATTGGCTAGTATACTCTTTAGATTAAATTCATGAGGAAAATAATCTAAATAACAAGGGGGTCTTGGAATTTAGAATCTAAATAAAGTGTTACTACTTTCTCTAGATTGGAAGAATTCATGCCAACCAAACAAGGCCTCTATGTATTGTTGACATTTTAACTGAACGATTAGGAGATATAAGTACTGATTTAAGACCTTTAGGGCAATGTTAAAAATTATCTTTAGTGTATGCTTTAAATGATATAAAATCTTCATCGAAATTAGATATCATGACAACAGTAAACATTTATGTTGACAAACCATTTTTAAAGATCCAAATATGCTTAGTTGATCTAGGTTGAGATAAGAAGGGATTGTATTGTGAGGATGAAGCTTGTATAAATCTTTAAGATCTTGGATATGATACATAACAGTCAAATATACTAAATGGTTCACCTAACAGAATTTAGTGTTTGTGATGCACATCCAATAATGCCTCACTTAAAGATAGGAGTAAAGCATGATCCTGTAATTTATAGGCCATTCGATAGTGCAAGGCAGCTAGCACCAACAGTATGTATGTGTGTCTTTTATATTTTTTAAGCCACTTTAAATGTCGAAACAACATTCTTTACACTATTTTTAAATTTTCATGTCGGAAGTTAAAAAAATAAAATTTTGTTACTAATTTAAAAAGAATCTATTTATAAATATAAATAAATTATAAAATGAGTTAAAAGACGAAATAACATGCTGTGCTCTACTTGATAAACACATTATTCTTGTCTTAAACACACATCAGGAACCAAAATAATGAAATAATTTAAATTAGTTTTAACCTTTTAAGTACATTATTCACACAACCTAAATGCCTTGCGTACCAATAAACGGCGTGTATAAGTCTATGAATTGGGCTTTATATAACTTCTAAGTTTTGGGGTTGTCAAGTATATACTATCAACTACACTTGGGACTTGCAAGCAAGCTATCGTGTGCTTAAGTGGATATCACACTTATGGAGACTTCCTATTCTTTCTTTCTTGTCTGCAAGGAGTGGCATAGTAATAATAACCTTTTCCTGAACAAGTACATCACCAGAATCTCAATCTTTGTATTCAAGATTCATTTTCCAACTCTCCCAGATCAAGAAAAAGATGTTTATTATGTACAAATTTAGTCAACTGTCAAAGAAACTAGTCTCAAGAAAAAAGTGGCAGTCTCTGCTCTCCGGAGGCATATTGAATAATACTTCTCTTAAGCTGCGGTATATGGTGAGCAGCATGAAGTGCAGCAGCTCTTACTATATTTAGAGGCCCAAAATCAACTGAGTATGCCTTCTGAAAGCCATCCAGAATTGCCATCATTGAAACATTTGACGGTTTCCTCTCTGCTTCATATTTTTTCAACAGTGATATCTGCATAAGTCAAACAAGTGTTTCCTGCATGTCAAACTTTATCATCAAAGAAAATGAAGCAGACCAGATTATTTGAGATAAGTGAGGAAGTTATAGCCTCTCTCTTCTTCTGTTGTTTATTTTTTTCCCCTTATAATTTTGCTTTCATTTTCATAGTGCTAGTTGTTAGTCATCTTACAAAACTCTGCTGCCAAAATAGAAAAAGCCCTAAACCAGACAAATGCTTTGCACTTTCTGGATGATACAACAACAAAAATATCTCAAATGAAAAGTTACCAACTCTATTAAGTTCAAAATTATATTCATTCTCAAACATGTGATTTCTGTGGGCGATTAATACCACTTATTAACAGAAATTATCAACATAAACAGAGATGACTGACACGAAACTGATATACAGAAAACATACAAAGATGAGGTCGGAGTAAAGAAATTCTCACTTGGATGGATTATTTAATTTGAGGCATATAGTAAAAAGAAAAAGAAAAGCATGATAATCCATGAAATTCGAAGCAGAACTAAAAGATTCATGAGATAGATTACCTCCCCAATGTCCATGCCTATGGCAATGCCCTCAGCAATGATTTTAGAAAGGCTCGATGCATCTCCAAAACCCAAATTAACTCCTTGACCAGCTAAAGGATGAACGCTGTGTGCTGCATCACCAATCAGAACAGTGCGTTTTGATGCATAGTGATTAGCATGCTTTAAAGATAATGGAAAGACCATTCTTGAAGAAGCCAACTTGACCACTTTGGGAGGAATTTCAAATGACTGGTTAGTGGATAATGTTACATTTCGACTAGGCCATGAAAACAAGTCTGCCATATCTGAAACACTAGACTTAGGATGAGGACCGTATCCATAATCCAATGCGTGATTTACAGCTTTGACAAAATCATCCTCATTCATTGTTTTGTGATCTGATGACTCCTTTGGACTCATAGTCCAAACGATATTGCTGAACCTGTCCCCCATTGGCAGAAGTGCAATAGGACCAGACGGAAGAAATCTTTGCCATGCACACCGATTCTCCACAAGATGCTCTACAGTGCATATGACTGCATTCTGAGAGTAGTTCCACCCTGTTGTTTTAAATCCCGCCAACTCCCTAACCTGTGACTTAGATCCATCAGCTCCAACCTGCAATCAAGGTAATATAACTTGAAAGTGACCAATATGCTTTGGAAAGAATTTTCTGGTAGGTCTTTGCCTAGCTAAAGAACAGTTTTGGGTTAACAAACAAAGCAGTACCAGAATTTCATTAGAGAATGCAAGTTAATTACCACCAGTTTTGCATATAAGCTGCTGCCATCACTCAGTTCTAACTTTGCTAGATCTCCCCTAGCATACATTGCCTCCATGGATGAAGCTTTGTCCAATCCTGATGATGAAGAACTTGAACACAGAGACATTGAAGCTAATCGAGAATTATAAATTGTCTTCTGGAAATCCGTGTCCTGTAGGTTTAACACCTCAGTTTGATGAACTATAGAAAGAACATCAAGTGAAAAAAATCAGGAAAGGAGAGGGTGAGAGGATATGCAGAGGACTTTGGAGAAAGAATTTTTTTCTTCTCTCAATTTTTACTCGTTTGAAGTAAACAGACCTACGTAGGAAATATGAAAACAGGTGCAGAAAAGAATGCATTGTCAATATGATTATCATCATCACTATCATAAATATCATAATTCTTTAACTGATTTCATTTATTCTTCCAGAAAAAGGAAAGGAAATAGAAAAAGAAGTGAAACAACATACAATCCCCTTGCCCATTGCTTGCAAAAGAAGAAAGAAAAAGGGACAAAAGAAAGAAATATAAAAATGCCAAAATGAATCTAGACTTAGAAGCACTGAAACGTTTTTTTTCTTTTTTTTCTTTCAAAAATTAATAGATTTCATTATAAGAAAATATATACAATCTAGAAGAAAAAACTAGTATAATCCATAGAATCTAGATTACAAAAAATTATGGTTCCTAGTAATTGTCTACATCTTGAGATCGAGGGAACTTGCGAGACCACTTAGTCCAGTATTACTCCAATCCCCTGCTGCTCATCATGTTACTTATCAGATTTGCAACTATTCCTCTGGCTAACATGGCCAATCTACAATGTAGGAAGATGGCCTGAAAAACCATCTCATTGCTTTTACTTTCTTGTTTGAATACTCTGCAATTACATTTTTTCCATATGTAGTACACCAAGGCTGCCCAACTTAACCTGATAGCTTTGAGATCAGCTGCATTATGCACTCTAATTTTCCCCAGCCAATCAATAGCTTCACTTCAAGAATCCGTTGGTCAGACCACGTTGAGTATATTTTGCAACCGATTTTAGACTTGTCTGATATACTTGCATCTAATCATGAGGTGTTCTAAACTTTCTAGTTCCTCATTACATAACTCACAGTTCAAATTGCTAATGGAGAATCTAATCTTATCCCTTGTAAGCAACCCTCCACTAATTCCCAAGAAGCACTGAAACATTGTACCATCACCCAAATTTTTATGCCAAAAGATTTGGCAAATTGACTCAACTTTTATTCCCTAAGGAGTTTTCGATATTATTGGAAATTAGAATTGAGGTTTTATTCCAATCTCTATGAAATTTGTTGGGAACTTCAGTATTATCATAACTTCCTTACTGATGTCCTAAGAGACCACTTAAGTGATGTTATGGGTATCTACCCATTAGATCATATTAAGAAGATGAGAAAAAATGACTGAGGCAAGTATGCACGTGTACTTGATATGATCAAAGTATTGCTAGGTCTTTGAGGTGTTTTAACATGCTTTTTGCATGTAAGCCTTGAGTTAAAACGGCTAATCCAACATCTTTCTTTCATCAAAAGCTGAGGCCAAAAATGTGTTCCACCCATGGTACTATAGTCAAATTCCTAAGTCATTGAAGGCATCACAGCTTCACCATAAGTTTGTCCTTCATTTTGAATGCAAGCGTAGTATTTCAATTCCTAGCAAAAGTTTCAATTTCATAAAAAAGAGTTGGGAGAGTTCACGAATACTTACACCTTTTCCTTAGGCATACATCAAGTGTTGACAAGATACTATATGGATCCAGTATATAAGTTTTCCTTCCTGTGTTTATAACTAAAATCATGAGTTTGATCCAACAAAGGACAAGGATAACGATGTTGTTAGTCCTAGAATAGCAGGATGTTATCCTAAATGTTGGCTTGCATGTACCTTGCACAATAGGTAATAATTTTCATTTGTTGTTGTGAAAGTTGCTTTAGGTGATTCTGCCATCAAGTGTACGTCCACATACACAAAGCCACTAAATATTAATATTTATTATTAGGCTAGCGTATCAAACATAATCACGAGATCCCTATTTACAAAGGACATTTTTTCGATAATAATCACATTATTAAATAGGATACTAGAGTATTCTATTAAATACTTCTACAATAAATATGCGAGATCTTCAAACCTCCATCTTAAACTAGTAAGGGGATATTTCTCGTTTCTAATATGCATTTGAATTTTTTGAAATATATCCATCTACATTCAACTAAAGATATTTTTCTTTTCCTTTTTTTTCTCAAAACACAAGGACGATTCTATATTCTATATTCTATGTTTTATTTTTATTTCTCTTTTTATTGTGGAGAAACCTTACAACTCAAAAAGAAGACTTCATTTGTTGTCGAGCCATTGTGATCACGACAATACCACAAGAATAGAGATTATGCAAGGGAGTCGGAGACAAGATTGGTCCTAGAGGTCGAATTGAGATCTTTGATGGCAGGATAAAATCTTGGCAAATGAGGGTCAATGATAGAAATTAGGACTCACCAAAGAGAATAACTTAGATCTGAGACGAATGACAGGATGAACGTATTTTGAGAATGGTTGTTGGGGAAAGGACAATGAAGAAAACAAGTCTAGCAAGGATGAAGATAAACTCATTGGAGATGGTAGAACTCCAACAGAAGATAAAATTGAGCTCATCTGATTAAGTTATGGTACTAATGAAGAAGAATAGAGGTGTAAAAGGGACAGGAGAGGGAGGACAAATAGAATAGTGGTGACGACAATGTGTTCCACAATAGAATTTTGAAGAAGGAGCTTGCCAGAAAAGAATAGATTCGACAACATGTAAAGGAATAGAGGAGATTTTGTCATGAACAAGAGAGGTAGTCGAAGAAAAAGAGGTAGAATTCATGGTAGAGGCTTGACAAGTGAGTTTGGTCAAATAAAAGGAATGAATGAATCTAATGACCATGTGAAAGGTGAGCAATAAAGTAGAAAGCATAAAGAAAATGTTTTTCATGGTTCAATCATAAGGCATATGCTCATGAACAAAACCAATAACGGCTATGTTATATTATAAGATACCTATTCATAGAAAGATCCATATTTGACAATAATGACATTACGGAATGGAATACCAATAATAATCCCACTAAACATTTCTATTTAATTACATGTGAAGTTGAGACTCTTAGGAGTTGTAATTAATAGGTTCTATATGATGGAACATTTTGCACCACGCAGTAAGATAATCATGAAATGTAGCCAAAACTCCATTGTATTTAGTTGTGTTAAACTTTTGTTTTTTCCAGACCAATTTAGAGGATGTACGATTCCTAACTTCAATTTCTACTACTTTCAATCATTGAACCAATAGACAAAACAGTTGATAGTAATTAGAGTTACATCACTATAAGAAATCTCATAATCTTTCATATACCTACTTTTGACTGGCAATAAGAATTTTGTAAATATAACAACATTTATGATCCCTTTAGATTGTTTATGTTACAAACTGAGACACTGAATTGGTCAGCTCCCTCATCATTTGAGCTTACTGAACTTTTCAGCAACACTGTCATAATTGGCACGTGAGATTAAACAAGAGGAGGAAAAGTTTGGAAAAAATGATCATTTTAGGACTTCTATATCATGGGATCTGATTATCCTATTTAGTTAGATAGCACCTGATCATAGGATCTCATTTATTTATGTTCCCTTTCTAGTTGTATCCTCTTGTAGACTTGTAAGGAATGCATAAAATATGCTCTCAAACATCAAATTACATCATGATATCAAAGCTATAAAGCTTAAAATTTTTGGAAAATTTCGATCTGGGTTTCTGGCCTTCATTGCTGACAGTCTTGTGATTCTGGCCAGCCTTAACTTTTGTTTTTTTTTTTAAGCAATTAGCCTTAATTGCCTTTAAATCGTTTTTTTTTTCTTTCATGAAGATGTTAGGGGTAGTAGAAATAACCTCTACAACACTATTATGAATTCCAAAGCTATTAACCATATAATCCACTCAGCAAACCTTTGTTTCTACATATTTCCCATGTCTAAGTAATAGAAAATTTGTGACAACTGATAGTGGTGAAGTGGAGTTTTCCAAGTTCTACGAGTGTGATCATCTCTGATTCTAGACCTACTCCTGATATTAGGTATTGTGTTTGTAAAGGCTCTAGTAATGATATATCTACCCCCTTCTAATTGTTTCATCTTTCTTGCTACATACATTATGACTACTGCTTTTAACTCTTGAATGCATCTTTATTCTGACTGCTTGCAAGTTTTGTTTTGTATGTGAATTTCTTGACAAGTGCATCTTGTTGACAAGTTGGACATCTTTTTGATAAACTGTTATTATGTTGCTACATTTTATTTTATTTGTTTTTCTGAAGTTATTGTTTTATTTTAATCATTTATTATTACTTTATTCTAAGTATTTATTAGTTTTTTTAATGTATTTAGTTATTTTATGACATCTTTTATGTTTATTTGAATAAAATAAATGAATTGTTTATTTATTTTAGTTTTATTTATTTACTTTTTTTAACCTGCGTCACTTATTTGTAGTTTTTTGTTGTATTATTACTATACTATGTACTTTTTTTTTCATTGTCACATTTGTATATGGGTCTACCGGAAACAGCCTCTTTACTCTGTAGGGGTAAAGCTGCGTACTATCAGACTCCTCAGATCCCGCATTGGTGCGAGATTCGGACTGGGTGTGATAATGATAATGATAGTTCGTTGACCATTGTACCAAAGCATAGGGGATAAAAAGATCAGTTTATTTTCAACCTTAAAACAAGTTCATCATGTCACTAGATTAATCTACGAACCTTATCTCTATCAACAAACTCACTCAAGATTTGAATTGTTATGTGATTCTTCATCATAATTATAATGTATTTCAAGACAAGGATTCAAAAAAGATAATTGGACATGCTAGAGTAAATGATGGCCTCTACTACCTTAAAGAATTTAACCAATCAAACAAGATTAAGGGTAGTTTATCTAACTCCTTTTTTTCAAAATCTTTTTCATCCAATAAAGATAAATTTTGAACCATTGCTGACTTAGACCTCCATCCTTTAGAGTTATTAAAATTTTTTCCTTCTTTATTTAAGGGTCTAAATGTTGATAGTTTTCATTGTGAAGCGTGTAAGCTTGCCAAATACAAACGTGTATCTTTTTCAATTAGTAATCAATGAAGTTATATCCCTGTTTATCTCATTCGCAAATGTTTGGTAAAAAGAATAATCTTCTCCTTTGAGAATAATCAAAAAATGAGGGTAAAAGGAGTTTAGGAGCTCGACAGGACTCTTATTGTCTAGAACACGCGAGGGTAGTCTATTGATCATGTAGGTGGCATGCAGAATTGCTTCACCCCAATAAGATTTAGGGACGTTTCCTTGAAAAAGTAAGGCCCGAGTGGTATTAAGTAGGCGTTTATTTTTCTTTCAGCCACTCCATTTTGTTGAGGGGTATTAATACAAGATGAATCATGAATAATACTATGCGATTAGAAGTAAGGAGATAAGATTTGGTTAAATATTCTCTAGCATTGTCTGTTCTAAAAACCTTTATCTTTACCCCAACCTGATTTTGAATCATTGAATGAAAATTTGAAATAACAGTCCCTACATCAGATTTTGTTTAAGGAGACATAACCATGTAACTAGAATACAATCATCAATCAAAGAGACAAAACAACGGGCTCCAAAAATATTGGGTATAGTGGATGGACCCCATATGTCACTATGAATCACAAGAAAAGGATAAGAAGTTCTTTTATTATTAATAGGAAAAGATACACGAGTAGGTTTTGCCAATTGACAAGTTTCACAATGAAATTCAGAGATATCTAATCCTTGAAACAAGTGGGGAAACATAGTTTTTAGAACTCTAAATGATGGATGACCTAGACGGAGCTAGTGCAACCAAATGGACTCTTTATTTGAAGAACTAAGGAAGGATGAAGGTGTATTTATCTTATCTTTTTGATATGGTTCAAGGTGATACAGACCATTCCATTCCTTAGCAAGTCCAATCCTCTTCCCCTTGTCCTGGTCCTGAAAAACACAGCAAGAAGGAGAAAAAATGGCAACACAATTAAGGTCATTAGTAAGCCTTTGGATAGAGATTAGATTGGCTGATAGTTTTGGTACATATAAGGCATTTTTTAGAGTAAGTGTAGGGCTCAATTTTATGTCTCCATAACCGGCAGCAGTGACTAATTCTCCATTGGCATATATGATTTTCCTATTACTTGGACTAGGGTTGTATGTGTGAAAAAACAGTGATATAGGGTAACCTCGGAGTCTATAATCCAAGGGCTATTGTAACACTTAATTTCTAAGGTGTCCGTATACAAAGAGAATGTAGGTTTACTTAAAAGAGAGCGAAGGAACATGTACCTTTCGACTGTCTAAAGGAACTCATCAAACCTCTTAATGTCTCAATCTCTTTATTTATAAGACTCCCTGCTACTGGAATCCCTGCTGCTGGATTTTCTTCATCTTCCTTCTGTTCAGCCGAATGTGCCCGTGGTCGTGATTGACCTCCTCGATTTCCCCATTCACGACTTGGTGGCTTCCTATTCAATTTCCAGCAGGTATCCTTTAGGTGTCTCAATTTTTTGCAATAAGAGCACCATAGATTATCATTATTTTCCTTCCAAAAGTTGCCCTTTCCAGATTAGTTAGGCTGGGCTTGATCACTCCTTTCTTTGTCTTGTTTATCTGCCTTTATCACCATTACTGACCCATCCATCTTCTGGGGCCCAAGCATCATGTTTCTTTTGCTCTCCTCTGCTCTAATAAGGGAAAAAACCCCTTCTAGTGAGGCCATGGACTCCCTTCCAAGAATTTGAACCCTGACTTTCACAATTCAGGGTTTAATCCAGCCAAGAAATCATAAATATGCTCTTTTTCTATGAAATTTTTCAGAAAAACAACATCTTCATGACTTTTCATCTCAATGACCTGATAATGGTCAAGTTCTTGCCACATAGTTTATAGAGTATTAGCATATTCTATGACTGATTTGTCTCCTTGCTTGTTGGCATGGACTTTGATCTTATTTTCATAGATTTGAGCAGCATTGCATGCCTTTGAATACATACGTTGAACACTATCCCAAATCTCCTTTGCAGTGGTTAAAAGCATGTACATATCACTGATTGAAGGGTCCATGGAGTCCCACAACCATGACATGATCATGGAGTCCTCTTCTTCCTATGTTTTTGTTACTAAATTCCCTGTTGCAGGTCCTGATCTTAGTAGGTGATCAAGTTGCCCTTTCTCTTTGAGATAGGTGTGAACAAAGACTGGCCACTTAAGGTAATTCTTGCCATTGAGTATGTTGGAGGCACTAACATTCTGTAGTTCCCCAATTTTCTGGATAGAGACAAATTCATCTGGGCTAGAAGTAGTGGTTTGAGCAGTTTCAGAATTTGTTATAGTGAAAGAAGGGAAAGATTGGGTAAAATAATAGTTATGGGGATTGAGAAATCTGACAAGAATGAGCAGTGATGAAGACTGACTAAGACCTTGTTTGGTTGAGGAGTTAGTAATGGAACAGGATGGAGCGTAACACACTTCCATCATTTAGTTGAGGGTTTCATAATGGAATGAAATAGAACGGAATGAGACAGAAGTGGGGGGTCTTACGTTATGTTTGATTTCATCCTAAACAGTGAAAATAAGAAATTTCTGATTTGGAGGGTTTAGGATAGAACGTAAACTAATAACTACATACTACCTAATATACCATCAATAATTTTTCTTAATACCAATTATTTCTTTTAACCTTAACCCCCTTTTTTCCAAATTCATTTATTACGGTCCATAAAAATTGTATATAATTAATAATATTTTATATTATTTCTCCTTACCTAATAATAATATTGTTATATTATTAATAATAAATTGCATATAATTAATAATAAAATAAAAAAGTAATAAAAT
>JAOQMP010000210.1:51808977-51825717 GCA_027563575.1 Erythroxylum pedicellare
GGGTCATGTGGTCTGTGACACCAGAGTCTATAATCCAAGGGCTATTGTAACACGTAATTTCTGAGGTGTCCGTATACAAAGAGAATGTAGCTTTACTTGAGAGAGCAAAGGAACATGTAGCTTTCGGTTGTCCAAAGGAACTTAACAAACCTCTTAATTTCTCAATCTCTTCATCACTAAGACTCCCTGCTGCTGGATTTTCTTCATGTTCCTTCTGTTCAGCCGAATGTGCCTGTGGTCACGATTGACCACCTCGATTTCCCCATTCACGACTTTGTGGCTTCCCGTTCAATTTCTAGCAAGTCTCCTTTGTGTCTCGGTTTTTTGCGGTAATTGCACCATAGATTATACTTATTTTCCTTCCACACGTTGCCCTTTCCAGATTGCTTAGGCTGGACTTGATCACTCATTCCTTTGTCATGTTTATTTGTTTTTATCACCATTGCTGACCCATCCATCTTCTGGGGCTCAAGCATCAGGTTTCTTCTGCTCTCCTATACTCTAATCAGGGAAATAACCTCTTCTAGTGAGAGTATGGACTTCCTTCCAAGAATTTGAACCCCGACTTGATCAAATTCAGGATTTCATCAAGCCACGAAATCATAAATACGCTCTTTTCCTATGAAATTTTTCAAAAAACATCTTCAAGACTTTTCATCTCAATGACCTAATAATGGTCAAGTTCTTGCCACAGAGTTTGCAAAGTATTAGCATATTCTGTGACTGATTTGTCTCCTTGCTTGGTGGCCTGGGCTGTGATCTTAATTTCATAGATTTGAGCAACATTGCATGCCTTTGAATACATACGTTCAACACAAGCCCAAATCTCCTTTGCAGTGCTTAAACGCATGCATGTATCACTGATTGAAGGTTCCATGGAGTCCCACAACCATGACATGATTGACCATGGAGTCCTCTTCTTCCCATGTTCCTGTTGCAGAATTCCCTGTTGTTGGTCCTGATCTTAGCAGATGATCAAGCTGCCCTTTCCCTTTGAGATAGGTGCAAACAAGAAGTGACCACTTGAGGTAATTCTTGCCATTGATTCTGTTGGAGGCACGAACATTCTGTAGTTCCCCAATTTTCTGGACAAAGACAGATTTATCTGGGCTAGAAATAGTGGTTTAAGAAGTTCCAAAATTTGCCATGATGAAAGAAGGGGAAAGATTGGAAAATTAGGTAAAATAATAGTTATGGAGATTGAGAAATCTGACAAGAATGAGCAGCAATGAAGGCTGATTAGGGCAACAATGAAGGCTATATCGAGAAAAACAAAGAATACTTCAAGAAAACCTTAGGGCTCTGACACCATATTAAGATTTCTAGGAAGACTTTTATATCTTTAGTATACACGAATACATATATATATACAACTTAATCAGCAAGAAAATAGGTATCAATCTAAACTAAACTATATCTAGAAGTCTATAGCAGAAACCCCTTGATTATAGGGATTTCTATTTCTAATAATCTTATCCCATAAGATTGATCTTATCTTATCTATATCTATATCTTCAACATCAATCATCAATTTCCGCCTCATCTCCTCTTTCCTTACTTATGAGAAAACCTTTGACAAAGGATAGTGGCTTTCTTCCTAAAATCTGATATTTTCACAAACCCCATCATTTTCTTCCCTTTTCTTATGTCAAACATTGTTATTCGAATAGTCCCAATCATCTTCATAATATGCGTCCAATTCTTGCCACAGGGTTACAAGTTAACTCTGCGATCTCCTTGCTTGGCCTTTCCATCGCTTTGTTTTTAGTTAGAAAATTTAAGAAGTCTAAATACATATATCTTTGGCTCTTGGCAAAAACATATGGGGGTTTCTAATTGCAAGTTCCACTAAATTAATCAACCAAGCTGTGATCCAACAATTTCAGACCTTCATATTGCCATATTTGGATCCTATGAAGCTGGCCTTGCTAACTCTCCAATCAAATGGCTGAATTTTCCTCTACCATCAATGGCCAATTTTCTTGTTTACCCCCATTCCAAGTATTTTAGCTATTAACTTGTGATTCATCAATTTGAAAAGGCAACTTCAAGCCAAGAAGATCGCAGCTACATTGTGCATATCATAGCCCTGGGATTAGTCACACTAAAACTATTGAAATCATTGCTGGAGGATGAGGAGTTTCTCCTTTGATCGCTCATCGCCAAAACAATAATCCATTTAAGACTAGTTTGAATTAAGAAAGAAGCAAATATTGTAAAAGAGATGTGGCTGCGATACTATAAAAAAAGAGGAAATGTAATTCTTCCTTGATTTTTCTGTAAATAGTATGAAGAATATATAGGAAGTACAATCCTAGTCACCTCCTTAAATCAAGGAGAATCCATTTATTATCTAAGCAATAAAATCCCATTAATTTAGCCACTAATTTATAGAATATCAGCTAGTTATCTCTAGAATATTAGCTAATTATCTCTAGAATATCAACAAGAACTATTACAAAAAATATCATAACTTATTAGCTATTACAAATTCAAATAGAGAATTCACATAAACATATTACAGGATTAATTACCTCAATACGTGCCAACAGAGAGCCATGAAGCACTTTATTCTCCACTACACACCTAAAGCACGAATCCAAGTTAACATCATCTAAGTGAAAGAAGGCATACTAAAAATTGATATTGGTGCGTATCACACATCAATACTCACCCTAAATTTTCTTTGTTTACATCTCTTGCATCATATTTGGTGTATCCTAAGCCAGTGTAATCCCAAACCTACATAAAAAGACCAACTATAAGTACCAATTAGTCCAGGACTGACAACGTTCTCAGGTCAAGGCATATGAACTCAAAAGATGGGTGTCAAATTTCAAGCACAAGAACAAGTTTAACCAATTTTTAAAATATGGATGACTTGGTTAGCAAAATTTTGCACTGAGGAAAATAAAAACATAAAAGAGGCAAAGAAAAGCATGGTCAATGTCAACCAATAATAAGTGCAATAGAAATCTCGGTTCTTTCACAAGTCAACAAATTTAGTTTCCAATTTCACCATCCATATGAATAACAAGCAAATAATGTCCTCATAGGCATCTCCATAAAACCAACCTTGCTGCTAATCAAACAACACTATCTAATTGAGTAGTCATATCCAATGCACTTCTACTCAATCAGAGCATAACAATAAGAATTCACATAATCAATTCCATTTTACTCAAATAGTTCCTAACCAAATCTTCTGCTTTCAAAGATTATGAAGATCAAGATCCTCTACTACCTAGCTTCCCGTGAAGAAGAATTAGCTTTAAATGGAAAATTTACACCTAATTTATATAACATGAACTAGAATCGCATCATGAAAACAAATTCAAATCAGAAATACTGGATCTATCTACAGATAAATCATTGCATTCAGCTTTTGCCCTGATATGCATTATTCCCACCGTTAACTCCAAAAAAGAAATTAATAAAACGTAATCAAAACTCCAACATCTAATCATCATTAACTTTACATTTATTTTCCAGCTCCAGGCTTATGCTCTTTTTAAAACGTAATCTCCTAACAGTGCTAGCTCCATTTTCATTTTCATCTGCAAATTATCATGAGCCTATCAAACAATCTAAAATTGTTTTTATTCATCTAGAAGGGATAGCATTAGTTTCATATATATGACAGACCCAATCCAAATAAAGTAATGTTTTCAATATCTGCACTTCCTGTTGATGATTTCATTGTTTCCAGTTTTGAACTTGTACAGGACTTTCATTTCCAAGCTCTCAGCTCTATAGTTCAATCTGTTACTAAATTTTAGTCTGATTAAGTTGCTTGAACATGAAAGACAAAATAAAAAGAGAATAAAGAGAATGAGAGGATGAGAAACTAACAGATAGCAATTGGTTCATAATTCCATGGAATCAAATATGAATTTGCAACAATATCTCTATTTAATCATTCAAGTAAGTAAAATGTGATTAAAATACCAAAGAAGTTATGTTTGCCCAATATGCATTAAAAAAATCAACAACTCTCACCTGCATCTTATCAAAATATGCATAGCGATGTTGTTGAACATACTGCCAAGCACCAACATCTGCAAATATTTTATTGAAAGCTATTGTTAGTTCTATTTCCATGTTAACAAACTACATTACTTTGAACTTATTTCAACAAAGAGCTTCAAGTTAACAAATAAAACAAAATTTCACAAGAAGAAATGCCTTATAAGTTTTGAAGTGTAACTAGGAATTAATTTATTGCACGTCAACAAGAAAGGAAAGACAACATCATATCTGCAAATTAAGGTTTCCATACAAAAGAAAACAGAATGTCATAGTGTTCAACATAATTAAATTAGGTAGCTTTTAGTAGCTTAAGTCTAAGAATACTTCAATCAGATGAAATGTAAAGCTCGTTTGACTATGTGATGATCGTTGTATTACTCAAGCAGTTGAACACTTTGACGATCAATTTCACAATTATAGCATCAATTTTTCTCCGATGTGTTAATCTTATGTTTTAATTCATCAAAAGCCACCATGCTATATATGCCTTAAATCACTAATACTTAGCTCATAGCTGACAATATTGCCAATGTTGAGTGGTCTCTCATTGCTATTAATGAAACCCAAGCACTAAATCTGAATTCCAAATCCTTCAGCTAGAAATAGTTAAAATCCACTCTCATCATTAATTGAATATAACTTGTAATTTTTATGAACTTTTCAACTTCGCCCACAATTTTAGCATAACAAAGAATTGATATTTGAGTTCCCTAGTGACAATGACAATTCCAAGCATTTAAAGCTAGCTAAGCCAGATGATTAAAACATAAGGAGGTAAATACCTTTGAGGAACGATATAGATGTTGGTGTCACAGTGCTGACTCTTGGATCTGGGGGATCTTCATTCTTGATGGATAGCTTACGCCCCAATGCGGGGTTGCTATCAATGATGGCAACAGTCAAATGCTTTGTTAGCAGCTTGGTTGCTGAAATGTTATCATCAAGCTTCATAAGTTCAAAATTCCTACTGAAGATGTCCTTGATCTTCCGGTTACAATAGAATATAATCTTTCATTAATTGAATTGAAGATAATTAAAGTAGTTGCAACAATTAATACTAAGTACTCTATAAACTATTCAAGGAATAACAGCAAAAACACAAAACCAATAAGATAATCAACAATATACCTAGTGAACAGGCGAGAGACATTCCAACCATGCCTCCTCCGACAATAGCAATGTCATAAGGGTGAACATTAGTAGAAAAGCTCTGGTTTTCCTTACACTCCTAGGAAGACAAAGAACAAAGAAGATAGGTGTTTAAAGGATTTCACTCTTACAAGAAATAATTAAGAATAACAAAAGAGGAACAGCAAGATTAGTGACAAACATAACTAGAGCTAAAGTAGGACCATTTTTTTCTACATATAAACTAATAGAAGGAACAATATAGGAGTGCCTACGAAGCAATTGACAGTCCAGTACATTCGCTTGTCCCACAAGGTCCCCTAGGAACAAGCCCCAAGTTGTATATATTAGCAGTTAACAACGAAAATGAGGACCGAAAAAGCTCCGAAGCAACTAAAAGAAAAGGGGCATAAAGCAAGAGAAAGAGAAAACAAAAGAATTAGTGAGAGGGGCAGCGACAAACGCGTCCTAGCAATGATAAATGCAAGAAATAACAATCACGATGAGGAGGAGGGATAACATTAAATCTCATTATCAATACATATAATCGAAGAAAAAGACAATGGGCGTGCCCAGGGCATAAAATCTAACCAACCATTGTGAGAAAGAGAGAGAGGGTAATAAAAAGGACAACTAAGAGATAAGATTACATGGATATTCAATTGGGTTGTAGAAACAGCACTAGATGATCTTGAAGCGGCACCACTGCACAAGTTCCTCCGCCATAAAATCCATCCGCCTGGAAGCTTCCTGGCAATTCCGCTGCATTCAACAATCATATCTGATGATCAAAATGACAGAAAGAAAAAGAAAGGAAGCAATTTCATCTCTTTACAAAGAGAAAGGTGCGCTCATTTTGCTCGTGAAAGAAGTCATAAGAGTAAGAGTTGGATGGCGATTTGTACCTGTTCATTATTTGTTGAAGAAGAGTAGCGTCGCGAAGAGAAGAGAAGTGAAAAGTGAAGGGCGAAATTGGAACGATAGGTTATGTAGCGTAACGGATGGATTGGAATCGGAAGGACTTGGTTGAATTTATTATAAAAATTGAAGGTTGTATCCTAATCAATTTAAAACTCCAGGGACTAAATTTAACTTAAATCATATACTGGAGATTCTAACATTGGCATTATTACGAATACGACCTTGGTTTATTTTAAATGCAAAGTTGACTAAGATTGAAAATAACTAAACATTTGGCCAGCTAGCATGCCACTGCCAATTTGCCATGAAATGAAATAGTTGATGAATGAAAGTAAAGGCCAAGCAAAGCAATTGTTGGAATGATAACAATTTCTCTCTCCCAGAACCAGAAACCAACCATACAGTAAAACCCCTTTTTGCTTAGAGAAACATGGAATCAATTACCTCTTTTACACAAATATCACAATTTCACCATCCTATCCTATGAAACAATCTTTGTTACCTATTTTGTGATCTTTTGACAGCTAATTTGATCTAAACATCCCACAACATATCACTCAATGATTCTGATTTCTCCCTTTCTTTGACCTGTTCTTCTCTTGCATCTTCTTTTTCTTTGCATCAGCAGTAATCCAATTATAATCAGGAGGAATAGCAAAAGGGTCTTGAACATTTTCTATCTTGCTGCTGGAACAACCATTTGATGAGCTAGGACGATGGTAAGGAGCTTTTATCCACTGAAACCAAGACGACGCAGAGGACTGCGCCACAGCTGGGCTTTCTCGTCCTACAGCAGTAGGGCTTGACGGCGGAGTTGCAAATTCATCCAATGGCTGTAATTCTTCAAACTTTGTGAATGTAACCAATACTCTGATGGTAGGAATCACCGGGATAGCTGCCTGGATAAATCGAACAATCTAACCATTACGTCAAGAAATAGATCAAATAATAAACAAGCTTAGATCATTTGAGTTTATCGCTTTTCATTGGCTGTAAATGTGTTAGGAAGTGTCAAAGGTGATACATTTCCAGATGTTAGACTTCTATCATATTAACATACGTTGACATACCTCGGTCATGATGCCAACCAACTAGGGCAAGAGGTGACTGGTTGAGGACAGGTGGTAACTCATCTGGTACTAGGACGATACGTAAACCAGTTGAAAAGTGTAACTTTTGGGTGGAAATGTTACAAGAAAAAAACTCACCGCATGGGCTGTGAATATGCATGCGATTGTTTTAGGTTACATCCTCGTATACCAGCTATAATGAAGTTGCATTCTATTGAACAAACTATCCATATCCAATTCAAATCAGTTGGCTCACTGAAACCTCATTGAGAGTGCTACGTTTTCTTCTCAGATGATCCGTAAACGAAGATGGAAGAGGGTACTTAGTTTGCAGTTCTTTCACTTAATACAGTTTTCTACTTAAATCCTTGTACTTTAATTTTTTCCCCTAAAGTAATCTTATCAGTATCACAATTTCAACAGTACAGGACACTGAAGGAAACAAATATCAAGGACCGGAAGAGATGGGACAATCATGAGAATTTATAAATTTCACATTTTATTAATTAGTTCAAAGACTGAAAAGAAATACCCTTTTATCCAATCCGTAGTGAAATTAGACTTCGTTGACTTTTTTATCAGTAGTCAAATTACATAGTAAATAGGAGTTGACTAGGAAAACAACGGAAGAGGGCTGAAAAATGGATTACGCTAAAGTGTGTTTCATAAGAAACCAGCGTCTACTTCAGCACTTTAGAAGTCAAATCCAACCATGTACAAGAATTAATTAGCTGCAGTCCCTATACTGATTAGATCCAAGAAGCTTAAAATGGTTTCATGAGACTTCTAATAATAAGGCTGACAAATAGTCCCGGTATACTATATTCAGTATCACATATGATTTTACTCAAGTTAAAAGGCAATTTCAATCTTAAGGGTATCAAACTAGATCAATACTGAAAGGGACCATAAATTCAAGAAGCCGTGCTAGATGATGACCAATCAAAAATTACCAACTCATGCAAAACCTGAATTGGAGGAATAGTTAAAAGATTAAATTTAACCTAAAAAAGAACCCAACCATCGAGAACACCATCACAACCAAAACAGACAAGATCGTTTTCTAAGTCAGTCACGAACAATCTATTTCGAATAGAAGATTAAATTTGCACTAAATAGCATATTACCATTAATTGCATGTTTAAGAACCAAATTTCCTTAACGTACCATAACAATGATTGGCCTCACCCATTAAAGAAACAGGACACCAGCGATCATTGGTTAAATCATATTTGTCAAGCAAGGAATTCGTTTCTTCAAATTACTAATATCACTCCACGCACATATTAATTGTATAAATGAAGCAAGTACATGCAAAAGCACACGATAAGCGATATTGTTGAATGACAATAAAAGTTTCCTATCTGGCTCCATTTTCTTTCCACACCCTCCTAACAAATTCCTCCTACATTTGATGCCCTCAGCCAGAGGGACCACTTGACACTGCAAACACGTTTCTAGTTTCATACAGTTGAAATAATAAGGATCGATGACTCATTTAGTGTTAAATCTTTTTGAATTTTTTCACATCAGTGTCAAACCTTTCAATATTTTCAATCAAGTTTCAAGCCTTTCTAAAATGTATCTTTTTAGTTAAAAACAATTATTCCATAAAAAAACAAGATAATATACAAGTTAAAGATGGGGGAGTTTGATATCACAAGATGTCATGAGCTTTGCTAGTACATCTTTTTGTTTATGAATTTCTATTAAGTCTCCCTAAACCCTATGGCAAACCCACCAAAATTTCTTCCAAAATTAGTACATATATATACCCCAAACATTCAGATACAGTATTCTGTTTTCTAAAGAAATGTCTTATCAGTTAAGTACACACTAAACAGATCAATGGCTCGAGACTTAATTACTGAATTCCCTCCAAAAAAATTTTAAAAAGTGGAGAAAGAACAATCCAAAGCTTGCCAACCCACAGTTTCATCCCAGACTAGAGACTCACAAATTCTGCAATCACGTCTCTTTGTGTGTGTCTCTTCTTCTGTCTATGTGTATCTCTTTTCCCAACAAAGATAATTACTAAATGACGTAAGAAGAGAACTAGAGGCATGGTTAATAAACAGAAAAACCATTAACACAGGCATAGCTAAAGGTTTGTAATGCACAATGCTTTGAATAAAACAGGAACACCACATTAATTCAGCATTCAAAATGTGACCTCACTGGGAAACCGTCACTGACTGGCGTTGTTTATATGAACCTCAAGAGTCCTAATTAGCTCCTTCAAGATGCAAACAGGGTTGTGGATTTGACTAGGCTCGAGTCCTTACACAAAGCATGGAAAGTTTGAAAGTCCTAAAGAGTGAAATATATATACATATCTAGACAGTGAAAATATAGAAGCCAATGGACATGGACAAATAACGTATATAGATAATAGATAACGTTAGGGATGGTCAAAAGTTGCGCAGAAAGACCTAAAACCAAGAAGCCTTCCATACTAGGGGCTTAACGTACTTCACTATCACTGCCAAATTAGTTTTGGCGCATATTTTCCTGCTAAGAATCTCTAGTTTTAACCACCATCATTGGTAATTCAACAAAGGATCAGGTATCTTCATCCCCCAGAAGAAAGAAAGAGGAATCTATAGGAAAGATTATTCTCTGATTTCCACTCAAGGCAAAAAATCAATAATATCAACTATTTGAAGTTGAAGAAATATCAGCCTGACCAGACACAACCCGAGTAAGATGACAACTATGGACCGGAAAATGCCCACATCTGAAGATTTTGACCTAACTAGCCTCGCATCATTATGACCCTTTATAAAGAACACTAGTTTTCACTAACTGTCAGACACATCTAAACCCACCACACAGGTTTTAGAGAAGAATAGTTAGGCTTCCAATGTAATTACCAATAAAGTTAACCAGAGGTAGGAGTGAAATGACAGTTAAAAGTGGCTGTAGAACACAACCCAAACAAATACGATGAGAAAATAGTGGAAACTGAAAATTGAAATTGTCCACCATCAGCCATATCCAGACAGAAAACCATACCTTAACTGGAAAGGTTCCCAGAGGAAGTTTTGTTGTCAATAGCTCTCTTAATCGGCGAATTGCTTTCACCTTGTTTGCAAGAATGTCGAGCAGTGGAAGAAGTTCTTCAGTTTGTAGTGGGAAGGTTGAAGAAAGCCAGAGTGTAGGCCTCAGCCCTTTCTTGTACTCGTTTTCATGGCTAGCTTCCCTGCGGCGTGTACTAGTCTCAGAACTCATAGAAGTAGATGTCCTCATATCTCTTCCTTTTCGGTGCTCATTACTCACAACAACCTCCACAGAGTGTCTTCCTGGTTTTGGTTGGTTTCCAGGGGAATCTCCTAGCAAATCACTGACTTTCTCATCCACACAAAGAGAATTTCTAGGTGGAGCACTTTTCTTCTGCACTTCAGCCTTGGAATCCCGTTTCCTCCATCCACCAAACCACCCTTTCTTTTCCTGTTTAATTTCTCCATTTCTGCAATTGTTCCCATCTTCTATAGGAATGTCTCTATTTCTGCAATTGTTCCCATCTTCTATAGGAATGTCTCTATGCTCATAACAACTATGGCGATGAGCAATAACCCCATCACCACTTTCATTGGTCAACTCTGATGCATCCAACTTCAATGCAACTTCAAGTTGTCTTCTTTCTTCTTCTGTCAAAATTTCATTAAGCTCTTCACTCTCTGTTTCATTTTCATTACATGATGAGAAGAACTCATCATCAGTCATGGCCCCTGGGACCCTTCGGGACTTGATACTAACAACTACATTGTGCATATCGTAGACCTTTGCTTTCCATGGACCAACTGTCTCCATTTTCTCTTGCCGCCTCCATGTTAACTGTGGCAAAAGAACAGCCTGAGTCACATCAATCCCTGGCCTGAATATATTTGTCTGAGACATGGCAGCCACTTCTTGCCGTACCTCTTCTTCAGAAGCTGGAGAACCAGCACCGTCCAAAGCATTCATGACCTCTTTATCCTTATGTGAGATCATGCAAAGTACCCCAGGAGGAACTTTACCATCCTCAGATCCATCACCAAGGAAAAGGATACTTTGATCAGATCGCTGAATCTTAAATCCATCAAATCCAGCCAAAGTCATATCTGCTCTCAAATTTGCACCCCTCTTCCAAATTTTGTATGTATCAGAAGGAGCAATCCTTGAAATGAAAGGTATTACTGAACTCTCAAAATGGAAAGTGATCTCCATGTAGAAGTCCCTCATCCTTCGCATGGTCCCCACTAGGCGGGGCAATCGCCTACACCATTTTGCCCATGCCAAAGGCTGGTAATGTCTAACAATGATCAATGCGATTCCTTCTTCTTTACTGCAAATTGCCTCTTGAAGTGCATTCCAACCTTGCTCGTTCTGCAAGCTCCAATCTGAGCCAGCAACCATAAGCATCTCAACAGCAGTCTCGTCACCCATTTTGACAGCCAAGTGAAGAGGGGTGTCCCGGTTAGGGACATCCCGCCTATCAATCACAACAGAGATAGCATCAGCTTTCTCTTCTTCAGCGACAGAAGCTGCCTCATTCCGAATCTCAGCAGGATCAAAAAGTCGTGGAAGACCCGCAAGTATCTTCCTAAGACTAGCATAATCTCTGGTGGCGATAGCTTTATGTACAGGACTATGAGCATATCTCCAAATCTCTATACCCGCCATGCCACAAGAGTATATGAAGATCCGCTTACACCAGTAACAGTCTATCACAACCCAAACAAAACCATCAAACTCCTAAGAGCCAATTGGATACGAGAGGCAGCAATTTCCCGAATTAGAACCTGGTAGCATAAACCAATATAATCATCAGGAATCAATCATTTGCTCCTACAAACAACTTGATTACCTGTTGTCGGTATGAAAAAGACAAGAGTTCATAATTGATCAACAAACCAAGAGTACGATAATAGCTACTCTTTCTAAGGTAAGAATCAAACCAGGTTTGTTCACACCCGCACGGGACAAAAAAAAGAGCAAACAAAAGCACAACTGAATGAAGACAGTGGAAGCTATAATCCAGACAGCTACGCTCAGAATATTTACAGTCCGAAAGCAAACAAAAAAGCCAAAGAAGCCCAACCTTGTTCTGTTTCTTTCCTTAAGAAACCCAGAGATTCTCCGGACGCAGTTCACACGCCAAAACCCTCACCACCCTCTCTCTCTCTCTCCTCTCTCCAGTGGGGAGAGAGATCCTTGCGATCCAATCTAGATCAGACAACCCCAAGAACACGCATGTGGGATGTGTTTGAAACAGAACTTGCAACAAGAGTTTTTATAAAATTAAAAAAAATAACAAAATTGATAAGGAATATAACAGAAAGAACAAATGTGGGGTTGGGTAGCGGACGACCCAGGTAAAGATACAGAATCACGAAACCAATAGGAAGAAGAGATTGAAAGAGAACGGAAAAGCGATTTTGCTTAATAACGCAACAAAAGAAGCAGGAGAATGAAAGAGAGAGATACAAGTACTTTTTGCATTAAGAGCAAGCACAAAACAAAAGGCCAAAAGTGAGAGAAGTCAAGTCACAAAGTAGAAGAATAATAATAAGAACAAGAGAAAGGTCCTGGAGTGCGGAGCTAGATATAGAAAAAGAGGTTAAGTACTTTCAGTCAGTTAAATGGTATTGTACTGGAAAGGAGGGAAGAGAGTAAAACAGCTAAAAAGAGAAACATGTTTTTACCAAAAAGTATTAACCTGTATACTATTATTATCAGAATATTAAGAAGTAAGAAGAAGAAGAAGAAATGGGGAAGAGCTGGGCTGAGAGGGTGAGTTTAAAATGGCAATTGCAACCAAAGAGACGCACATGTGATGTGACCAAAACAATTTCAACTCAAGCCTAGACTTAGCCTGCTGCCTACCCTTGTGCTTTTCTTCTGCTCTGCTTGCCGGGCGACACATCATGTTCGTTAATTATTTAATTGTTCTTTTGGAGTATAACTGCAATTGGTGCTTGGAGCTGTTAACTTGGTGTTCATTTCAATAACGTCTAAAAGAAGAGACAAGACTGGAGAGTCGTTATTAATTATTTAATAATAATGGGTTTTAATCTGTAGACAGAAAGAACTAAGAAAGTCTTCGGGGATTTTAAATATCTTGTGGTAGAGGTTAGCCTTAGCCCGCTGGTGGGTCTGGGCTGGGGTAGGCCAACTCATTTTATGTACGCATATATGATATTTGTATATCCGCTGCTAAAATTTTTCTTTTCCTCTAAATTTTTAGGCTTTGTGTTTAGCATCATTTCTATAGTTTTGTCTCTGTAATTTCTAAGATTTTTACATTATTTGAATATTTATTCTAATTTAATCATTTAATATCATATTTACAAAGAAAGTATTATCGTACGTCTTTGATTAAAAGTACATTATTAGTTTATTAGAATCATTTTTTCCACCCGTTCATTATTTGGTCTCAATAATAATGCCTATAGAACAAGAGACGTGAACGAAACCCCATAATTTATCATCCTCCTCCATCAAATCTCAAATTTCCCAATTGTCGCTTGACGTGGACATCACCGAGAATGCCTGAGCAACCAGAGATGCTACTGTCAAAGCTACCGGAGCTATTGGAGGTTTAAATGCCAATGACGCTGGTACTAATTTGGATTGCTGCCACCCAAACCGCAGGTGTGTATTCTGCCGCAATACCTCTTCCTTTTTTAAAAACAATTTCTGATTTCTCAAAAACTAAAATATCTGATGGAAACAATTTCAAGAGATGAAAGGAAAGGATTTTTTTTTCAATTCTGGATGTGCATAGGGTAGCATTCGTCTTGACAGACCACATCTAATCGTTGAAATTTCCTATGGAAGAAAGCTTGAGCATTGGACTTATGCCAACAAGGTATGTCGGTGTACAATTATAAGTACCGTATATAATGCATTATTTGATTTTATTATCATTACAAATAAGCAAATGAGATACAAGATTTAATGATTGTAAGTACAATGGTGAAGATATATCTAATCGAAATAGTTGCAATTGTTTAATTTAATTTTTTTGTTTATCATAAATTAAATATAAAAATTCATAAATAACTTATTTGTGACTTGTACTAATATTGTGTGATAATTACAGATCATAAAATTCCTAAATAGTGATAGAATAATTAATATTAAATTAAATTGTCAGATTAATCAAATAATAATTATTCATGAAATATGAGAACTCAAATCAAAAAACACTTGAATTAAAATGTGGATAAAAGTTTGGAACACAAAACCTCACAATATTACAACTAGAGTTTCAAATCCCTTGAGTTAGAATGATTTAGTTTAGCCACACATAACTTTTGCTCCAATAACAAAAGTAGAATAAAGATAAAGAATTGCTAAAAAAATAATAAGACAAAATCTCTTTTAGTTGTGAAGAACGTCCATTTTATAGGATTTTTAATATATTCCTAATTTAACTCTAACTTGTAAAGATGTTTGTCTATCTGAAATAAATTCAAATTCTTACATGCTAAGAATAAAGCGAAGTCTTCCAATCAAACTTCAACTCTACAAGTGATTAATTTTATTCACTACAACAATATTTCTATTTCATCCAAAATTTTGTAATTATCGGAAATAGAGTCTCAATTTGATGCAATCTTCGGTTTACTTCTCTTAAAACAAAACAAACATTAATTTTATATTTAAGCACCAAAATAAATTTAAAATAAAGAAGATAATATTAAATAATATAGCAAGATAAGATCTTATCAATAATTTATTTATTCATCAAATGAATATCAAAATTGTACTTTTAAATAGTGATTAGAATGAAGCAATTTGCGTAGTATACTCTAAAGGTTGTGTTTGCCTATGTTTGTAGGTTGCAAAAAAATTTGTGCTGTCTTAAACGAATCCCTAAGCAATGGCATACTAATTTGATCAAGTTTTATTAGGTGATAGTTTCTCTTATGTTAAAGTGAACAAATGCATGTATACTAAACTTATTAACAAATAATGCATGATTATTATCTTATAGTAAATGACTTGCTTATTTTTGGTATTAATGTTAGTGTAGTATATAGTACTAAAAATTTCTTAGCTTTATATATCAATATGTAAAGTATAGGAGAAGCAAGTGTTATTTTTTGGTGTTAAAATCACGAGGAATAAATTTTGTATAATATTATCACAAAATTATTATATTAAGAAACTTTTTAAGAAGTTCAATCATTTTGATGTGAAAATTAGTTTGTACTCTTTATAGTGCTAACAATCATTTGGTAAAAAATAAAAGTGATCATGTGACTCAGCCTGAGTATTTTTAAATTATTAGGAGTCTGATGTATTTATTGAACTTTAGATGATCTGATATAACTTACGTTGCATGTAGACTGAGTAGGTATACACATAATCCATATCATGATCACTGAGTTTAGTTAGACCAATGAAATATTTGATAGGTACCATGAATTTTGGTATATTGTATAATGGATTTCCTATTGTATTGTGAGGGTACAATGATGCTAATTGGATATTTAGTTCAAGTGAGATAAAATTCACTAGTGGTTATATATTTACTCTTGGCGGAGGTGCAATAGCTTGGAAGTTAGTTACATAGACTATTACGGAAATAGAGTTTTTGGCCTTAAAGTTGGCCGAAAATAAGGTTAAATGGTTAAAAAACTTCTTAACAAATATTACTTTAAAAGTAAAAGCAACACCTTCCATATCTATGCATTATGATTTCAAGGCTATAATAATCATTACAAAAAAAACTTTTTGGCAAAAATAGACACTTTCATTTAAGACACCCAAGTGTTACACCAACAGCTTAAAGATGAAATTATATCCATTGATTATGTAAAGTAGTAACAGGCTGTTTGGTTCAATGGAATAGCTATTATATTCCTAGCATAATATTAAACATGTGTTTGGTTAGAAACAAACACAAAATAAGTAATCATCAGGAATATCTATTCTTAAACTTTCAGGAATAGATAAAAATGATCTCTACCTATCTTTATCTATTTCAAGAGTAGCTATTCTTATTCAAGACAACTTTATCCTTCCCACGTTTAAGCCTCCTGAAACTTCTTATCCTTCTTCGACGTCTAAAACTTCTTCAAGCCTCCCTCCTGAAACTTCTTCCACTTCTTCAAGTTTGTGATTCTCTTCTCCATATTCACTCTCTATTGAAGTCAACCCAACGTTCTACTATTTCCAAATTCTAGGTAAGTTATTCCTGTTGTTTCGATTGGGTGATGGGTTTCGATTGGGTGAGGGGTTTTAATGATGGAGTTTTGTTTGGATTGGTAGGATTTTTGGTAGGAATTTTCATTGATGTCTGTCTCATGCATTTTCTATGAGTTTCTTGGTTTTGAACATTTTTATGACAATGGGGGTAGATCCAGGGCCAAGCTCCAATGTGGCCACGAATTTCATCTGGGTTTTTTTTTTCTCCATATCTTTTTAATGTTTATGTCCTTTTCTTTCGACTTTTCCATATGGTGTTGAAAACGGGAAATGGAAAATTGGTAGCTTGAGCTTGGATTGTTTGCATTGACCTTGTCAACCAGTTTCTTATATGGTTCAGTAGTTGAATTTGGCTATTGAGTTTCCCAAACGAAGAGAAAGAAGACGAAAT
>JAOQMP010000210.1:51834043-51847294 GCA_027563575.1 Erythroxylum pedicellare
TATCTTCTATGCCAGAGACTCCAATATTAGCTTCATAAATTTTGAATTGACAATATTTCGTGATATGTAATTTAATCTTCTTACAACTGTAGCTTGTTATGGTTAAGATATTTACAAAAATTAAAGCTGTAAGTTATTTTATTTTACATGGTTCCTCTCAATGCTTTTGCAACTACTTTAAAACGTGTTTTCCAGCTTTGAAGGCCTTTAATCGGCTACAAGGTATGCCCATTCCAATAGTCATATATGTCATTTAAGCATCATGTTATCAGGATAACATATAATAGATACAAATAGTTTAAATGTTATAGAAATGATAATTGAATTGTGAATATGCACATATATTGGAAAATGTGTCCTTGCTTGGCTAGAAAACTATTTAGCAACATGATATTTCATATTGTTACATTGGGGCATTTTCCATCATTGAAATCTTTACCAAATAAGAGTAGTTTAGACTAGCTTGTCTTTCCAAAGATTTATCATTATACAATTAAGAGATAAGTCCAGAAATTGGATATTGGAAGGTAGTGAGGGCTTATTTAAGTAGTTCAGATTTTAAAGCTTTTGGATTAGAAAAAATAACATAATTGGGCCTTATGAATGTTTAACATCCATGATAACATATAACATTTAATGGCCTAATGTTAAGAAGGATTTGTGATATACAAAAACAGAATAGGATATTGAGTTTGCTTCGTTTGATTGGATGTTGCCTTAGGAATGGCTGCATTTTTATCTTTAAAATAAACTAACATGGTTTATGAAAACATAATGGAAAATTGAGTTTCTATAATTTCCTCATTTTATCTCTGGAAATATTATCTTCTCTTTTCTCTCTTACTCTAATTTATACCTTAAACTATTTTGAATTATTTGATGTTTGTTATCCTACATTGTACATTGTTTGAACAAATTTATATAAATACATTATAAATTTTATTTTTTGCAATCATGGCTCTTTTCAGTTTGAGTGTACGTAGAAATGCGGAAAGAACAAAAAGGATTGTGGTTGTATTGACTGTATGGTTGCAGTTGTATAATATCGTTAGTTCCTACTCAGTTTGTTGGCATTATAGGCTTCTTTATACATTCTTCAATTTTAACTTGACGTTATCTGTTATTCTCCTGATTTCTCGGTCATTTGTCTTCTGTTGGTTTATTTTATATCCCAAACTATTATCGTATTACTGCATTAGTAAGCTCTTTGCTTTTAGTTCGTTCTCTTGATATCCTTAGTGTAGGGTATCAAGGTTGCACAATTTGAAAATCAAAGGATAAACGCGTCGAGAGAATAAACTGAAAACGAAAGAAAAAATTAAATTCAAAGTGTAAGGTTGTCGGGAGGTGCGTAATCTGATTTAGGTCATTTTTAAACAACGACGTCATTTTAATTATGTAATTAAATGATGTCGTTTTATTAATCTTCATTTGTTGTGTTAATTTTGACTAAAATTTATTAATAGTTAAGGTATTTGAAATATGTGATAAGCTACATTAGCTAACTTAATGAAAACATTAACGTATAACTAGAATTTAAAAAAATTGAAAGTTAAAGTATTTTATTGCTACTTTTTAAAGTTTGAGCTATAATAAAAAAAATTGAAAGTTTGAATATTTTTTATTTTTAATTTTTAAAGTTCAAGTTAAAATTAAAAAATTGACGAAAGTTTGAGTTTTTTTAGTAATTAACCCTTGTTATAAATTACATCAGTTAACTGACATCTACTTACTGATATATCTTTGATTTTAATCTCAAAGTAACTGATTTTTGTTCGATAATTGATTATGACTTGTTGCTCTTATTCAACCTCATGACTTTTGTTAAACTGCTCAACTTTTGTTATCAACGTAAAGTCTATTGCTACTCGGCTAACTGAGTTTCGTTTAACAAATTGAGTTTCTCACAATCACGTTTATTAAAAAAAACTTATATACTTCATACTCAAATTTCTAAGATAAATTAATTAACACTTTTGTCTTTAATTGAAAATAATAATAGTAAAATTTATTATTTGAGAGTAAAATTAGAACCTTTTTTCTTCAGCATATAATTTTTTATATTTTTAATTTTGGAAGTCCTAACTAAAATTTTTGCAAGATTTTTTTTGTTTTTATACAATTAATTACAATATAATGATTTAACTTGATACTATACATATTTGTTATTTTTATTTAATTTCACTGTTATATTTTTATAATTTTATTGGCAGTATTCTATAAAGATTATTTAATTTATATTAGAAGAAATATAGTTAACGACATTGTGGTAAAAATACAAAAGGTAGGAATCACACAGAAACATCATCACTGCAATACAATCTTCCAATTCGTTTTCCGCAACCCACGAAGGCCCTCTCTAAAAAACAAGAGATAGAGAGTCCTCAAGTTCAAATTGGAAAGATTTTACTAATTATAGCAATTGACAAAAGAACCATAACAAGTGAAATTACCATATCATACGTTGCACTCTCCTGGATAGCCTTTTAATTTTAAGTGGCAACGCTATGGAGTACCACCGTTTCAACGGTGAGCCCTGGACCAAATCCAAAAAGAACGCCCCATTCGAGCCCCTCTCCGAAGGACTTAAGCCCGTCCTTAGCTGACTTTCTTCGCATTTCATCCAAAATGAACAGAACACATGCACTTGACATGTTACCATACTCCGATAGAACATGTCTTGTGGCCTGTAACTTTTCGGGCTTTAAAGACAACTTGGCCTCGACTTGGTCCAGAATTGCAGGCCCACCAGGGTGAGCAATCCAAAAAAGTGAGTTCCAGTCGGAGATGCCCAATGGTCGGAATGCCTCCACGAGGCTTTTCTCTATGTTCTTAGAAATAAGACCAGGTACATCCTTCAAGAGGTGAAATGTAAGCCCAACTTCACGAAGATGTCCATCGATGGCACCATCACTGTCGGGAAGAATAGTTTGGGCTGTTGAGACCAACTCAAACATGGGTTTCTCCACAGGCAATGGGTCGGAACCTACTATCACAGCAGCTGCACCATCACCGAATAAGGCCTGGCCCACAAGACTGTCAAGGTGAGTGTCACTAGGTCCACGAAAAGTGACCGCAGTTATTTCAGAACAGACGACAAGCACTCGAGCCCCTTTGTTGTTTTCTGCAAGGTCTTTTGCTAGGCGGAGCACCGTGCCACCGGCGAAGCACCCTTGCTGGTACATCATGTACCTCTTCACTGATGGGCGGAGGCCTAATAGCTTAGTTAGCTGATAGTCAGCCCCTGGCATATCCACACCACTAGTTGTGCAAAACACCAAATGGGTGATTTTGGATTTGGACTGCCCCCACTCCTTGATGGCTTTGGTGGCTGCTTCTTTGCCTAGTTTTGGTATCTCCACCACCACAATATCTTGCCTTGCATCCAAGGAAGGTGCCATGTATGCACATATGTTTGGATTCTCCTTCAGCATCTCCTCCGTCAGATGCATGTAACGTTTCTTGATCATGGATTTTTCGCCTAAAAACAACATTAAAATTTCAACATCTAATGCGACTACGTAAAGTGTTTATATTTACTCTGAAACATGTTCAGAAGTCCCTTTCCTTCTGTTAGACAAACAAAATAAAAACTTACACATGCGCTTGAATTTCTCTTTGAGTTCGGTTTTGTGTTCGCTGTTGGTGATCCTGAAGTAATAATCGGGATAAGTGCTTTGATCAACACAATTAGCAGGAGTTGCCGTACCGATGGCCAAGACAGTAGCCGGGCCATCAGCTCTCTGAGCCTTTACCACTTCATCAACGCTCACCATTTCGTAATATTTAGCAAGTAAGAGTCAAAGCTTGTGGTTGTAAAGGCTTCAAATAATTGTAGAACTTGAGGATGAGAGACTCAAATGTTGCCGGAGGATAGGTGTTTTATAGTCAAATAGGATGGATGGAAGGAAGTTGTGGTAGATGGGTGCACGTGCTCACCCAATGTCCTCCCGACCCTGAACTCAAGTAAGCCCCAACAACTTTTAGACGCTATACCAGTGCCTTCTGGCACGTGACTCCCATCATTTGGTAAGTCGAATGAAAGAAAACGGCCACATGATTTGACATTCTTGTTATCAGACCATCAGTGTTTGCTCTTACTTACCAGTTACGCAAGAACTTTGACATTAAAGGGCCAAAAATTAGATGTTGGAATCTAAAAAGCACAAATTCTTTTATATACTTAAAAGTATATAACTATTAAATTAATAGTTATAGTTAATATAATTATTAACTTTATTTAATACTATACTAAATATGTATAATTAGTACTTTATTCTTACGTCAATTAATACCTAAAAGTCAAAATTACGATCCCCTTAAAATGAAGAAATCTACAATTATAGAATGATGTTTGATAGGTGTTGAAATATGTGATCCCTTTAAAACAAAGAAATCTGCAGTTATAGAATGATGTTTGATAGGTGTTGAAATATTTGCTTTTTCTTTAGGAGCCCAGTTCATTTATATAATTAAACTGAAAATTATGTAAACAAACGAACAAATCTACAAATAGTGAATGTTGTTTAATAGGTGTTGAAATGGTTGTTTATGGCACTGGTTTCATCATCATTACTATGATCATCGTCATCAATTTTTGCTGGATCTTAGCCTTAGGAGCTTCTTTTCGTTCTCACACATTAAGGAGAGCAAAAAAGAGAATAGCTGAGAGAAATGGGAAGGTCGTGTCTCTTTATTTTAGTAGTAGTTAGTTGTGCTCTACCTAAATCAGGTTGGACCAACAAGTAGCTGGCCATTTTTGACATGAGTCCAATTACAAGTACCACTTATTTGGTAGGTGATTCCATTGCCACAAACTATGATTTATGAAGAAGAAGAGAAGATGCAAAGAACTTGAATTGCATTTAAAACTTTGTTTTAAATCCCTATATAGAAGAATCTTTATTTACTAGAAAGTCTTATTACTTCAATTTCTCCACCATACGCAGTCGTTTCCTTTACTACATATATAATAGAGACTTTGTTCGAGTGACTTTTTATAAATTCTGTACCACCTTTGTTGCTCTAGAACTTGTGCTAGCTGTTAAAGCAGAAGGACTATGTAATTAAGTTGATAATTGTTTTTAGGACCTCTAAAGCAAAAACAAAAAAACTCTTTTACTTATTCAACCCCTTGACAAAAAGGTTTCCCAACAGCCCTTGAATAGCACCCTAATTATGCTACTTATGATTTTAAACCCAAAACCCATCTAAAATTAGTAAAATAAAAATTATAAATTGTGATAACTCATTTAAATCGAATTTATAATTTAGTTTCAAGTATTAGTATGTTAAATAATTTATTTAATATTTGATTTATAAATTATTGGATATATTTCATATTCGTAAAAGAAATAATAATAATATATTTTTATTATCAATAAACTATAAATTAATCATTAATTTCAATTTCAATTTCAACTTATAACTTAAAACTTAAAACCTAAAGAGTATTAATTATTAATAAAGAACTCTATAAAACATTTTGATGAATTAATAAGTATGAAAATGGATTACCTTCTAAGTTAATTTATTACGACGAAACTAACAAAATCACATGAAAGCGCATATCTTTTTGTTTGGGTGCGAGACTTGTCGATATTATGAGCTCTTACACTATGGTGATTGATTTGAACATCAATCAGAAGTGGAGTATGAGATGATTGTTATCCAATGGGTAAATTAGATTAGTTCTTGCTTATAAGAGAAATACGATAACGTTCAACAGTTATCGACCATAAACAAGTTTCATCATCTTCAATCATCTGTATCACATTGTTGGATATGAACATCACACTAACCTAATTTTTTATTATATGTGAATTCTTTATGTTATTATGGCTAAGAAGAAAATTAAAATTGGTCATCTTATCACTCGCACATACAATATCTTGTACCATAATGATTACAAACACAGTTATTCATTGTCTTTTCAACTGAAAGTGCAGTTTTATTTTTTATTTCAATATTTAAGATATGCTTTGAAATTCAAAATAAGGTAATAAAAAATAATTTGTGAACTGTTGACAAATCCCAACTTACGAAGTTAGTTGCTTGTTGCATGCAGTTTCATTTTTTATTTTGTTTGATGTGTTTAATCACAAATCATAAACTAATAGCACCGAATATTCATTAATCACACCATATGTTACAGAAAAAAGAATTCTAGAAAAGCAGATAAATAGGGAAAGTCTCAAGTTTGCATCACAGTTTAAACCAAAGTTCGAGTAAGGTAAGGATTAGACTCTTAAAACTTGTTTATGGATATATTTATCCAATACGAACCATAAGGTTGAAAAAAAAAACCTATGTAGTTGTAAACTTGTAATACAAGCTTTGGCCCACACTGATTTTGGTGTCATTGCTTCTTTAGCTAATTCGTAAGAGTTTGCGGTCTGGAATTCAACAACGTGTAGGCGGGTTTCATTGCTTCTTTAGCTAATTCATAAGAGGCCAAAACTGTGGTCTGGAATTCAACAACATGTACACGGCTAAGTCACTCAACGAATGATGAGACAGGCTTTTGAGTTGGTGAATATTTCCTATGAAGGGCAGTTTCTTTGGCCTTTAAGGTATCCTGGTTGAAGGATGTCTAATTCTTAGCACTAGTTTTCTGCAACTTTCAAACAATAGTGTAGCAACAGAGGCACGAAACCTCGAAAAAAAGTTCAAACTCACAGCGCAGTCATAATGCAGAACGCCACTGCTTTCTTCTGGGTTAAGAGGAGTTGTGGCCATAATTACATTTCATTTCTTCCTTTTGGTTGGATTGCTCAAATGATCGGTTGATAGGTAACCCAATTTGGGCCAGTCGAACATATATTTAATTGTTTATATATATATATATACATATCCACACACACTTTGCTCTTAGCATTGTTACAGCCATAAAGTAAATTGTTAAGAATACTTTAGAGTTTAGATTCGCCTAATTATAATACAACACGTAGGATTTGTTACATTTCGTTAATATTTATGATATATGATCATTTTATCTTGTGATAAGTATATTGTACTAAACTATATAATTTGTGTTCATTTGTGTAAGCACAAACTTGATACTTTAATTTACTTAGTATATTTGTTACGTGTATTATGCATGAAACTCCATTTGAGTATGATAATTGACATTCAATTGTTATAGATTGAGAACTCATGTGATCTTTCGACTTCATAAACAATTGAAAATTGATTATTCAATCTAAGTATAAGATCATATTAATGTATGCAATCTATTTCTCTCTCACAGTACAAACTTAGTATTTCAAATATGACTATTTTATCAAAGAAAATTACTACTAAGCTCGATAAGGGAAAGAAATTAAATGATAATAATTATGAAATTTGGAGCATAAAAATCCAATATTTGTCGGAGAGGCAAGAGATTTTAGAACCATTGGATATAACCATGAATACTCATAAGGAAGTTAATACAACCCGATATAAAAGGGACATGATTTTTATGAAATATGGAAGAAGAAGAAGAACTTATTAGCTTGCAGTACAATGTTAAGCAGAATGGATAAAAATATAATGCATGAGTATAGAAATATAAAACTGCTAAGAATGTATAGTCCACTTTAGCTACACATTTTAGAGTACATTAGTGACCAAAGTGAGGTCACTCACTTTCAACTTTGATCATACAATGTAAAAGCATTTGAGACACATATTAGATACGAAAAGTGAGCTATGAGAAATTAGTCATAAGTTATCAGACGAGCAATAAGTGCGAGTTATGATTCATTCTCTACCTTAAATATGAAAGCATATGAAGATACATCTAACTTATAATGAGAGCATTAAGACCATAGAATATTCTACAAAATATCTTATATTATAAGAAGAATATCTTGAAGCCTCTATGATGTCATATGGGGTATCAGTTGTTCATAATTAACATAAGGCTATGAATAGAAAGTGTAACTATCTTGTTAGGTCCAAATTGGGAAAAAGGTAGGTAAAATACTCATTATACTTAAGATTTTAAGACAAAGTGGAACCAACATGGGAATTTGTTTTTGAAAAATATAACAGGAAAATAGTTGTGTGTTTTCGACAATAATAAATTTCATTTTTCTTACGATGGTAATGAGGTTTAAAAGGTGCAATCTTATTGTACATATATTCATTTTGTGAATTTCTTTTGTTATATTTTTCTAACCAAATCACATTTTTCATAAATTGCAAACTCTAGAGCAATCAACTATGTAAGGAAGGATATAGATGTCTTAATAGAATTTTGAAATTTTCTATATAGAACACAATATATTTATGTAGGAGACAACTTAATAGTTATTGTATAAGAGATTGGAACAAGCAAATTACACATGTGTGGTGGTTAATTGTTAATCCAATATAAAGTATTGATTGCTTAAAAATTTCAATGAAAACTTATTTTTGTGTAATGTTAATTAACAATATATTTGATTTAAAATGTATAGTTTTAGAATGGATATGTATCTTGGAACCATTTATGATGATCATGGATTTATGTTGGATAGTTTTATTATTCTGGATGTTGTTTATTCAAATAGTAATATAAGTTATTCCTTATTGCTATTATCTTGTAATTCCAATGATCATGCAATTTTGCGACATGTTAAATTATATCACATTAATCAAATTTGAATAACTTGATTAGCTAAACAAGGACTCCTAAGTGATTTACATATACTAGATTTATCTATTTGTGAACATAATCTAGTTAGTAAAATGACAACAAAATAATTTAAAAAGTAAACATGAGCGCTTCTTATCCATTACAACTAATTTATTTTGACATTTATGATCTAATGAAGGTAAGGGCAAAATGTGAAACTATATATTTAATCACTTTTGAAATGACTATACTTAATATGACCACTTTTATTTGATTTATGATAAAAAGTTAGAAAAACAGTTAACTATTCTTCGAATCCCTTAATAAAATGACATTATAGAAAGATAAGCTAGAACACTACTTGAGTGGTTAAGTCCATGATGGCACAGAAAAATTAATCAATCACCTATTGAGGTGATGCAATACTTGCAATCACTTATACACTTAATCAAGTGCGAATAAAATTAGTTACAAATACTTTGTATGAGTTACAAACAAGTAAAAAACCTCACATGAAAAGTCTAAGATTATAGGAGTGTATTGCTTATTATATTCATAATCTCGCACATAAATATGAAAAACTAGGCATAATTAGGAAGAAAAGCATACTTATTAGTTGCTCTAAACAACTAAAAGGATACATGTTTATAGACGAGTGAGGTAATCGAGTAAATGAATTTGAATCGTGAGATGTCACATTTGAAAAAAATGACTTTTTAAAGCAAGGAGAAATGGAAAAAGACCTTTTTTTGTACATGAATCTTGATTAGAATGATTCTACTACAGAGGATCATAAATAGGGACTTTATCTGAGTAGGATTGGTCTAGATTTTAAAAAATTAAATCAAAGTTAATTTAGCTTACAATCTACTAAAAATTTAATTACTATATCTAATCTGAGTAAGAGTAATCAAGCATTTATGAATCTATTTCTTGTGGACCTCTCTTATATCAAAGAACTCATGGAATAATTCTCAGACATCATTTTGAGATAGAAAGAAATTTCATATAATTATCCTATTAGAAGACGATGGGCCAAAGAATTTACATGAGGCTTTTATTAGTTCTGCTAAAGAAGAATAGATGAAAGTGATAAAAGAATAAATGACTTCTTTAAGCTCATATTAAGTATGAGACTTGGTTGATGTCTCTTTATGGGCAAAGCTATCAGAGAAAATGAATTCTCAAAATAAAATAAAAGGTCGATGGTAGTATAAAAAAATGGATAAATGATATACATAGTAAGACAAATTTGATTATGTTAAGACATGTTTACCTATTGTGAGGCTTGCTTCAATTCATCTAATCTTAGTTTCATTTGTCAGTTTAAATATTGAATTACATTAAATGAATGTAAAGACTCCTTTTTCTTTTTTAAATGGAGAATCAGAATAAGAAATCTATATAGAATAACCTGTAAATTTTACTGAGACATACCAATAACATAAAGTGTATTAATTATTAAAGTCTATTATGGTTTGAAGCAACTTTCAAAGTAACAACATGTTTATTTTCATAGTGTAATTATTTTATATTATTTCTACATGATTGATGAAGACCACTGTATATATAACGTGATCTAAAGATAAAATTGAGATTTTTTTCTTTATATGTGTATGTCATTGTGTTTCTTGTAATGATTATGAGTTATTAAGCAAATTAAAAACTAGTTTTCATCTAATTATGGGATGAAGGACACGAATAAAATTACATATATTAGTGCAGTTAAGATAAATTATTATTAATTTCTCAATCAACCCATAAAAGATTTTTTAAAAATTGCGTCTTCAAGATTGCAAACTAATTGATAATTTTATTACTAGAGGGGAAGGATTTAATAAGAAGTTTTCCAAAGCAAGACTATGAGAAGGGAAAATTGAAGACAATTCTATATTCCAATGCAATTAAAAGTCTCATTTAAGGATTTTTTAATTTAGAGTAGAATAAATATAGGATAATAATTATATCATCTTAATGCCCAAAAAGGAGTTAATGACTTTGTGCACTTATAAGTATATATATAGAGATGTTTAACTAATTTTCCAAAGTAAAAATGCATCAGATAGGAATCACACGGAAACATCATCAATGCAATATAATCTTCCGATTCTTTTTTCGCAATTCACTAACGCACTCTCTCTCAAACAAGAGATAGAGAGACTTGAAGTTCAAATTGGGAAGATTTTAATAATCATAACAATTGACAAAAGAAATAGCAATTGAAATTACTATATAACAATTGACCAAAGAACCATAACAAGTGAAATTACTATAGCATATGTTCCACTCTCCTGGATAGCCTTCTAATTTCAAGTGGCAACGCTATGGAGAACCATCGTTTCAACGGTGAGCCCTGGATTAAATCCAAAAAGAACGCCCCATTCGAGCCTGTCTTTGTGCACTTAAGCCCATCGTCAACTGACTTTCTTCTCATTTCATCCAAAATGAACAGAACACATGCACTGGACATGTTACTATACTCCAATAGAACATGTCTTGTGGCCCGTAACTTTTCGTGTTTCAAAGACAACTAAGCCTCGATATGGTCCAGAATTGTAGTTCGTCCAGGGTTAGCAATCCAGAAAAGTGAGTTCCAGTCGGAGACGCCCAACGGTCGGAATACCTCGACGAGGCTTTTCTCTATATTGTTGGAAATAAGCCCAGGCACATCCTTCGAGAGGTGAAATGTAAGCCCAACTTTACGAAGATGTCCATCGATGGCCCCATCAATATCAGGAAGAATAGTTTGGGATGTTGAGACCAATTAAAACGTGGGTTTATCTACAAGGAATGGGTCGGAACCTACGATCACAGCGGCTGCACCATCACCGAATATGGCCTGAGACTGCACTACAGACGACAAGCACTGGAGCCCCTTTGTTGTTTTCAGCAAGATCTTTGGCTAGGCGGAGAACCGTGCCACCAGCGAAGCACCCTTGCTGATACATCATGTACCTCTTCACTGATGGGGGGAGGCCTAAGAGCTTAGTTTCGCTGATAGTCAGCCCCCGGCATGTCCACACCACCAGTTGTGCAAAGTACCAAATGGGTGATATTGGATTAATAATAATTATATTTATTAATAATTATTAAAATAAATAATTTAATTTAATTGCAAAAGTTAAATAAAATTAGAAAGAATTAATTACTCATTATTTATATTAATAATGAAGTTTTGTTAATAAAATAAAATAAAATAAAATAAATTATTCATAATTATTATTGATAATTAATATAATATACATGTAGATGTTAGATTTCGTACTAGACTTAAATTTTTTTTAAAAAATTAAATTTTAGACGAGATCCAGTTGAAATCAGAAAATTTTAAATAAAATAATAATAATTTTAATTTAAATGATTATAAATATATTAAATGAAGTTTAGTATATTAAATTAAGAAATTAAAAAATCAAATAAATAAAATTTTAAATATAAATGTAAAAAAAGATTCTTAAAATAAAACATTTTGTTAAATAAGGACGAAAAAAGATTACGAAATCTATTTTCCAAGTTAATTTTTTACTACAAAACTTGCAAAATCACATGAACAAACAGCAAATGCACATCTTTTTTGGAAATAACATTTTCTTTATTGAATCAAATTCTAGTTCTTTACTTACAAATGCTCTCACGGTTTGAACATCAATCCAAAGTGGAGTGTAAGATCGTTGTTCCCCGATTAGCAAATTAGACTAGTTCTTGTTTACTAAATTATGAGGGGAAAAGGCCGTACCAAAAGATTCAAGAGTTATTGACCATAACCAAGTTTCATCGTCTTTCAATCACTGATACCATTCTGTTAGACATTAACATCATACTAACGGAATTTTTAGTTATGTCTGAATTCTTTATGTTTTGATGCCAATGAGAAATCTAAATTTGGTTATTGCGGACATAATATCTTGTTTTATGATAATTACAAATACAATCATAAATGAGTTATTAATGGTCTTTTCAATTGAATGTGCAGTTTTAAGTTTCAATGTTAATATTTAAGATATGCTTTGTTTGTGCAGGAGTATGCTACATTGATTAAAAATGAAAATATTAAAAGGTTAATTAATAGATAAAGGCAGAGTATATTGCATCTTTAGAAATGGCAAATGAAGCGATTTGGATCAAGAAGTTTATCATAAAATTTTGTGTGGTTTCAAGCATCGCTAACCTAATGCAATTGTATTGTGACAACAACAAGATTATAACACAGGCGAAGAAACCGAGGTTTCATTTGAAGTCCAAACATGTACTCAAGCGCTACCATTTGGTTAGAGAAATCATTGGTAGAAATGATGTCAAGATAGAGAGAGTTCTCAGCGATCAGAATATAGCTGATTCGTTGACTAAGCTTGTTTTTCAAAAGAGTTTTGTGTCACATGCACACGCCTATGGTATTAGATATTAAGGCGATTGACTTTAGTGCAAGTGGTAATTTGTTAGAGAAGTGCTCTAAAGGCAATCACCTTTAGCACTTATTATACAAATCATTTTATAATTAATAAAGACATTTTTCATTATTTCGATGTTCATACATTTATGGATTCTTGTCTTCACGAAGGTTATTGTTGCTTATAACCGTCAACAACTAAACATTAATGTATAATTTTTTAATAATATTTTATTTACATATATTTAATTTTAGTTATAAT
>JAOQMP010000210.1:51853078-51875746 GCA_027563575.1 Erythroxylum pedicellare
GCTGGTTAGAAACGGAGATGTCATAAAAATTGATGTGCGTGAGAGGAGAATAGATGTTGAGCTAACAGATGCGGAAATGGAAGAACGAAGAAAGAACTGGAGTCCACCTCCATTTAAGGCCGATCGAGGAGTTCTGTACAAAGTGAGGGAAATTCTAGACTCGTCCTCCACCCCGTGTAGCAGTCAATAACTCTAATTGCCAAAGTAACGAACATTGTGTTTTTGTTTTGTGCAGTACATAAAGAACGTGCAATCAGCTTCTCGGGGATGTGTGACTGATGAGTAGCGAAGCAGAAGAGAAGCGTAGTGTTGAGTAGCCTAGCAAGAGTAGGATTTTTTTTTAAAATCTTTGTGATATTCTGAATTTTGTGTGGTCGTCAGTTGATTTTCGCAATGTTGTAGTAAGTGGACATTGATCGTAACAACTTAGTCGTGGCCAATAACCATGTAGAACGGTGCGTGTGGGTTCCATTATATTGATATCAAATAATCAAATTCTTCATTTAACGTTTCTTTATTCTTCAAAAACTAAACCGCTTCATAATAATTGAAGTTAAAAAACCAATTAAAACAAATTTACATTCATTTTAGTGTTTTAAATTAATATAGTAATTGGTATTTCTTCCAATTTGGTTAATGGGTTTTGACCATGCTAAATTCTTTCATGTAGGACCTCTACCTTATATCTAATAATTAAAATTTTTTATATATTTGGTCGGTTTAATTTTAAAAATTTTAAATCGTCAAAATTTTTAATTTAGACTTTAGTTTTTCAGTTTGATTTATTTTAGTAATTCTTATTATTAAAAACTAATCAATTTTATACATTAATAAATTTTTATAATTTAAAATAAATTAATTAATGTTCATTTTACAATTTCTTTTTCTATTATACTTCAAATTTTTTATAAATAAGGACGATCTTTTTCAAATTTTTAATCTTATTTAATTTTTAGTCGATTTTATAACAATCTAACACCGGTTGAATCTTTTAAGTTATTGCAAATTGCAAAATGTTATCATAATAATAACGATGATAACATTTTGATCTATATTTTAGTTTTTTAAAAATTTGATTGCTTAATTGAATATTTTAAAAACATGACTACTTAAAGTCTGAAATTTTTTTATATCAATCATATTCTCACAATTACAAGATAATCTAGGAACTACATTTTAATGAAAGTGAGTTTTGCTTAGTAATAATGAGCTAAAGTATCACAATCTAGGTATTCTAAAAATTGTTGAAGATATAAATTAAACAAATCAATTTGTTTTAAAATTAAAGAGTTGATGGGTTAATAAATAAAAGTTTTGTTGTAGTAATATAATTTAATAATTAGTAAATTCGAATATCTTTGGAGTATTATAATTGCAAGTTGCAAGTTAAATCCCCTTCGTTTCTAAATCCCAAAGAGTATTGAAATTTAAAGGGGCTATTCCACGTAAGACCACTATTTGGTAATTCTAATCTAAAGGGTGTATCCTGTTTTCTGCGTTATGGATCACATAGTGATTGTAACCCAAATAAGTTTGGGGCAGTTTAAAACAAGAGACCGGACCCAATAACCCGACCCAGGACATTTCTGAATAGGGTTGCTGCAGGATGAGATATTGTTGATTAGATGACTTGCACAGACGCTTCGCTTCCGATCCTTTGCAATTCAAAACTTCAGATTGTAGATTATAAAACTCTTATCAGGTAATCCTTATTTCTTTGTCCAACTTCCTTTTACGGTATTTGATTGCTTCGTTTTCCTTTTTTTTTTTTGAAGTTATTTTTTTTCTGTGGTTATTACCGTTTTTTTTTTCTTTGAATCTTGAATTTTCTTTTTTATTTTACAATTCCTTAGAATGTTTTGAATTTTAGCTTCCATTTTTTTTGAGAAACATTTTGCCAGATGATTCGTTTCTCTGTATATTTATTTATTTATTTGATCCTTGTTTAGATTCAACTAAAATTTTGTTCTGATGGAGATTCAAATATGTTTTGCCCGTATTTCCATATGTATTGCGGTTAAGTTTTCGTTGCAGGTTCAAAGGAAGAGGTGCCAATATCTTGAATCTTATTTTGGTTAATAAATTAATTTTATTGTATTTTTGGTTTGTTGAGAAAATTCTTTTATGCTCAAGTGTTATGCAATTTGCAAATGGATCACTTTTGTTTGGAGCTTTCATCTAATATTTGGATTGTTAAAGCGCAATGGTTACGCTTCTGTTACCTGTTAAAATATTCTTTCAGCTATCAGATGAAATTACTATTTTATACAGCCCTTATTAATCTAAGGCAATTAAGTTCATACCTGACCTTGTTCTTTTTTTTTTTTCCTTTTAATTTGATGTTTTTGGATGATGCAGAGCATGGAGGAGATGGACATTGATCAACTAGTTGATGTACCCGATACTCCTGATAGGTTAAATGGTCGACATCTGAACTGCTTGAAACTTGGGAAATCAACTAATTCATCATTAACAGGCCAGTTGGCGAACTCTCAGTCTGTGACTGATGGATGTTCAGATCAGACAACAAGAACCAAAAGTAGGCTGTTCTTCAGAGATGGGAGGAAAAACCATATCCCTCCTCAAAGAAGTACAGTCACTGCGGACAAAATTGAGCATTTTAATAAACCTATCACTGTTGGACCATCCAGGAGTTCAAATGCAGATAAGGATACTCCAGTTTCTAAAAGCACAGTTAACCTCAAACCCGATGCTAGGCAATCTTTGGTACCAAAATTCATGCATAAAGGAAAAGCCTTAGCTGCCAGTGTTCCATCTGAATCAACGGTACCCATAGAAGACAATAATATTATAGATTTGACTGGGCAGAGTAAGCGGTGTTTTAAATCTGGTATCTGTTTTCAGCAAGGTGCATCAAAAGATATCTGGACACAAGGGATAAGAGAAGCTCCAGTATCATCTGATACTGGCTCATCTCTTAGATCTTCCACTATTCCTTCTACTTTTTCACAGCCTTCCATTAAGGGTAAAGAAAAAGTGGGTTTGAATACATCGACTTCTGGTTTAGCTAGAAATCATGGAAAGGGGATTGATGTCTCTGGTAGTTCTCAATGCCAGAGTGCACATCAGAACAGTTCAATTTATGCCTCTACCTCACCAAGAGTTACTGGACGAAAAAGATTAGTACGAAATGGATGTATTTCTCCACATAACATAGCTAATAGGATCCATATATCAGCTAACAGTCGATGTGTTGGTTCCATCAATGTTGAGGAAAACCCGGTCAAGAGTACAGGTTCTGACAGTCCTCCTATTGTGGATATTAAGGAAATAGTTGCCGGAAGCAGTATTCAGGGTGGAGCTAAGGGAGATAATGCCATGAGCAATCTATCTACCTCCAAGGAGCATGATAAAAGAGTTGTCCACGTTTCTACCAGGTACTCCTCCTCCGCAATTGCATGGTTGGCTGGCCAGTCACATTCTTTCTTCAAATTTACTCTTTTTTTACATCCCTTTATTTACTTTTTAATTTATTGAAATATGCTATTTTATTTTATGCACATTGGATTGTGTTCTGTTACTTATCATGGACATAGGTTTGACATATCATTTAGGCGGGATGTACTTCTTTATGTTCTTATATTATTGTAATATTTGTTCATTGCTTTTATCAACTATCTTATACGGAAGTAACTTTGTTCTCTTAAACAGCAATGAAATCTGAAAATTTTGGAGAACAAAATGTTTTTATCCTCTTCTCCTTCTCTGAATTTCTGTTTCTTTCATTTTCTATTGTACAGAGTCAACTTTTATTTCTTGGTGCCTTTAGGCAATTTGAGACTCATTTTTACACATTTTTATTTTGGCAGTAGTTCTCTGGTTCATAATGGGACAGCACGTGGAAGTAGTGGTTGCAATAGTGATGTACCATTAGGGAATTGGAGAACTACTCGGAATCGTACAAGGGAAGTAGATCTGCCATCTGGTGAACATCATTTGGGAAAAGATTTTGAGATTACAAAATGCTTAGACTCTGATCTGCAGGAAAACAGAAGGTTAAAAATGGATGACAGGAAGAGAAATTTTACAAAGGAAGCATCAGATCCTGAACACAGGACTGCTGCTAGAACAGAGCCCAGTCATGCAGCTGGGCTTAGTAAAATTGGTGCACACCATCAGACTGGAGATATGGTTTGTAAAAGGAAAACAAAAGGTGAATTCACTTCAAGAAATCGCGGTGAATGCTCTAGATTAGTTCCAGATGATGGAGAAGTTTCTTTCCTTGGTTCAGCTAGTGTGTTATCTAGCTCAAGGTCACCTAGAAGCCACCATCAATATCAGGGTGCTTTGCATCCAATAAAAACTAGTGACTCTCAACATACAGGTCCTATAAATAATGATGAATTAGATGCCAGGGCTCGACAAGTAGATGCAGATGAGATGTTGGCTCGTGAACTTCAAGAACAACTATATCAAGAGGCTCCTGTATTTGTTGGGAGTGAGGTTTGTTGTTCACTTGACCTTTTTTGGTTTTACTTACCAATCCTATCTGTGGTCTTTCTGCAGTGGCAAGCATTTCATCAGCTTTTCATTGTTTACTCACTTTTGACAGATTGATGAGAGTATTGCTTGGGCAATGCAGCAAGATGACATTGCACAGAGTTCTACTTCTACCGAAAATCTCCATGGACCACTACTTGTAAGTTTGGCTTTTCAAATGTAGTGTAACTAAACTTGATAGCCTTCGTCAATTGCATGTTAAGGACAGCATGACATGCTTATGTTGAAGAGCTAAGATCATTAAAGAGAAAAATAAAAAGCAGAAAGATCTAGCCATGATATTCTTCGTTGACTAAGTTCACCAATTATTCCCTTACAATTGATTTGTTTTCATGTACATCTTCCTTTTCTTTAAATATTTTCATCTTTCAGTTCTCCTGGGTATGGGGGAGCTGGATTTTTATGGATTGCTATTGCTTTTTGAAGGTTATTGACTGAAATGAATCACTGCTAGTGCTATGGTTGTTAGTAGATGTTTCTTTCATTGTTTCTCATTTGTGCATGTTCCCTTTCCTTTCCTCGTTTTTTTTAATTTTTTTTCCTTTTGTGGAAGAAGTATGGATCATCTATTGTAAATTTGAAAATATGTTTGTTTATCCCTGAAATATTTATATGCATGAGTACTGGAAAAAGTACTAAAACCCTAAAAGCAAGATGAAAAACATGTGCCTTGCTCAATCGACAACAATGTGAATTAAACCACAGGATCAGCCATGCATGTACCCTTTTATGTTTAAATTTCCACCATTTGCTTTTTGCACTTGGATCTAGGTTGATTATGGTGACCACAAGCCATTACTAATTGGGTGGAATTGTTTTTGTTCTGGTTTTTAGTTCTGACAATATTCAGATGGGTTTAGTTTTTTAAATTTTGACGGATTTTAAGTTACCAACTGTAATGTTTACTTTTAAGTTTGGTCACTTTTCAGTTTATTTGTGAATTTAATGCACATTTACCCACCTACCTTCACTATGCCCACCTGCAACCTCTGTTTGTCACGTTGGTGCACATGCATATGCATTTGGTAGTCTAATCTACATAACTTTTTCCATTGGATACCATTCAACATTGACCTGTGTTCAGTTTACTTGCAAAAGTAAGTGTGGAATTTGATCTGGATCTTAAAAGTGGATGATTGCAGGAAAAGTAACTAATGAGGATTATCCTTGATAAAGAAAGTGTCTGTGCTGGTTTCACGGAACCAGAACTATTGTTTGTGTCTGTTGTTTGGCTATTGATGCGAGCAAGTGCATGGCAGGTTGATGGTTCAACGGGCCAGTAGTTTTACCCAGTGTAGACATTTTCCCAGCTTTGACCTCAGAACAGTGCTTAGATCATACTCTCCAATCTCTGCTTATAAATTTGAAAAATTATATGTTAGCAATTCAGACAATGATATCAGGCATGTGTCAAACTGTATTAAAGTACTTTAAACTAATGAAAACTTGTTTGCTAGCCATGTTCAGGTAAGAGTTTGACTGCTACTATTATGTTTTCCAGTCTTAGAAAAAGAAATTTGGAATACTATCCTGTCTCCATTATCCAAATTGCTGCTACTATTATGTTTTCCAGTCTTAGAAAAAGAAATTTGGAATACTATCCTGTCTCCATTATCCAAATTGTGACTGGTATTCTTTGAAACTCATTTGATAGTCTGTGGGAACTTCCTACCTCCCAAAGTTATGTTTTCAGTAAATGCTATTCCCCATATAGTTGTGATGCTATGCTGAATTTCTTGTTTTCGTTTGGCTTCAGTGGCATTCACTAACCTTTATTTCTTTGTTTTGTATTCAAATCAATGCAGAGAAATTCATCAATATTACATACACGCAGGCCTTCCCAACGAAGATCCTCCACAAACCCTTCGAATAGGAGAGGAACCCAGGTTCGAGGCCCTGCTACTAGGGCTTCGCAGTTGAGGAATCGTTTGTTAGCTCGGTCTCCTAGTGCATTATCTAGGGATAGGCATCGCCGTCCTGCAGCACTACCTAGTGGAACTGATTTCCATTTTCCTGTGAGCATGAGTTTGGAAATGGTAATTTCCTTTCAATTGTCCATCCTTCATTTCGTATGTTGTTCCATTTGTCAACCTCTTCCCAATTTTTCAGTCATACCTGGTGCTTGATATGTCTGCTGCATTTTATCTGTTTATTAACATTTTCAAATAGCATTAAACAGAGAATGTAGGAGTGCTACTGTTAATCCACCTCGATGGAAACTTATAAGGTGATATTGACAGAACCTCCATTGTTGATGTTGGTCTCCTATGAATGTGCTATGATATAATGCATTCAAGATAATTTTCATATGATTGGCCCAAATTGCATTTTGCTGATATTGCGATTTTCTTTGTAAGGTTTAAAGAACCTCAAGTGTAGAGATGACACTTGGGCACGTGGCCCGGCCAAACACATAGTCAACGGGATAGGTCCGGTTTGACCGGACTTTGGACTGGGCCCCTGAGGCCCGACACTTATAAGTAAAACAACATTGTTTTGCTGAAAATGATGTTGTTTTTGCTTTTTAACAAAAAAATTTCGAGCCGGGCTGCTTCAGTCCTTGTCGGGCTCGGCGTGGGCTCCAGTAGCTTGGGCCCAACCCGGCCTGGCCCATTGTCATCCCCACTCAAGTGTTGCATGGATTTTTTTGAAGATATAATCTCATGTTTGTCCTAACTTTCTGAGCACTCCTAAAATCATAGGGCCTGCTGCACCCTTTCAGAGATATCACACCCTTACAGCTTGATTCAGATACTTTTGGGTTGTTCAGAGTTGGGAATAGATACATTTGGTGGTTTCTACCCAAAGAATTCAGTTGGGTTTTGAAATCTAATGATATCAGTAGCAACATAATTTCAAAACAGAAATGCCTTTTGGGGAACTCGTAATTAACTCATCACCACGTATTCTTCTAGAATTTGAAATTTTATAAGTAAGCCTATTCCTACCTCCTTGGCCATCATCATGTCAATCATTTGATGGTATAAGAGATATCTTAAACTATGTTATACTGTTCCATGCTCTGACCAGGATTGAAGATCAATGGATTGTGTCTATGAGATTTACAAAGTTTTGTTGTGCCTACTTCTTAGTGTGAGTGATAGATAACTTAATAGTTGTTCTTTTTGTGTGAAGGGAGTTTGTGTTAGAGAACAAAACTGTGCTTATCATAGTTAAAATTGTATGGTTGTCAAGGGGATCACCTACGTGCGAATGCTAGGTGATAGAAATGCCTGGTGCTCCCAACTTCCCATGCAAGGTGCTTCCAAACGAAGAGCTGCTTCTGCCATAAAGTGCTCCATTAAAGTCTCCAAATTCCTACTTTTCCGGACTGCCAAATTTGTTCGAAAACAGTGTAGGTTTATATTCCCAAAAATTCAATGAAGGCATTAAGTCCTTTAGAAAACCAATCGAGATTATCATTAGTGGAAGTGTTCCATGCAAAATTTAATCCTTAGTACATTTAGATTCTATGGAAAGGTAAATCATTATCAGTATATACACTGAAATAGCCTTAGAAACGATTGATGTTTTAAAGATGATTGAGCTGAATGTTCTTCGGTTAGCTTTTATATGGTGATCTGCTTGTTTGAGTACTTATTCAAGGACACTATTCTAATTCTCTATGTAATTTAGTAGTCTTGATACCTGGAGGGTGACTGTCATCTTTGAATAGTGTGATTAATTTAACTCTTGATTAATAAAGCATAACCATCAACCTGTGTAGAATAAAAGATTGTTTGTTGTCTAAACATTGCAGCTATCTTGCAACCATCAGCTTGGCTAAATTCTATGTATCTGAGTTCCTGGTTTCATGGCTGCCAACTTCGTGCTATCACCTAACTTATAGCTGATTCAACCACAACTAAAAGTCACAAACATCAATTTTCTTGTCAATAGATATGACAATCCTTATAACTGAAGTTTGTTCTACCATGACACAAACAGTCCTGGGTTTGCAAATGTTACGATCACAGTGGTGCTGCTGGGAGTGCTGAAGACTTGATGAAGATTAATGGTTTGATACGTAGTTATATGATTACAGACCAGGTTTTTTGAGCGGACTTAATTGTCAAAGTTGATTTATTATGTGAAGTAAAGAGCATAACTGGTAGAGAGAGAAGGATAGATCAGTTTCTAGGAAGAGCTTGCAAAGTGCAAAAGATAAAAGATAAATTTCTAAGAAGAGCATATGAAGGATAAAAATTTGATAATATGCCATCTATGAGAGAGTGTGTTTCAGAGCTTCACTAATGTTCCAGTTGTAGTTATGTTGTAATCAACTAATTTTATTAGAAAGGCTAATCTTTGTTTTCAATTGTAAGTGACTACATATATGATAAATGTGATAATTGTAATATCCTGATCCTTAGGTGATGTAGGACAAATAGAAGAGAATTTAACTAGTAGCTAAACTCAAAATTTGGGAGATACGACTGATATTAGATTGCTAGAATATCAAGTTCATGTTTGGATTTCAGTTTAGAATGCTGAAATTTCAGATTTGGTACAGCTGGGTTTTTAGTGTTTTAAGTGATGAAAATTTAGGCTAGAATTGTAGGGTTTGATTTGGTTGGAATTTGTTTTTTTTGTGGTTACTGGAACTTTAGGTTAGAATTGATGGAATTTAGTGAAGAACACAAATAAGGGAGGATATGAAACTAAGAATGACTCCTAAGGTCTAAGAATTGCTCTTAAAAAATTTTATCACAGCTTCTAATTGAAAACTTAAGTGAAAAAAATTCAGGATAGCTTAGTATTTGAAGAGTTGAGTACATACATATTTATAGTTCTTAGAATCCTTATTCAAGTAGGAAAGGTTCTAAAATATCCAAAATTGAATCATATCTTAATAAGGATCCTTTATTCTTAAATAAGCTTAAGTCCTAAACAAACTTGGACAATATATCTTATTATTATTCTCTATTTAATAAGAAAAACTTAGCACAAAGTAAGTTTTCCTTGCTGTCACTTCAATTCCCACTCTTCATCCCACAAATTAAAGCGGTTGACTAATTTGCCCTCTTTTATTTTGTTTATAATCTCTAAGCTCTTTTGCACCATTATTGCTGGAGCAATTAGTGAGATTTTGTAGAACTTGGATTTTAGATAGGTATCTCTTTCTGTAATTGCTTCATGATTACATAATATCTTGTATTTTCTCCGGCTCTTTGAACTTATTTCTTGGCATAGCAAAATAGAGTTGGTTCTTTAATCATGGTAGTGGTTACATACCTTTAAAATGACAGGCCCTCTGGTGAATGTTTATCTATGTTACCTATGAGTTATTAGCCTGCTAGGCTTACGTGCTTAGCTAGTTAACAATGAAAGTAACATGTTTCCTGCAGAGACTTGATATGTTAGAAGCATTAGAAGCTGCTGAAGCATTAGAAGCTGCTGTTGGTGACTTAAATGATACGGTTGCAGTGGCCAGTCAACTTTTTCAAGCCCAACGTGACTTCAATGAGTAAGAAATGTCTCATTTTAGATGATTTATAAACATTTGGAAAAGTGCTACATGTTCTAAACTTGTACTTGCCATCCATGTTGCTAACTCAGATTGTTTATTCGTTACATATTTTCAAGTATCACTGGAATGTTAAATATTTTCAACCTTATGTTAGATTGGGCTGAAATTTTTTTCTCCAAGTCCTTGATTTATCATGCCCTGTGATTTAGGCCCCTGCTAGTTTAGCAACTGAGTGATGTTTAGCATGTTTACATCGCATGCCTGTGTGCTATGAATGATGGTTCCCATTATTGTTCTAGTTGTTCCTTTTTCCAATACATAGATTTTGATACTGGTTTAAGATTGTAAGTGACATTTTTGGATTAGTTAAACTAATCATAGATTTTGATACCGGTTTTAAGACTGTAACATTTTACTAGAGTTTGTGGATAACTTGGAGCTTTGATATATTTTTTCCTTTAAATTTTTGTTCTTTTTGGGACCAATTAATCACAATATGTAATCCTTGACAATCCTTATTTGTTTATTCATTCATAGTTCATTACGTCTGGAGGATTTGCGGTTTAGATGCCTTATCATGACATTTTTTCTATACATTCTTCATTCTCTCTGGCACCAATTTATCACTAAATGACATGGTAATATTTATTTATTTATATATAGGAGTTATGCTAATTTAAATGCCTTGTCATGTCCATCACCAATCATAGGACGGTGCAAGATAGGATGGAGAAACCATAAATGCATGAACTGAAAAATGCACTGTACAAATAGTTGGATATTAATAAAATGGTGTGTGAAAACTGAAATCCTTCTGTGGGTGATGGGTTGTCAAGTCCTTGTAATTGAGAAAGCCAGAAACAGAGATGAGTTGGCATCATATCCGTCTGTTTGGTCAATAGTAAGAAGCAACAGTGAATGATTTTCTTTCTTCCTGATCATTTAGCATAATTGAGTGTTGTTCTGTATTAGATCTGTACACTGGTGGCATTCAACTATGATGATGTTATTGTCAATCTTGGCTCCTGTTAATTATGGGAGTGAATGTCAAAACTTTGCAGTCTGGTGTGACTTGGTTTTGATGTACCGTTACTCTTTGTTTATGCCTTGCTATCAGAGTTTTTAATATTGGAGTCTCATTCACTTAGAGCTAATTAATATAACTTGGTAAGCATATCATTTCCCACCATGTTTCCCGCAGAAATGATTATGAAATGTTGTTGGCCCTTGATGAGAACAATCGTCATTGTGGTGCATCGGCCAATCAAATTAACAATTTGCCAGAGTCAGTTGTACAGGTAAGTTGAATGTGAGTGGAACTATACATGATTAAAGCACGGGTGACTTTCACCTAATATTTGGTCAATAAATTTTGTGATCTATTCTGCTTCATGCAGACTGAAAACTTTGAAGAGACCTGTGCAATCTGTCTTGAAAACCCTACTATTGGAGAAGCCATACGTCATCTACCTTGCTTACACAAATTTCATAAAGATGTAGGGATTCTCATTAATTGCCTTGTAAGATCTCCCCCCTATAAATGACAGTTATTTGATTGGTTTTTTTTCTATCTGTTGCTAGTGTATTGATCCATGGCTGAGAAGAAGAACTTCATGTCCTGTTTGCAAGTCATCAATTAGGTGACTCGCACTGTGAAATTTAATGAGAGCTTGTAAGACTGCTTCAGCTGAAGTCAACTGCGCAAATGATCTTTTTGGAAGGTACAAGAGATTACAGTTTGTTTGATATGTCCCAAAAGTGTGGAGTTCAATTCAGCTGAATTCATTTGTGCCAATTATCCGTTTGGTTGATCCATTCAGAAGTTATTTGAATTATGTGGAGTCTACAGTAACAGTCATGTTGGTATCACTAATTCTATTTAAAATCGAGTCAATTCCTTAATTTGCTTATTTTTCTTATAAAATTTTTCATGAAACTAATTAGGGCTTTTATTTGTTGCTAAAATATTCAATCACTAATTTAAAGAGGGTATTTAAGTCAATAATGAAACTTAATTGAGTCCTATTCTTAGAAAATTAAATTCCAGACAAAACAATTTAAATAAAATCATTAGCATTACAAAGTATGGAAGACAAATAAAAAAATTAATAAAGCAATCCAACAGAATTATGTTACGTGAATTCATTCTGATATACCATAGTGAATGTTATAGAAAGTTTTAGCTTAATTTAATTGTTATTGTGAAAATTATTCTCTTTGGATGTCCACTTTACTTTTCGACGTTATCCTTTGATTTCTGAACATTTAATATCTTCATCAAGAATAATTGACGAATCCGTGGAAGTTAATCATAAAAATAATGTTTATGATGCAGCTTTTTTACTTTTAACTAATTCACTTTTGGTCTTTTGCTTTGCGTAACTTCATAGATTGGAGTTGATGTTAGCAATTATTAAGAAGCCCATCACGTGAGCATTTCGGATTTCTCACCAAGTAGATGTGAATGGGTTAACCTCCTAGCCCGGATCTGAGGAGATGGTCGACTGCTTGTAGGAAAGTCAGGTTTGATCTGCCAATTTTTGGGGATTAAGGGCTTTGTTATTTTCCAAAGCGGGGCCTATAGATACACCAAGAAACAAAATGCAAAGCAGTGATATCCATGCTTCATTTTACAATGTTATCAGTTGCCATGCTTTAGTTCTTACACGGTGATTTTGTCTGGGTAGCTAGATTTGATACGTGCATTTGCACTATAAACATCCACATCATGTCTTGGTATTTGACAATGGATGTAACAAGTGGAACTATGCTTTTGAATCACCTGAATACGCATAAGAAAGCCAGCATCTTGTAGATACTATTGACTGGTGTATGCCACTACCTTAATTTTCCACTCAGTGCATCCATTGGTTTGTGGAGTCGTTTAAAGTATTGGAGATCTCGTGTCTATAAGACTTTTAGGTGCGCAATAGATTTAAGAGGCTCTAATGACCATTTAAGTTACGAAGTGGAGCTGGGCAATTGAAAAGAAAACACGAAAATCCATATAAACCCAACAGATTTGGAATGAATTCTTTGGTAAATCAATTGCAACATGCTTTTTAGTTTCTAGAATGTCTAATATATGTTTTATATTTTCTATGCGAAAATGTTCAATTTTTATAAGGTCATCTTTACTGGTTTTCAAAAGGTCTGTCAATGTATGTACAGGGTCACGTTTATGAGATTTGTTAACCTTGGAAGTGTAAGATGGTTTCGGTTTGGATGTGTTTTCACCGTGGCCTGAGTTTGTTTCTAGTTGGCATGCATCATAGAACATCTGGCGCGTGTTAACGGTGGACGTGTTCGTATTTGACTATTTTCAAATATGTGGAGTGATCCTATTTAAATTTAAAGATGACCCAATTTACATATTTATATTCTTAATCCTCGGTCCCCGAACCATTTTCTTCTTATTTTTGTTTTATGGAACTTCAAATATTGCCCAAGTTTAAGCAGTTATTTAAAAAACTGAAAATTACAAAGGTGGAACCAAATAATCTTTAGTTTTTGCCTTTTTAAAATTATCAAAATATAATTAAGAGTTGGAAAGCAAAATTTTAAATATTTTGTGATAGAAATCTTTTGCTTAATTTTCTGTTTTTCCACCCTTGTATCAAACGAATGGTTTTAGTGAAAGAATGCTGCACAATCTAATCCGTTTTTATAGATTTTAACTTCAATTGGATAAAGTTTCTGCAAAGTTTCGTTGGTCAATGAGATCATCTGGTTCTGGTCATCTGCACCCGTCCCCTCTCTTCGTTGGGAGCTGATCTTCTGGCTTAGATACTCTGCCCTAACTTGTGCCAGAGAATTTGAAGTCCTCTTCATTGACGTCAGATCCTCTGATCCATTTTTTGTGAACCAATTCTGTACTGTATTAAATCGTTTATTTACGAGAGATCCTCTGGTCCTCTTCGTTTGGGTTTAGCCTTATTTGCTATTCCCTATGTTATCACGGCACGCATTCCCACGTAGACATAGTCCAACTATTTTCGGTTGATGAAATTAGATCAGCCACTGTCCTCTATGGCGCGTGATCAACAAACAATACCAAATCTCGTGCTTTGCCACTTCAGTATGTAACTGTAAATAGAAGCGCGTAACTAGAACACGCTGGGTATGGAGAAGAGGGAAAGAAAATATTATTGGCGTGGCGATGTTGTCCATGAGATGGATGTAAACGGAAATATCGGCGGCCTCACCTCACCCACCGTCACTCTATCTTATCCAGATAACAAATAAATAAATCTGTATTTGGTAATACCTCTTTCTTTTGTTATAAAATAAAAGAAGTGTAATTAAGAACATTCCGCATTCGGACCAAAAAATATATATTTACCTTCTAAAGCTAAATGTGACCAAAGAAGGGAACCGTCTCTTACATTACACTCGGTATGCAAATCTTGCTCTTGTGTTGATTTGTATGTGTGTGTACATATATATTATATAGAATTGGAAGAGTCCCACACTTCAAGGCAATTTGATCATATAATCCTTTTCATTTGTTTCTTCTTAGAAAACGCACAAACCTAAGCTAATCAACAATCATGGAGAAAGCCACCAACAGACAGCGCGTTCTTCTCGATCACCTCCGCCCTTCCTCTTCTTCCTCACATCACTTCGAGTCTTCTCTCTCCGTGAGTTTTTCTTGCAATTTCCTTTATATCTTCACAGATCTTGACTTTGGATTTTCTTCTGTTTATGGTAAGACGATCATTTGTATAGGCATCGGTTTGCTCAGCCGGAAGTAGCTCTGCATACCAGAGGACCTCGGCTTTTGGCGACGATGTTGTCATCGTTGCGTGAGTTATTTCTTCCACCTTACTTGTGTTTATTAGTTTTAATTGTCATATTACCATCTACTGTTCAATCAAGCTTATTTGTTGTGTAATGAATTGGATGTTATTTGGGTTATTCATATTTGTTTGCATTCTACAGGGCGTATCGGACTGCCCTCTGCAAATCCAAACGCGGTGGTTTCAAGGACACTTTTGCCGATGATTTACTTGCACCTGTTTTAAAGGTTTCCCTCCTTTTATTTGTAGCATCTTTTTAGCGTTCTGAGCTTGGTTTGCGTGTCTGTTTCATGGTCATTTTGTTTGCTTCAATTTGTACTCTTTTTTTAATTATGTTGCGGCCGCTTGGTGCAGGCAGTGATTGAGAAAACAAAATTGAATCCCAGTGAGGTTGGGGATATTGTCGTGGGCACAGTGTTGGCCCCGGGGTCTCAAAGAGCAAGTGAATGCAGGATGGCTGCATTCTATGCGGGTTTCCCTGGTGCGCTTCTTTAGTTTGCATAAATTGAGTGTCTGAGTTTTATTTGTTTATTGCTGTATTGATAGGAATCTTATTCCTTGTTCAGAAACTGTACCTGTCAGGACTGTAAACAGGCAATGCTCATCTGGCCTTCAGGCAGTTGCTGATGTAGCTGCAGCTATTAGAGCAGGATTTTATGATATTGGTAAGAGAAACTCAAAATGTTGGTCCTTCCTGTATTGTTACTCCGCTGTCCTTTGCTACTTAACTGGAGTTCCATCTTAAACTTTTTGTACGTTAGGAATTGGAGCTGGCTTGGAATCTATGACAATCAACCCAATGGCTTGGGATGGGGATGTGAACCCAAAAGTAGTTTCCCCTTTCTTAATCTCTTTCATTTTCTTAACATTTTCTAGTTATGTTTAGCAGTTTTCAAGCTCATTGCTGTGGTATCATCACAGGTGAAAGTCTTTGAGCAAGCCCAGAATTGCCTGCTTCCAATGGGCGTTACATCGGAGAATGTTGCACATCGATTTGGTGTGTCAAGACAAGAGCAGGATCAGGCTGCAGTAAGTTGAATCAATCTCTTTCTTTGTACATTCACCATATTTTTGCTATATTGTTAGGCTGCTTGGTCAGCTTGCTCATGGTAACTTGATGTTTTTAGGTTGAGTCTCACAGGAAGGCAGCTGCTGCTACTGCTACTGGAAAATTCAAGGATGAAATCATTCCTGTGAACACGAAGGTATATTTTTGTTACTGCTGTGAAAAAATAAATTACTTGAACGTCTCTGTATTTGGAGACTCTGTTCGGCACATTATCATGTTGATCAATGGTTTTCTTTACAAGATTGTTGATCCAAAGACCGGTGTTGAGAAACCAGTCACAATCTCTGTTGATGATGGGATTCGTCCAAATACATCACAGGCAGACCTTGCAAGGCTGAAGCCTGTCTTCAAGAAAGATGGGAGCACAACTGCTGGTACAACTCTACACCATTGTGCTTCTCTTTAAGTTCTCCAAGGCTAGATAATTTTTTCTAATCTATTCTGGCATGCATACCTTAGGGAATTCTAGTCAAGTGAGTGATGGTGCCGGGGCTGTGTTGCTCATGAAGAGGAGTATTGCAGGGCAGAAAGGGCTGCCTATTCTTGGTGTATTCAGGTGTGGAATATTATATAAGCATAAATGATGTGATAAATTGAAGATGAAGTAGTGTGAGACGTTTAGAACCAACGATGACTTTATAAATATAACAAAGTTCCAAGCATATGAATTTTCAATTTAGAGCTTGGTCTAGTTCAATTTGGTTTTTGGATTTTAAGAACTCTTGACTTCGGTTAGGTTATTCATAGAGAACCAACGATGACTTTATAAATCTAACAAACTTCCAAGTATATGAACTTTCAGTTTAGAGCTGGTCTAGTTCAATTTGGTTTTTGGATTTTAAGAACTCTGACTTCGGATAGGTTATTCATAGAGAACTAGTTTCCTCTCTGCAGCACTTACAAGTGATTAAAAAGTACTGCTGACAACTTAAGTTTGATATTACACTGATCCTCAGTTCCCATGTATAAATCCTGAACCAAATGAAAAATAATAATATATACAGACTGTAATAGCAATGTGTTATTGGTGGTTGATTACCATTTTATGGATTAGAATTGCAAGGTCACTAATCCAAAAAAGTCCAATTTTGTTAATGTGACCAAAATTGCCACCTCCTGAGTTCATGCATGGTTTATTGTGAATGGTGCCCCCATTGCAGTAGATTTATGATGTCCTTTCGCTGCAAGAGGTTCTGAGCCTCTTACAAGTGGTATAACCTCTTCTGAGACTAGGGGTTGTTGGTACTAACCTGTAGATTTATTATTTGATTTGATGGACTCTAGTAGTTGACTTGTCATCCTTCTCATTCAATAAAAACACATTATTTTGCTTGAAAGTCTGTAGTTTGCTTATTGTGATTTGTATACTTGAAATGCAAGAAATGTACTTCTGTTTTTTCTTTTCCCCTAAACATCTTTTGTCTTAAAAGGACTTTTGCTGCTGTTGGTGTTGATCCTGCCATCATGGGTGTCGGGCCAGCTGCTGCAATCCCAGTTGCAGTTAAGGCAGCAGGTCTAGAACTTGATGATATAGATCTTTTTGAGATAAATGAGGTAATTATTGTTTCTTTTTTCCTATCCAGTATGGTGATGCTAACTTGTGATCAACTAGCTTTTTCTGATTTTTGTTGTCCTCTTTTTCTGCTCTCTGCTCTTCTGGCCAGGCATTTGCTTCCCAATATGTATATTGTCAGAAGAAGCTGGAGATTGAACCTGAGAAGATCAATGTCAATGGTGGTGCGATGGCTATTGGACATCCTCTGGGTACAACAGGTGCGTTTGTGGGAAGGAATTTACTTGATAACAGTTGCGCTCTAATTTAAACATCTTAGTTACATGAATGGTGTTATTCTGTAACTCCATTCAAATTCCGGTCTTTCCTTTTTCTTTTCATTTTGTTATTCCAATCCTTTGGTGCATTTGTCAACATATTCCATTCTTTAATAATAAGAGTGAGGTCCTAAACTATCATAATTTTCTTTTTAATTTTTTTCCGTTCTGTAATTTGTTATTAACTTAACAGAACATCATCTCAATTTTAGATTGCTTTTATTGACCCAACTCAGTTAGTATTGGCATGCTGACAAGAGGAGTACTTGGCAACTCTCTGTCCAGTTGTTTAAACTTTTATGCTGTTGCTGTCTGCATAATCATGGAAAGAGTGCTGCTGACTAAGTTTCACTGGTTATACCCATTATCCTTAACAACTTACTGACTGACGAGAAAGATTAAGGCGTTGAAAATCTTGACCATTTACAAGATATCTCTGCTCATTTTAAGAGATAAAAGATACTATGATTTTTTTGTTGTCACAGGTGCACGGTGTGTGGCTACCCTTTTGCATGAAATGAAACGTCGTGGTAGAGACTGTCGCTACGGTGTGGTGTCAATGTGTATAGGTATGCTTTAACCGGTCTGCATGAAAGAACAAATTTTCATTCCAACTTTGCACATTCTCTCTGATGATCCTCTTTCTTTAGTTTGTCATATTGGATAATTCTTTGGATTTGGAAATTTTAAGTGAATATGCCATTCTATTACTGTCAGAAAAAATGAAAATGTAGGATGGTTTGACACAAAAAAATTACTGCCGAGTCCCTGATGAACTGAGTGAAGAGAGCTGACTGCTTTGAATAAAAGTAGGATTGACATCAGATTAAATTATGATGACTGGAGTGATAAAGTGTATTTAATAAGATCTATTCAGTGGTTGTAAAACATTGTTGTAACATATAGAATTTGGATTTATGAGATGTTTAAAACTCTGATACAGGCACTGGAATGGGAGCAGCGGCAGTTTTTGAAAGAGGGGACTATTGTGATGACCATACCAACGCCCGGAGGATAGAAGCAAACAACCTCCTATCGCAAGATGCCAAGTAAACACATGTTTGTGTCTCATATTTATATAAATTGCGAATTTATGTTGCTCATGTATTAGTATTAAATGAAGAACTTGCACCAAATATAACCTGGTTAAACAGTGCAATAAGGTAGCGCTTTTGTTTAAAAAGAACTGGAATTCAGTACTTCGAACATCATTCTTATAATTTGAAATTTTGCTTGGGCTACATTCCCATGTTGATGTCCAGTACTAGACCTTCTTCCAAGTCCCAATCTAGAAAAGTGCATGTGCATGGAGGTATCTGCTTGTTGAATGAGTATACAGTGATGTCTGTCGTTGGTTCCTTGTTTTGTCTGCGTTTTTGGGAGTCACAACAATAATTTCTCATTTAAATTCGTGATATTCTTAAAAGAGAATAGCAAAATGGCTGTGTCCTTGGTCAAGCTGCTACAATCACATCCTGAGCCTTTGATCTCTGCAATTCGAAAATAAACATACGGAACAAAACACGTTCAAATAGATCCTTCTGTCGAGTAGTTTAGATTATAGCCTGTTACCATAAAATGGCTGGAGTCTGGATGTGCAACAGCAGTAACTATGATGAATCCACAGAACCACATCTCAGCACTCTTTACATTCGTAAAGAGCGGAAATTGCGTCTCGATGGTTGGCATTTGTAACACATCGTTATAAAGAATTAATTAGGTAGTAAGTATCTGGTCAGTTTGAAACTGATAAAATCAAACCTTCAATAATAATGATTTACGTTAGTATTAAAGATGTGATTGTTAATAGGTTATAATTAAAGATCATCTCATAATCAATTTAAAAATACACCAAGTATACCCCAAGCATTTCTACTATTTTTTCAGTAATTAAAAAATGCACGGTTAACTTTATGTATTAGAGTAAGCGTTTGAACTTAAAAAAAATCTGTATTAAGATTTCTATTCTTTTACAAAATAAAAATATTATAATTTCTTAGTAATTTCCATTAACAAAGAAATAAACTCAGAGAAAAATTTATTCAATTGTTAAAAATAAATACTCTCTTTTTTTAGTGTTTACCCAAGAAACATGATGGAATGGTCTTTTGGTAAAATCTTTAATAACAATAATAAATAAAATTTTGGAAAACATTATTAAATCGAAGAATTTATATCCTACGAAATTAAAATTTCTTATAAACATAAATATTTATATCCTACGAAATTAAAATTTCTTTAAAATGATAATGAAAAATATAATTTTAAAATGATTATACAAATAATTACTTATAAACCAAAAAGAAATCAACTTAATAAACAACCCTACTGTTATTACAAAAGAAGATTACGACATTAAAGCTCCTATGTTCAAAATACATGAGATTTTTAGTAATAATTTTATCTAACTTGGGGAAAATAATAGTGAAAATTTCCTATTAGCCATAAAAAATTAAATATGATAAATAAAAATATTATTTAGACGTTTCAAGTAAATCTTCGTCACAAACATTAAATAGCTTAACAAAAAGAAGTAACCAATACTTTCAAACAAATTAGGAGCTAAACTATAGTAAAAATGAGTACCTTATAAGAAGCAAATTCAAGTTCACGAAAACTCAAGGCTTTAAAAATCGGACCTAACTATCCGGTTGGTTTAAACTTTTTTGAGTCGGGCTGGACAGTTTGGTCCGGTCCAGTTTTTAAAACCTCATTCAAACTTGCATAACCTTTTTCGTGGATCAGTCTTTTTTTTTTTATCTACTATGTGTAGTTTTTTATCTACTGGTGTAACAAAAATTTATTTATGCAAATTATTAAAGTCAACTATTAACTTGGCCTGTCTTTTGGTTGTCTTAATGGAGTCATTCAAATAACTTGTATAACATAGAAAGTGGGAAATTATATGTTCATATAGTGCATCAGGTAGGATAATTAGTAATGTCTCATCTATGTTCATTCTTCCAGTCTTCTATCTATGTGTAAATTGCCTGACATATGTATTCATCATGTTGTAGTTTTGGTAAAAAGTTTACCTCAATTATTTATTTTTTCTCCTACTTTTCAGAGTTATTTAACTACAAGATAAATGTTAGTTAACAACTTTTAAATCATTATCTTATTTATAGTAGATAGATGCACATAATCCTTTAACAACACTATGGAGAGTTCTAATATAGTATCTAGAAATACAAGTGAAGAAATAGTCAAACTTAACAAATTGATTCTTTAAAGATAAAAAGTGATTTTTGAAGTCACATCATCAAAAGTAGATTAAGTGATAAAGCTAAAAAGGTAGAATGTAAGTATTCCTATAAGATATGTTGGTAGGGGTTATAGAAGTAGAACATCTCATTTGAAGCGGGACATAGGTTGCAACAAAAGGAAAATGGTATTAGGAGTTCAAACTTTTTTTTTACCCTTAGCTTAATAAAAGGAAAAAGTGAAATGACTATCATGACATAGCTTTCACAAATCCAATTATTTGTTAGCAAAGATGATCATAAAAATGAATATTTATTCTTTATTTTTGATAGTCAAAGCTTTAGGATGTTTGTCACCTCATTTTAATAGATTTTTAAGATGCCAACTTGTAACATCATAAAGAAAGACATCTTTAAGATTTACAAAGAACAAAATAATTGACATTAAAGACAATGTCAAGTATTCACAAACAAATTGCCCTTATATTAGATATATTGACGACCAATAACTAGAAGAAAGTTTATATAATGGTGATGATATGTTACATTATTAACAATTGGACTTTATGCAGTCAAATTTTAAGACAAATAATATTATTTAATTTTGTCATTATTTGTTCATTGTTATATTTCAATTAATATTTGTAATATAACAATTAAGCTTTTACTGGTATTGCATACAAGTAAAAGCTTGAAAACTGAATTGATCAAGTACTTAAAGGATTAGAACATCAACACTAAGCTTTCAACCTTTAACTTTAGACCATTATAGCATAATCAGTGCTATGATTGAAAATTGTGAAGACCAAGTTATGGGTTGGGAGGTTGCTAATGAATTATAGATTATTCCATTTATGCTATTTTGTGTACATTATGAATTTAGCAGTGAAGGACGAGAGATAATAAAGAGAAGGGTAGAGGCAATCTAGAATAGTGTAATATATTATATTGCAACTTTCAAATGAGTTGAAGATTGTAAAGGAATTACATAACAATTATGCCTTCTATGCATAAAGAAATTACAAAATAACTTGCTATATAATCTATGTTAGACTCAATAATTAAGTATATTGAGGTATTCATCAAGTTGAGACAAAGAGATCCTTAATATACTTATTTGTTGATAGAAGAGCAATAAGAGTTGACTAAAGTAGTTTGTGCAAAGTTGACGAGTTTTTATAATGTTACTTAGTTGTTCTTTTGAATAAAATATCCAACTTACACGCATGTGTTATGTTAGTGGATACTTGGTTCTATTAAGGTTATTTACATAATGGCAAAGCAAATGATGGAGAAATTCAATACTTACCAGTCTATGATAATGTAATCATTTTTATGTTGGAACTTAGGTATAAGATAGAGAGACTTCAATTCTTTAAGGAAAACAAATGATGTTTGAAATCACATCATCAAAAGTAAATTAAGTGAGAGAGTTAAACAAGCAAAATGTAAGTATTACTATAAGATGTTAGTTGGGCCTACAAAGGTGGAAAATCCCATTTAAAACGACACATGTGCTTTTGTAATAGGAGGAAGATTGGATTAGGAGTTCAAACTTTTTTGACCCTAATCCGATGAAAGGAAAAAAATGAAATTACTTTCATGACATGATTTTCACATATCTAAACATTTGCCAGCCAAGATGATCATAAAAATGAATATCTATTCTTTATTATTGACAATCAAAACTTTAGGATTTTTGTCACCTCACTTTAACATTCAAGATGCCAACTTGTAATACTATAAAGAAAGACATCTTTAAGATTTACAAAGAAC